>CM038464.1:34091686-34691686 GCA_021464415.1 Lonicera japonica
CAACAAGCAGCAGCGCTTGTTCGTTGCTATGGCGTATAGTACATAAGCCTGAGACGGGTAAATGTGCTGGGTATGGGAAGTTGGTCCAAAGCGTTGGCAATTACCAGCCAAAGAGTTCTAAATCCCTCACGTATGTGGCTCCTATCGAATTGGTTCCCAATCCATTCTTTGGGTTCACCGGCTAGAAATGTGGCTAGATCGTTAGGCTCGGCTCTAAATAGTTGGTAGTGTCCGAATAGGGGAGGTCATGAGCATTAGGTGGCAAAGCTGAGATTCCCGTAATCTCAGTCAAAACTTCGAGGTTAAACGGAACCGTTCTGCCTCGAACATGAGCTACATATGTATATGGTATCGGGAACTTGAATCAAACTTGCAATAAATTCACGACAAATGGTGAGATTACATTGAGTACCTGGTTGACGCAAGTAGTTAATCCACCCCGGATATTGCTCAAACGTTGCTCGCTGGGGGAAATCGTCCAGCGTACCGATGAATACCGCCCTCTCTATCACTACCGTCCTCGTTTGAAGGCGTAGTTCCACCACTCAAATTCTTGACGGCTCCGAAATCCGCGATAGCCGCCTCTCGCGGCTTCAATGGTAAGCGGCTTAGTGGGAGGGTTTGAGGAAGACATAATGGAGGAGTGCTATGCTTTAGAGGAGGTGGAGAGGAGGAATTTGAAGCCTTGAGATGCTAGGGCTCGAAAATGGTGATGAGAGAGGGAAGAGTGATTTTTTTTTTTTTTTTTTTTTTTTTTTTTGAGATGGGTTTGATGATTGGGGTTGGAAATTGAGGGATTTGAAGTTGAAATCTAGGTGGGGGTGGATGGAATTGGTGTTTAGAGAAGATTTAGGAAGAATGGGGAGAAAGGGCTAGAGCTCGAAATGGATTTGGGAGAAGGGTTTGTGAGAAATGGGCGTGATTTTACGGTTCCCCTGTTTTAAGTCGCGGCCATGATCGATCATGGCCAACCCATGATCGATCATGGGTTGCTCTGCCCAGTCATTACTTTGTACAATGATCGATCATGGTGAGGGCATGATCGATCATGCTCCTCTCTGCCCTGCCCAGCTGCTTCAATACCATGATCGATCATGGGATTTCATGATCGATCATGCTTAGATTTCTTGAGAGAATTTCTACTATGATCGATCATGGTGGGGGCATGATCGATCATGGTCCAATCTGCCAGAAATTTCTCTTTGCCTTCCTTGCTCTTCTACACCTCAATTCTCCCCTCAACTTGTTTCAAACTTTCCCAATCACACCCGACTCTCAGATGGAAATTCCTGAAACTCAAACATACTAACAAAAACATTATTTACAAAATCGACCCATGCTTGTTAGGCATAGGTCGGTTCTTCGAGAGGGGTGGACTCCTCTCGAACTGGGAATTCCAAAAACGGCTTAAGACGTTGACCGTTCACTTTGAACACGAAGCCTGTTTTGGGATCCTCAACTTCCACAGCCCCAAAAGGAAATACGTGAACGGACACACATAGGGGCCGGGTCCAACGAGACTTTTAACTTCCCGGGGAAGAGATGCAATCGAGTGTCATAAACAAGAACTTTGTGCCCAAGTTTGAATTCTTTCCCTCAAAATGGATTTTATCATGAAAGATTTTTGGCACGTTCCTTGCTTATTTTTGCATTATCATAAGCATCTCTTCTTAACTCCTCAATTTCATTAATTTGCAACTTACGGTCAAGCCCGGCTTTTGTCAAATCGCACTTAACCATCTTAATTGCCCAGTATGATTTGTGTTCCAACTCTACTGGCAAATGACATGGTTTTCCGTACACTATACGATAGGGAGACATATCTAGAGTTGTTTTGTACGCAGTACGGTAAGCCCAAAGTGCATCGGTCAGTCTCAACGACCAATCTTTGCGGTTCGGGTTTACCGTTTTCTCTAGAATCTGTTTTGATCTCCCTATTTGCCAACTCGGCTTGACCATTAGTTTGAGGATGATAAGCCAGCGATACTTTGTGATTTTACACCGTACTTTTGCATTAATGATTGAAACGGTTTATTGCAAAAGTGAGTACCGCCATCGCTTATTATTGCCTTGGGGTGCCAAAACGTGCAAGAATGTGTTCTTTCAGAAATCGGATCACCACTTTGTGATCATTTTTCTTGCACGCTTGGGCTTCTACCCATTTTGAAACGTAATCTATCTACGGCAACTAAAATGTAAAGGTTACCGTAGGATGATGGGAAAGGTCCCATGAATCGATGCCCCAACAGTCGAAGATTTCGATCATCAGAATTGGGTTGAGAGGCATCATATTCCTCTTGGAGATCCCTCCAAGCATTTGGCATCTCTGACATGCCTTGCAGAAGCGTTGTGCATCCTTGAAGAGCGACGGCCAGTACAATCCGCTTTGCAAAATCTTAGCGGTTGTCTTCTTTGCTGAAAAGTGTCCTCCGCAAGCTTCGGAATGGCAGAAGGACAGAACTCTCTCCACTTCTTCGTCTGGGATGCACCGTCGGATGATCTGATCCGCACAATATTTAAATAGGTACGGTTCATCCCAGTAAAATCGACCCACTTCCTCAAGAACCTTTTTCTGTCTTGCGCAACCCATGACTTCGGTATCTTGTCGGTCACCAGATAATTCACGATGTCTGCATACCATGGGAGTGTTGAGATTGCTAACAATTGCTCATCCGAAACGAGTCTTGGATCGGGCTTTCTTCGGTGTTGTTCGTGAAAGTGAGTCGAGATAGATGATCGGCCACCACGTTCTCGACTCCCTTTTTGTCCTTGATGCTTAAATGAAATTCTTGCAACAAGAGTATCCATCTAAGAAGTCGCGGCTTGGCATCCTTCTTTGTGAACAGGTACTTCAATGCTGCGTGATCCGTGAAGACAACGATGGGCGATCCTATCAAGTAGGATCGAAACTTGTCCAAGGCGAAGACAATTGCCAGGAGCTCTTTCTCTGTCGTGGTGTAATTCATTTGCGCATCATTCAAAGTCCTACTTGCATAGTAAATTACACCCGGTTTCTTGTCTTTCCGTTGACCAAGAACCGCTCCAACTGCATAATCGCTTGCATCACACATGAGCTCGAATGGCAAGCTCCAATCCGGTGCCTGCATAATCGGTGCAGTGGTGAGCATATGCTTCAGAGAGACGAAAGCTTCCTCGCACTTGGCGTTCCACTCAAACGGTGCGTCCTTGAGAAGCAGATTGCACATTGGCTTGGAAATGGAACTGAAGTTCTTGATAAACCTTCTATAAAACCCGCATGTCCCAGAAATGATCGGACATCTTTTACATTCTTGGGTGTAGGAAGTTTAGAAATCAGTTCGATCTTTGCTTTGTCTACTTCAATTCCTTCCGATGAAATGATGTGCCCCAATACGATTCCCTTGGTGACCATAAAATGGCACTTCTCCCAATTCAATATCAATTGCTTTTCCACGCATCTTTCCAGGACCTGTTCCAAGTTAGCTAAGCAATTGTCGAATGACTTACCATAGACGGTAAAGTCATCCATGAAAACTTCCAAAGTCCTTTCCACCATATCACTAAAAATACTCAGCATACACCGTTGGAAAGTGGCCGGTGCATTACATAGACCAAAGGGCATTCTTCGATAAGCGAAGGTACCAAAGGGACATGTAAAGGTGGTCTTTTCTTGATCATCTAGGTCAATCTCAATTTGATTGTACCCGGAAAAACCATCGAGGAAAGAGTAATATTCATGGCCCGCTACTCTTTCTAGAGTTTGATCCAAAAAAGGGTAGTGGGAAATGATCTTTACGAGTTGCCTCGTTGAGTTTACGGTAGTCAATGCACATTCGCCACCCGGTGGTGACTCTTTGCGGAATCAACTCATTTGATTCGTTCTTGACTACCGTAAGACCTGATTTTTTCGGTACCACTTGAGTTGGACTAACCCATTTACTATCCGAGATTGGATAGATGATCTTTGCATCCAACAATTTCAACACCTCGTTCCTAACCACTTCTTGCATGTTAGGATTCAACCGGCGTTGAAATTGTCTCGATGTTTTTGCCCCATCCTCCAAGTGAATTTTATGTGTACAAATCAAAGGGCTTATGCCTTGAAGGTCGGCCAGAGTCCAACCAAAAGCTTTTTTTGTATTTACCAAGCAAATGGACTAACCTTACCTCTTGGTCATCCGAAAGTTCGGACGATATGATGACAGGGTAAGTGTCTGAAGCTCCCAAAAAGGCATACTTCAAGTTGCTCGGCAATAGCTTAAGGTCCATCTTTCCTTCGTGCGTTTTGGTGGACGACGATGTGTTTTCCTCTCTCTCCGAAGATTCAACCTGTTTGTCAGACAAAGAAAACACTTGCATACAATCCTCGGGTTCATCGGAAGTGTTAGATAACCTTCCGTTGACTCCGATTCAAAATTTGCCACAAAGTGGTCTTGGATACATGACTCTATCATGTTCACGTGTTCATTTTCCTCATTATCATCGTCATCTCTTTGATTGCTCAAAGAGAACACGTTTAGCTCTAGAGTCATGTTGCCAAATGTTAACTTCACGATTCCATTCTTGCAATTTATTATGGCATTAGAAGTAGCAAGAAATGGTCGTCCGAGAATGACCGGAATCTCATTGGTGGGATTTGACACAGGTTGCATGTCGAGGATGATGAAATCAACCGGAAAATAAAACTTGTCGACTTGAACAAGCACATCCTCGACTATCCCTCTTGGGATCTTAACGGATCGATCCGCTAATTGAATAGTAACCCTCGTGGGTTTCAACTCACCCAACCCCAATTGTTGATATACCGAGTATGGGAGCACATTCACACTTGCTCCCAAATCTAACAATGCATTCTTGATCCTACAATTTCCTATGATACACGAAATTGTGGGACAACCGGGTCTTTGAACTTGGGGGCTCTCGTGCCTTGCATGAGGGAGCTCACTTGCTCCGCCATAAAGGCCTTTTTCTTGACATTCAACCTTCGTTTGGTAGTACATAAGTCCTTGAGGAACTTAGCGTACGAAGGTATTTGCTTGACCGCGTCAAGCAATGGAATGTTGATTTTCACTTGCCTAAAGACATCCAAAATCTCGGTATTAGACTTGGACGGTTGGTTCAATCTCTCCGGAAATGGGACTTTGATCCCATTTTTGATCTTTTCAAGATCCTCCTTCCCTCGTCTCTCTTCCTCTCTTCTCTTTTCGTCACTCACAACTTGTTCAACCTCCGACGCCTCAACACTTGTAGATTTAACTATGTCCGCCACCTTGGGGGTTTTAGGAACAATAGTCTTGTCCACCTCCTTTCCACTTCTCAGGATCGTGATAGATTTGAGTTCTTCTATCTTGGTGCTAGACTCTCCTCCCTCTATGACTTGAACTTGCCCTCTAGGATTAACTAAAGGTTGAGAGGGGAATTTTCCCTTCTCTTGAGTAGCTAGGGCGGTGGTGAGTTTAGACATTTGAGTTTTTAACTCACCTACATCACGATCCGTTTTGTCCACAAATGACCTCAACAAAGCTTCCAAGTTTTGGTTGGGGTTTTGATTTTGAGGTGGAACAAAAGAGTTTTGAGGTTGTTGTTGCCTTTGGTTCTGATGATATTGGTTGTGGTTCTGACTTTGATTTCCTCCCCAACTGAAATTGGGGTGATTCTTCCATCCTTCATTGTACCTTTGAGAATAAGGATCGTTTTGGTTACGGTTTTGGTTGTACTGGTGTAAAGCATTGACTTGGGCGGGATCTTTGAGGACTTCCCGGAAAGCGGGAATGGTAGGACAATCCTCGGTGGTGTGTCCTGAATTTTCACAAATGACACACAACTGACTCGAGGATACTACGTTGACCTCCTTAAACTTACTTGCTTCCATTGCCTCTACTTTCTTAGACAATTGGAGTAACCTCGCACCCATGTCATCCTCATTAGACACTTGGTACAACCCACCCCTTCCTTGAGTTTTTGCTTTGGGTTCCTCGGAATAGGTGTTCCAATTTTGGGCACCTTCCGCTAATTCATCAAAATACAATAAAGCCTCCTCGGGATTCTTACTCAAGAATTGACCATTACACATGGTCTCAACAAACGTACGCATCTCAGGGGTGAGAGATTCATAGAAAAAACTAACAAGGCTCCACGTTTCGTGACCATGGTGAGGGCATGCGTTTAGAAGGTCCTTGTATCTATCCCAACATTTATAAAAGCTTTCATGTTCTTTTGGTGAAAATTTGATATCGCCCTTCTTAAAGCATTGGTTCTATGAACGGGGAAGAATTTTTTTAGAAATTCCGCTTGAAGCTCTTGCCAAGACCGAATTGATTGCGGTCTTTGAGCATTTAACCAAATTTTTCCTTTGTCTTTTAGGGAGAAAGGAAAGAGCTTTAAACGCATGACATCCTCATTAATATTTGCCTCACGAAATGTGGAGCAAACTTCTTCAAAGTCTTTCAAGTGCAAGTATGGGTTTTCCGACTCCATACCATGAAAAGAAGGGATATGTTGAAGCATACCAGGTTTGAAAGAGAACGCTCCGGCTTGGCCAGCAGGAAGCACGATGCATGAGTTTGAAGTTGCCCGAGGCGGTTGAAGGTAGTCTCTCATGGTCCTAACAGGAGGAACATTGTTGGCCCCTTCCCCTTCATTATCGCTCTCGAGATCCTCGTTTCTACCTTGGTTTGCCATTCTTGGAGATGTGGGAGGGCTAATTCGAATATCCACAAACAATCGCCCTTGCATGGGCTTGGACAATGATTCGAATCACTCCTTGGGAACTCTACAAAATAAAACAGAAAATAAGGGAGAAAAATAAATTAATCAAATAGAGAGAAATACTTACAGAATGGTTTTATACAAAACCCGAAATTCGCCTTTTGCCTTATTCCCCGGCAACGGCGCCAAAAACTTGACGCCGCTTAAATAGCGCGTTGCGATAGAGCCCAAGTGCAGGCACGTCAAGTTGTAATATAGTCTCGGAAGTCCGAGTGTCGAACCACAGGGATAAGTGAAAAGGAATGGAATGGATTACGGATTAAAGTGTTTTCTGATTCTTGTAAGATGAAATGGTTATCGAACAACGTAAATGTAAAATGGTTGTGAAAATTAATAAGAAAGCACTAAGGTAGTTGGAGGTTAGTTATGATTAAAGAGACGGTGATCACTCGCTCATACAAAGATTATAACACAAGATTTCTCAAAATATGGGGAATGTTGGTGTATCTCTCAATAGCAAAGGGTGCGACGCTAGGCGACTCATTCCCGAGTTGAAGCTATATCGAGAAAGAGACAAACGACATTCCACCAAAGACGGGGTTATCATTCCTACCTCTTAGCTACGGGTGTGAAGCAAGGCAACCCATTCCCGATGAGGCTAATCCGAGATAGATATGACAAACTCATCATTAAACGATTTAACATAAAGCAAGTGTAGTAATCCCATGATTTAAAGAATGAAAATTATAAAGTGAATCCTAACAATGAAACGGAATAAAGTTTATGGGATAAATTAGTCAACTCATCGTTTATCACATATGGTAGAACATAAAGAGTCTAAGTATCACATAAAGTGTAAGAAGCACTCAATATATCAATAAATGAATCAAAGATAAGCTAAACAAATTTAAAATCCATCTATGGAGTTTTAAGAACTATTCATAATTTCTATGAAGAGGGAAAAACTCCATGGATGGGGAAAGGGGCTACAAGCTTTCTAGAACCATAGAAATATGTTGTATGCTCATTAACAACCAAGAACTAAATATACTAGGCATATAAAGTCTTAACTTAATATGAAAATACCTAGAAAGCTTGAAATAATGGAAGATATGATGAAGAAGAAGAAGATTCACAAATATTTATCAAACTTTAGATATGGAATGAGCCATTAATCACCAAAAATCATATCACAATCAACCTCCGTAACCTTAGAAATAGACTACTCCATAATAGATGCAAGAACAAATATCATAGAAGAAGAAATCATTCTTACAAATTAAGCACTTACAATGGAGAAATGAAGAACAATATTCAAAGAGCTCTCCCTTCTCTCTAGAACTCTAAAAAAATATGTAAAAACTAGATAAAAAAATATCTTAAGGTAAAAGAAATAATATATATTAAAAGGTAGCAAAATATCTAGCTAAATATCTAAAATAACTTGAACCACTAAAATAGCCCATTTTGGGTGTGAAATGGCCAAGTTTCCAGGGCCATGATCGATCATGGCCAACCCATGATCGATTATGGGGTCTTCTGCCTGAATATTATTTGCACCATGATCGATCATGGGATTCCATGATCGATCATGCTTCTGGAAATTCTCCAAATCAGCACTTTTGTAGCTTTTGGCTAGCGCTTGATCAATCATTCGAAGGCCATTGCATCCTATGCCTATAAACACATAGAAACACAACAAAAGCACACCTAGCGGGACGATGTTAGATACAAAACTCGCCAAGACACTAATCTCGAGATAAGTGGATAATTAGGCATAATTAAAGCAACAAACGCGTCATGCGACTCTGGGAAAGAGCTTATGCATGACAATATTATGCGTTTATCAGATGGAGATGAGACGAATGATATTGCTAGACACATGCTGGCGAATGAAGTGACAGTCAATCTTAATATGTTTCGTCCATTCATGAAAAACATCATTGTGAGCAATTTGAATAGCACTTTGATTATCACACCTAAGGACAGTTGGAAGATGTTGAGAAATTTCCATGTCCTAGAGGAGCTAACAGAGCCATACGATTTATTGAGTGGTATCAGCAAGAGAATGGTACTCTGCTTCTGTACTTGAGCAAGAAACTAGTGATTGTTTCTTGCTACGCCAAGATATGAGTGAATCGCTTAAAAAAATGCAGTAACTGGTAATTGACCGTCTGTCAGTTGGATCATCGGCCCAGTCAGAATCAGAATAGGCACGAAGCTCAAGGGAGGACGTAGATGAAAACTAAAGACCGTGAAACATTGTCCTTTTGATATATCTGAGAATGCAAAGAACATAACTATAATGAGTGGACCATGGAGCAGACATAAACTGACTAACGATGTGAACGGAAAGAACAATGTTCGGGCGAGTGACGGTGAGATAGACCAGGCTGCCAACTATTTGTTGATACAAAGTGGAATCACTGAGAGGAATACCATAAAGAGGGGTAAGTCTGGTACTTGGTTCCAACGGAGTAGGCGCAATTTTGCAGTTGATGAGACCTGCACGAGCAAGAATATTAGAAGCATATTTGGCTTGTGAGAGATAGTAACCAGTCGAGTCAGATAACACTTTAAGACCCAAAAAATAATTTAGATTGCCGAGATCCTTCATCTCAAAGTGACGGCTAAGAGATTGTTTGAGTTCAGAAACACCACTAGTATCATCTCTAGTAATAATCATGTCATATACATAAAGAACCAAAAGTGTAATATCAGTAGCCCTCTTTCTGATGAAGAGCCCATAGTCATGAACACTAGAGGTGAAGCCCAGTGTTTGAATGGTAGAGTTGAACTTTTCAAATCAAGCACGAGGGGCTTATTTGAGACCATATACGGCACGGCGGAGCTTGCACACTTGAGATGAGGAGTGAGAAAACTCTGGAGGAGGTTTCATATAAATTTCTTCTAAAAGATCACTGTTTAAGAATGCACTATTCATATCCATTTGAAAACTTTCCCATTTTCGAATAGCAGCAACAGCGAGAAGGCTTTGGATATAATTTAAATGAGCAACAGGGGCAAAAGTTTTTTCGTAATCAATGCCGTATTTCTAATTAAAACTTTTTGCAACAAGTCAGGCATTGTATCGATCGATGGATCCATCTGATTTGGTTTTAATTTTGTAAACCCATTTACATCCAGCTGCTGTCTTCCCATGGGGAAGAGTGACCAATTCTCAAGTTTGAGCTTTTTCTAAGGCCTGTAATGCCTCAGACATCGCTTGCTGCCATAATGGGTTAGAACTAACCTCTTTATGAGAAGAAGATTCATGGTGATCAGAGAAAATAGTAGAATAACAGTGATAGTCACAAAGATTATGAGGAAGTTATCTTACTCGTATGGACTAACGAGGAGTGGATTATCTAGTCGGATCGTTGGACGAGTCAGTGTCATGAGGATAGTCCGATGTAGGCCCATGAGATGGATTGGGGATGTAAGAATCGACAAATGTGACCCCTGGGTCTCAGGCTCTAGTTTGGGAGTCTGAAACCTCGGAAAGGAGTCTGCTATTCCATTTACTTCTGTGTGTTAATAATTCATATCGGGTGTCCATCTATCCTATTTCTAGATGCAAGTGAGTTTATTCAGAGTCGCCAGTATGTTTTACGAGAAAACGGATAAAATAGTTGTGTAAGAGAAAAGGCTATAGATAACCCTTTCTTTACACGTTTGTCTACGAAATCAGGATTCTATAGGATTCGGGAACTATGTTACAGATTAAGAAGGTGTTAAGCACCCGTTCTGCCCTTCCGGTCTCTAGTGGCCTTATATGTTTATTCGATATTAAAAAACTTAGATGCTTTTAATGATATTCTACTACTTTCTGAAAATAATTCATGAAAGCCTGATTTTGAAAAAAAAGGGGGAAAAGGGATAAAAACCTTGTATTCCGTGATCCGATGTTCTGGTTTTGTCGAAATTTTGAAATGAGAGTGATTTGGTATTGTTTCCTTATATAACAATATTAATTATCTCGTTAGGTTAATTTTAGAAAAGATCGGATCTTATTGGAATTGATTTGATTCGGAATTAAACTCTTAAGGAGAGTTTATCAGATACATTACAGTTTATATGGAAGACATAATATATCTAAGTTTAATTCCTAAGTAAGCTTTATCAATCCGGATTTTAAAAACTTGGTTTTATTCGGATGATAAATAGCCTTACTTCTTTTGGTTTTACAAATGATTTTATCAGGATTTTATCAAGTGTTTTTGTTTGAAAACGATATAATATCAATAACTTGACAATAAGTTTGTCCAACTAAAAAGTGGACAAAACAACAGATAAAAAAAAGTCTACAAATAATAAACTTAATTAAAATTGAAACAAGGAGGGTGGAAGTAAATGCTTTTGGTTTATGTTGACCCAAGCAAGCCAACTCCCTACTCACTTATAGTACTTCCGAGAAATTAAGTTAGTATGTATGTATAATAAACTTAATTAAGAACTAAACAAATCTATAATTACTAAATAAAGTACAATAAAACTAGTATACAGATATATTATTTGATTACTAGAAGAGACTTTAGTTACTTTTCCGACGATATATATAAGAATAAAAGAGAAAAAATATAATACGGCAGAGAAGATCTCCGGCGGATATCAACTTTCCTCTTTGAAATATTTTTAGTGGTCTGACTCTAGAAGGTGGCACTCTGGGTGCCAAAATTAGATCCTCGACTCTTATAGAAATAAATGTTATCACAGGTGCTTCTGAAGAAGGCTTAAAGATTAAAAAATATAAGAGAGAATAGGGAAATTTAGTGTAAAAATCGTGGTGAGAAGTTGCTATCTAGAACCTATGGGGGTGCTGGCCTATTTATAGTGCTTGGAAGGATTTGTCGCGCGACATTCCCCTTATCTGTTTGTCGCACAACATATATGTTTATCGTGGGACATATCTGTTTCACTGTACCTGTTTGTCACGTAACAAACAGCTAAAGTGATGGTTCTGACACTGTGATGTGTCAGAAAGTGTTTGGTCGGTGTTTAATGGGTTTGTCGTGCGACAAATTAAGTTTGTCGCGCGACAAACGCATCTACTAGGCCTGTTTGTTGCGTTACAAACTCCCCCGAAGCATTCTCTTGTATGTGGATGAGTTTCGGACTTGATGTGTAATTTCTACAAGTTTTCTTTTAGGGTTCTTGCAGGGGTCACGAATTGGGGTGTCTACAAACCCTTTCGACTCAAGCTCCTTACTTGCAAGTAATTAAGGCGACTGGAAGATACTTCAATTTGTGGCTCCCACAAGAACTCTAAGAAAACACATGTAGACTCCAAATGACAAAGTAAAAACGGTTTTCAACAAGCATACTCTTTTTATGGATACCTCATGAGTTTCGGTTGTCTTTTGAACATCACCAGAGTTTCTCTATTGGGATTGGACTCGTGTGCCTCAGATGAGGGCTTTTATACGGTTTGACACTTTTTGCCTGTGGAAAGGACTTGTGAGTGATTTTTTTGCCTATAGAAAGGGCTTATGTGAATGGATTGCCTCAAAAGAAGGCTTGTGCCTGTAGAAAGGGCTTGTGGTTAGTTTGCCTCCGCAAAGGGCTTATGTAAATAAATTGCCTTCGGAGAGGGCTTGTGCCTTCAGAAAGGACTTGTGAGTGATGTTTTGCCTGTAGAAAGGACTTATGTGAATGGATTACCTCCGAAGAGGGCTTGTGCTTGTGGTTGGTTTACCTCCGCAAAGGGCTTATGTAAATGAATTGCCTCCGGATAGGGCTTGTGCCTATACAAAAGGCTTGTGAGTGATGTTTTACATGTAGAAAGAGTTTATGTGAATGGATTGCCTCTGGAAAGAACTTTTGCCTAAAAGGGTTTAGTGATTGGTTTGCCTCCGCAGAGGGCTTATGTGAATAGATTGCCTTCGGAGAAGGTTTGTGCCTGTAGAAAGGGCTTGTGAGTGATGTTTTGCCTGTAGAAAAAGCTTATGTGAATGGATTGCCTACAGAGAGGGCTTATGCCTGTAGAAAGGGCTTGTGAGTGATGTTTTGCTTGTATAAAGGGTTTATGTGAATGGATTGCTTCCGCAGAGGGCTTGTGCCTGTAGAAAAGGCTTGTGAGTGATGTTTTGCCTGTAGAAGGGGCTTATGTGAATGGATTGTGTCCGAAGAGGGCTTGTGCCTGTAGAAAGGGCTTAGGTGAATGGATTGCCTCCGGAGAGGGCTTGTGTTATATGCTGAGGAATCATATTCTCTGTAGTAGTAACTTCGATAATCTGATGAGAAGGAGAAAGAGAGAGAATTCTCTAAAGAGAAAAGAGCTCATTGGGAGTTTATCTATATTGAAAAGTTTTTCATCCTCTGGAAAATTATTAAAAACTTGTTTTTGTGAGTCATTTTATTCCTAAAGAGTAGTTTTCAAGATGGATTTTCTCGACCGTCGTAGTTCGTGCATAGCGATGACTCAATATTTTACTTGTTTCTAAGTCATTCCTTTTTTTATCTAGCCGAGAAGGAAATCTTCTTATAGAATTCTCTGATCTCATAATGTTCACTGGATATTTCAGAGAAAAGTGTAGGCCCACATCATTTTATATTTTTCGATGTCCTTATTTCTCCATCGTTCGGGGAAGCTTTTCCTGCCTTTTTTGTTTTTTGTCAAGAGCTTCTTTTTCCGTTTGGCGTGATCAAGAGCCTTACTCACTCAAGACGAAGACCTGAGCCGGTTTGGCCTAGCTGTCACTCTTGGTGTGGCTATCCCTGCCACTCTATATTTCTGTTTCTCTCGTTTGCTCTAAGTGCTTATGCGGGATTTTTTTCTTTTCTATTCCTTCAATTTTTTCTATTCCCGTCTTATTCTGATATTTTCTCATTCTTATTACTTGTTTTCAACTCTCTAGAGATCAGAGATTTCTTTGCAGGTTGTGCTCTCTCGTGATTTTGAAGAAACCACTTAGAATCTTGCATTGGATGTTATCGTACGTGTGTGTGTGTTTTTACACAAAGGTCAAGAAAAACCGCCTTGAAGTTCCCCTATTGGAAAATTCCAAAATTTGTGGTAGGTTTATCATGTGACAGTCGTTGGAGGAGGTTTTGTCCCATAAGCGGGCTCTTATCTTCTCATTCTCTTATTCTCTCTCTAGTTTCTCTTTTCTTAAATTTTCACGCATCTGGATGCTCGGGGTGTTCTTCAATGCAGTTCCCATGCTAATGACAAGGATGATAGGGTAGATCATGACCGCGGTGTGGTCTATCAGGATATGGTATGAGTCAGATGGTTTCAGACATCCTGTAGTTTCTCATAGAGCCGGTCTCTCATGAGATCCGTCGCCGAGCATGGGCAAGCTTTCTAAAAAGCCTAACACTAGTCAGTTTACAAGACATTATGCATGTATGCGCTAAAACTGTGTATGCTTGTGTTTGGTGATCTATTGAAAGATAAGGTATGTTATTCACGTATAAATGAAGTGGTGTTTTAGCATGCTTTTTATTGATAACTTGATATGTAAAAGTATCACTTATAGGCTAAGGATACTTTCCGTGTTGTTTGGTTGATCCTGATTCGTAGTTCCTTGCATGTTTTAAAAACAAACGTTTATTAATTCACATAATCATCTCAATAGTAATATCCGATTTTGGGAACTTACATATTCTTACATTTCAAACCCTAAAAACTCCCATAATTACCCAAAGTACCCTCAGGTTTTGAAAATTACATAATTTTACCCTTATAAACCCTATAACTCTTGTAACTACTCAAAGTACCCTTAGGCTTTAAAAATTACATAATTTTACCCTCTTATTATATAACTCGCATAATTACACAAAAATACCCTCGGGTTTGTAAAATATTGCCCTTTTATCATATAACTCGCCTAATTACACAAAAAGTATCCCCAGGTTTATGAAAAAATCACCCTCTTATTCTCTTAGTTTTACCATCAGATAATTTACATACAAAATACCCTCATCTTTTATCTTATCTCTTATAAAAATACTCTCAGGTTTTATTATTTCATACAAAATTATCCTCTTATATACTTACACAAAAATACATTCAGGTTTTGAAAATTACATAATTTTACCCTCTTATTATATAATTCGCATAATTATACAAACATACGCCCGACTTTTTTTGATCACATAAAAATACTCTTTTATCTACATACCTCCCTCGCATATATATATAAAAATTACCTTCAGGTTTCTCACACATATTTACGTAAAAGTAACCTCGGGTGTAATACGGAGTAAAGAAAAACGTGCTAGTGTAAAATAGGCCTATAATGACATAAAAAATGACCATCAGGCCCCTGTAAAAGTGAAAGGAACTAAGTGAGTAACGAAAAAAAGTGGTTTCTTTGGCAGCAATGAATCCGTCTGTTGGAGAAATGTATTTGTAGCAAGGCTTGTTACATGACAAATGATGAGTACAGGTGCATGATTTCTCCGATAAATACACATCTCTTTCTTCCTTCATCCCCACACTTACTATTTTGTCTCCGTTGAAATAAAGTCTTCTTATTGCACAGATGTTGACTTTTCTTATATCAAAGCTCGAGATGCCGTGGTACCCTCGGAACTCAAGCTTGTCACTCCCCATACTTCTTTATCTGTGAAGTCTATGTGGCATGGACTACTGACTCGGTGATTCAACTATGTACGGTTTGGTTTTTCCTTAGACCCTTCGGGCTGACATCATTCGTTCAAACTGGCGATTTGGTGGAGGAAGATCTGGCTGTCGTCCTTATCTAATGCAATGATTTCAGTTCATGGTCTCAGAGTCCTCTGAGGCAAGTGTTGTCTTGGTGTACTAAATCATGGATGAAGCCCGAGTTGCACTAGTGGCTGAGGATCCGATGTTGCCTCTTTTCAGGGCTAAGATGGGGTGTTAAATAGCAAATGTGCCTATTTTTTGGTGTTCTGAACCATTGTTAAGAAGTTTGAAAAACTGCTCTCTTTATGAAACAAAAAAAGTTTTTATAATATTTAAACCGGGCCTGAAGTAACTTCTCAGGTTGCCTACGTTTTCCGTTGTGTTTCCTCTACAAACAAAAGTGAGTTGGGGTTTAGGTTTACGTAGTTCTGAATTATACATACTATTGCTGTAATAATAATATTTCTTGAATGTAGCATCTGACCATATGTAGCATTTGACCATTTATATCTGCGACTATTACGGCTCCTCTTGTGTTGATTTCTTTAATAATGTACAGCTCAGTCCCGAACTTTCCTCTCGGATCTCTTGTTGGTTTCTCTAATCTACGTTGTTCTCACAAATATTCCGAGTCTTCACTTTTTTATTCAAAGGCCCCATGATAACGATACACAGCCTTCCACCGTTTCTCTTTTAGCGATGCTAACTCACTATAGCGGGTTGTTGGCCATATTTGGTCCGTTTGGTGCGGGGATTGTTCCCGCTTCGATTAGATCTTAAATGCAGTGTCGAGGGGCTAAACATCTATCTGTGTCATGGCCCACAGTTTGGTGGTATAAATAGTTCTCGTTCATCCTCCAGGAAGAAGGGACGAGATTTGGTGAAGGACGAGGGTTGAGTGGGGTAACCAGGCCTGCATTCCGTAGTAGTTCAAGACTTTTGGTTACCGTTGTGGGGGGGTTGCTGAATTTTTTATTTTTCTTGGACTGATCTGTATTGGAGAATTTGGCTTGTATAGGCCAACTCAACTAGGGTTGTTGCTGCTGAAAGGGATTTTGTTGGTACGAATAAGAGCTTAACTGGTTTACAACGGGGGTTCCCGTGCTCTTTTCGATATATGAGGCTTTCCTCATTTCTGTTTTTGCCTTCTTGGCCAACTCTTATTCTACTTGGGATCCCATACTTAATAGTGCTAAAAAATATGGGAACACGTGCTTTCCCATACAAGTCAATACAGCTGGAGTGAAGTTTTTCTGAATTATCTCCAATTGTTCTTCCTCGTCTGGTCGCTTGGGCATCTGGAGGCCATTTCTCTCCAATGGGTAATAAAATCACTGAAGCTCTCTTTCTCACCCTGTTTGGCCATATCTAAGTATTTACTAGTGATTTCTAAATCTTCATTGGACCCGTATTTAGTCATGAATTTTTTGACGATGTCCCCCCAATTTTTCGTGCAGTACCTTTCTAAATCAAAAAACCATCTCAGGGCTGCCCCTGTGAGAGTGATATGAAATGCTTGGGCCAACTCAGGTTCTCCACAGCCAGATACTTGCATGGATCAGATATATAATTACAGATGTGTTTTTTTTGGGGGGGTTGTGCCGATGAACTTAGTAATAGAAGGAAGCTTGAACCCTTATGGCAGTCTTGCTTCGAGGTAGAGAGAAAACGCATTCATGTCTGTGATTTCGTTGGCCCCTTTCATTGACGAAATCCCTTTTTAAAGAATTTTCATTTGCTCCTTCAGTTTCCTCAACTCCTCGTTCTTTTTTGCCTTTTTGAGAGGCTCTCGTGCTACCACTAATTCTGCATACGCTGCTCAGAGTCGGTTTAGATCGGGAAATTCATTTAAGTGGCCCGCAGGGGTTGGTGGTGGGCCCGACGGGCCTGGAGGTTGTGGCCATATGAAGTTGTGGCCATATGATAGGATCGGGTTGGATTGGAATTGTTTGCTGTGGAAGGGCTCCCCGGATGGGAGGTGACACTTGTCGAGCTATTTTTGCTTCTTGACTCGGATGGTTACTCTGTAAATTCAACACCTGTGTGCGTGAGGCCTGCCCTTGATTCATATCTTGGTTTGTCAATGGTCATTCGAAACTTGTCGGTACAGTTTGTTCGGCTGACCATTCTTCTATTCGGACTCGGGTGTTTTGCTGCTCAGTAGTGATGCTGGTCAGGCTTTAACTAACGGTTAACAATAGGCGATGCAGTTTTCTAGGGTGGGAGGAGCCCTCGGTACCTCTGCTAGATTTAGATCAACTGCTCGGATCTCTGAGTCATTCGGATTTAAAATCGACATAGTCAGAGTGCTCGATCGAACTAATATACTAGTGTAGTCTATTCCTGCCCAACCTTCCAGACTATAGCCGTAGGGCTGTAGATATATCACATAGCGGAAAGAAGACTAAGGTGTGATTCATTTCTGCCAAGAGAAACCACGGAGAAAGAAAAATAACGAAAACCATGTTTCGGGTGTTTGTAAAGACACATCAACAACAACTTGAGTGAATTCCTGGTGGGAGTTTAGGGTAGGTAGTAAAGTGCTCCTTGGGTTACCCTACTTGTCCCGAATTTTGAAAAACTTATCTTTTGACTTTTAAAGAAAAATTGGGAAAATCGTTCATCTTGAGTTGCTTTTCATGGGAGATGTACCGGGAAAAGTCATAACGAGGTGTTCTCGATGTAAATTTCTACAACGGAGGTTGGTTAGCCTCCAGCCGTACTTGCCAATATCTGGGGGAGATATACATGACAAGGCCCTATGCGGTACAAACTCCTCACGGTTGATAAAAAAAGATAAGAGTGTTTTATCTCGATTCTTTCTATATGCAACGCATGTGTAATGCAAGGTGAAGGCTTCAGGCTCCTTCCTAGTTGGCAAGACCTCGAGATATACCCAGGGACGGGTACGTGCAAGAATCTTTTAATATACTTCCCGGGTATGTGAGTGTTCTCGTCACTCGATATACCTCGGGGGTGTACTTGGCCAAAGGGAGTGAAAGTAAATGCTTTCGGTTTATGTTGGCCCAAGCAAGCCAACTCCCTACTCACTTATAGTACTTTCGGAGGTTTAGGGTAAAAATCACACTCGTAAGAACCATGCATGAATAGTGATGTGCGTAAAAATAAGAGTTTTCGAAAGATTTAATTGCAAATATCTTATCTTAGAGGTGTATTTTAAAAACGCCATTTTTATTGAAAAATATATTTTTTCACAATTAATTTAACAAGTAGGGAAAATTCTAAACATATGTCTATGTAAATGAATGGACTTTACTGCGCCTCTAGGTCAAGTCAACAATAAAATCAAGGCGCCATGTTAGAGGGGCTTAAAGGTAAGTAGAGAAAGCAGTAAAAGCATGCATTTCAATATATTATAAATAAAAGTCCACATATAAGAGCCTAGTTTTCTTATGATTCCCAGCAGAGTCGCCACTGTGAGAATTTACAAATGCGACCCCCGGGTCTCAGCCTCTAGTTTGAGAGTCTGAAACATCGGAAAGGATTCCGTTGTTTTATTTGCTTCTATGTGTTGATAATTCATATCGGGTGTCCATCTATCCTGTTTCTAGATGCAAGAGGGTTCATTCAGAATCGCTAGTACGTTTTACGAAAAAAAAGACAAAATAGTTGTGTAAGAGAAAAGGCTACAGATAAGCCTTTCTTTGCACGTTTGTTTACGAAACCAGGATTCTATAGGGTTCGGGAACTACGTTATGGATTGGGAAGGTGTTAAGCACCCGTTTCGCCCTTTCGGTCTTTAGTGGTCTTATATGTTTATTCTATGTTGGAAAACTTGGATGCTTTTACTGATATTCTACTTCATGAAAACTTGATTTTGAGAAAAACGGGAAAAGGGATAAAAACCTTGTATTCTGTGATCCGATGTTTTGATTTTGTCGAAATCTGATTACTAGTGACAAAAGTTTATCTTATCTATTTTCAAATAAGAGTGATTCGGTTTTGTTTTCTCAGATAACAATATCAATTATCTCGTTAGGTTAATTTTTGAAAAGATCGGATCTTATCGGAATTGATTTGATATAGAATTGAACTCTTGAGTTGAGTGTATCTGATATATTACTGTCTATATGGAAGACATAATATACAATTTTAATTTCAATTATTATTGTGTTATATCCGCGCATTCTTTTATTAATATTTTCGTTCATCTCTTTGATCTTCCTGATCTGCTTCCCCTTTGGTATCAGAGGTTGATTTTGATCTTCGATCTATTGGAAAATATAATCTTAATTCTCTATTCGTCAAGATTATTTCTTTCTGTTCTAATCTTTTGTTGAAAGTTATGTATCCTCAAGTCATTTTAATTTCTGCAAACCACCTATACCAGGAAATCCTAGGCTAGTGTAAGTCTCAAGTGTGTGAGCTGTGAAGAGCCAAGGTGTGATGATAGGTATGTGTCTGCTTAAGGAAATTAGAGTATGTACCTATAGGGTCAGCCGTAAGCAAGAGTGAAGTTTAGAATTAGTAATCAAAATGAATAGATTATTTAGATCTTATTCTTCAGTTAGCTCAAGGTCAAATATGTCCTCAATCCTAGATATAGTAAATTAAGAAGAACAAAGTTTCGAAAATATAAGTCAAAGTTTTAATGATTGGAATATTCCCAAAATTTCACCTAAAGAAATTTATAAGTCAACTTTCTTTGGAAATTTTAACTCAGATTATAATGTTAAAACTGTAGAAAAAGTTTATACAATTAATAAAGAACATGAAAATTGTAGTTTATTAACTCCAGATGTTATAAGAAAACAGAAGTCTAATGGATATAATTTTATTCATATAGGACTTATTCAAGTGGCAATAAATCCACTTATAGTCAAAGGAGTAGATTCTTCAATATTGATATGCCTTAAAGATGCTAGGTATTTAAATTATGTACCAAGTATATTAAGTATAATGGAATCTAGCCTGCATAATGGACCAGTCCATTTTAATTGTTTCCCAGACTTTACCTTAAGTCTTAGTGATCCGAATTTATTAAAAGCATTAACACTAAATATTAAAACTGCTGGTGAAATCACCCAAATGTTAGAAGGATCTCAAGCAATTGCCTTAATATACAGAATATACTATAAGACAATGAGAACCAATTTAAATGTAAAAGCACTTAATAAATCAACTAAAGATAAAACAGTTTTAATCCAAAGTAGTACTAATAATGCCAATATACAAGTTCCAAAAACAATATTATGGAAAGATATTAATCTCCCAAGCCAATGGATTTTACAAAATGAAATCCCTGAAAGATCAATAATAAGTAATTTTATGAATTTAGACAATATTAGACAATATAGAGATGGAACAATTAGGATAAGTTTTGACGAATCTAGATTCAGAAAACCACCCCTACTTCTAGAAACATCTACAAGTTCATCCACAAATATCCCTTCCAGAATAGATAATATGTCTAGAAGAAATAATGACTTATTAAGCAATATATCCCTTCCTGAAACAAAAATATCAGGAACCACAAATCTAGGGCAAGTAACACATCCAATATATAAAAATAAAGAAAAGGAAAAAGAATCAATAAGTGATGAACAGGATATAGAAGATAACGAGTCTATATCACAAACTGATTTCCAAGCACCATTCCATCAATTAAGAGTAATAAATAAAGAATTTAAAATTAATTGGGAAACATTAACCAGTAACTTCAACTCTAAAGAAAACAAAAAATTAAGACATGAATTTAGGGCTGAAAACCCTGAATCTGAAAGAGAAAAGATAATACATAAATGGAAAAAATGGATAAAGAAAGAAAAAATAAATATGGATTTTTTCCCATGGTACAAAAAGTATTATAATAAATGTAATGTCATTACAAAAACTCAATGGACCAAAGAAGATAATACAAAGATTACATCAAGTCATCCTCCACTTGAAACTTTGAATATACAAGTAAAAAATACTTCAATAAAAGCTTCTCCATTCAAAATACCTGAAACAGATAGTAAAATTGACGATAAGAAAATAATTGAACAAAATAATTAGACCAACCAATACTTAGTCTCTATAGGAAAACCATTAGATAAAATTGAAGAAAAAAATTGAAACAAAAATAGAAGGTACTATAATTAGAAGAAAAACTGAAAAACCAATTTTACATTTACCTGAACATAGAGATGGTTTAGGTTTACTGAATAAGGATAAAGAATTAACAAGAAAAATTGATCAATTATTAAAACATGTATCCTCTACAAGTGGAACAAAAAATGTAACTGCATTAAAGAAAACTGGTGACCAAAGTGATCAAAGTGAATCAGATAATGAGTCAATCATCCAAGAAATTGAAAATCAATTTAATAAGTTAACTTTTAATAAACCAAATCCCACGAGTAATACAAAAAATTGGTATACCAGACCTACACCCCCAGATCTTCAATATGAAGAAAGAAATTTAAATAATCAATTTGCGATTTCGTCAAACAAAATGTATGAATGGAACATAGATGGACTAAGTGAACAAGAATTAATTAATAAGTTAAGTCATATGTCTATGGTTGCTAATAGTTACCTAAATGCTTATCATGATCTAACTCAACCAGAAATAGTTGAACTCTTAGCATCAGGATTTACAGGAACCCTTAGATCATGGTGGGAAAAACATCTCACTGAAGATGCTAGAGAAGCAATAATTCATGCTGTACAATTAGATGATGAAGGAAACCCCATTTATGATGAAGAAATCAATTATGGGCTTCCTGATGGTGTCAACACATTAGTTTATACTATAATTAAACATTTCATAGGAACTCCCAGCAATTAACTGAGAGACTCCATGACCAGCTTAGTAACCTTACTTGCCCAACTCTTAGTGATTTTAGATGGTATAAAGATGTATTCACCTTTAGAGTTATGATGAGAGATGATAGTAATAAACCATTTTGGAAAGAGAAATTTGTGAATGGTTTATCTAGTTTGTTTGCCCACAAAATTAGAGAAGAATTAAGTAAGAACTTAGGTTATATAGACTATGATAACCTAACATATGGAGACATAATTAGTCAAATCCAAAAAATAGGTCTAAAAATGTGTATAGACTTTAAATTAAGTAAGCAAGCCAGTAAGGATAAAAATAAAGCTAAATATGAATTAGGAACATTTTGTGAACAATATGCCTTACCTCCTGTAGCTCCTTCTAAGAGAAAGAAGCATATTAAAAAGGATAAAAAATATAAATCTCACAAAAAGAAAAGTAAGAAAAATAATTCAGAAGATTATTATAAGAAACCTTCCTCTAGTAAGAAAAAGAAATCAAATAAGAAGTTTGATAAAAGTAAAATAATCTGTCATAATTGTGGAAAAAAAGGACACTATAAAAATGAATGTAGAGTCAAGGAAAAACTAAGTCAATTAAATGTACCTGAAGAAGAAGTAAAACATATTCTTGAACTAATGAGGATTGAAAATCAATCTGAAGGTGAATTATTGGGATCCAGTTTACCTTCTCAAAGTTCTAAAGAATCAACTACTTATTCTAGCCAAACTGATAGTGAAGCACCACAATTAGGTTGTAGTAATAATTGTACTAAAACCTGTTGTAATAAACAAATAAATGTATTGACAAAAATCCAAGAAGAAAAGAATTTGCTAATAGACTTAATAAGTAAAATATCAGATCCACAATTAAAAACCCAATATATGAATCAATTAAAAAAATTACTAACAACTGAATCTAAGGCACAAAAATTACTCAAAAATAAAGAAAAACCTATTTTTAGTATCAATAAGACTTTAGAAAGGTTTAAAAATCCAGTTAAGGAAGTAACACTCCCGGAACTAAACTTAGAAGTTAATAATTTAAAGAAAGAGATCTCTAAGTTAAAGAAAGAAATCCCTGAACTTAGACAAGAAATGATTAAAAAATTTGAAGAAATCAATAAATCAGATTTAAAAATTAATAATTCCTCTTCATCTAGTGATAGTGAAGAAGAATCAGTCAATAAAAATATTGAAGAAGAGGAATCCGATAAAGAAGACCTTAACATTGAAGTACAAAATTATTCTTTAAATAGATTAAAAGATATAACTATCCAAAAATGGCACATAAATGTCACAATAATTATAAATAAAACATTTGTGTTAAAACTACCTGCTCTTTTAGACACTGGTGCAGACCTAAGTTGTATCCAAGAAGGGCTAGTTCCAACAATTTATTATCGAAAAACAAGTGAAAGACTAAGTTCTGCCAATGGTAGTAAAATGGAAATGAAATATAAATTACCCAATGCACATATTTGCCAAGATGGTGTCTGTTACAAAACTACTTTTGTATTAATAAGAAATATGACAGACAAAGTAATTTTGGGATTACCATTTATATATTTATTATATCCATTCAACACTTCAAGTAAAGGTTTAGTAACTAAACATCTAGGACACAAAGTCACGTTTAAATTTACTACACAACCAAAAGAAAGAAATTTGAGAATGATAAAAGAACAATCAATCTCAAAAAGTTTAAACTTACTAAATAATAAATCAAATCATTTAAAACATCTAAAAGATGAAATTAAACACAAGAAAATTGAAGAACAATTACAAGATTCTAGATTACAAGCTAAAATTAAAGAATTTAATGAAATGCTTGTAAAAGAAGTATGTTCTGATTTACCTCATGCTTTTTGGCACCGCAAAAGGCATATTGTAAGACTCCCTTATGCTAAGGAATTCAAAGAACATTTAATTCCTACTAAGGCTAGACCAATACAAATGAATCATGAACAAATGGAATTTTGTAAAAAAGAAATAAATGATTTAATTCAAAAAAGGATTATAAGGAAAAGTAAATCTCCTTGGTCTTGCCCTGCTTTCTACGTTAATAAGAATGCTGAGATAGAAAGAGGATCCCCAAGATTAGTGATAAATTATAAGCCACTAAACAAAATTTTAGAATGGATTAGGTACCTTTTACCTAATAAAAAAGATTTAATTAATAGGCTAGATCAAGCCTTAGTCTTTAGTAAATTCGATCTTAAGAGTAGTTTCTGGCAAATCCAAATCCACGAAGAAGATAGGTATAAGACAGCCTTCACTACCCCATTTGGGCATTATGAGTGGAATGTTATGCCTTTTGGCCTTAAGAATGCTGAATATTATGAATGATATTTTAAACCCTTATAGTCATTTTTCCATAGTCTACATAGATGATGTGCTCATCTTTTCTAAGTCAATAGAAGAGCATTGGAAACACCTAAATTCATTTTTCAAAACAATTAAGTTAAATGGTTCGGTTCTATCTCCTACTAAATATTGTCTATTTTAAACTAAGATTAGGTTTTTAGGACAAAACATCCAGTACAACCAAATTAGACCAATCGATAGAGCTATACAATTTGGAGATAAATTCCCTGATGAGATCCTAGACAAAAACCAACTCCAGAGGTTTTTAGGTTCCTTAAATTACATCAGTGACTTTCACAAAGATTTACGTAAACAATGCAAGCCGTTATTTGAACGACTTCAAAGTAATCCCTCTCATTGGACTAAAATTCATACATCCATAGTTCAAGATATCAAAAAATATGTTAAGACATTGCCTTGTCTTGGCATTTCTAATCCATCTGCTTTTAAAATTGTCGAAACTGATGCCTCCAAAATTGGCTTTGGAGGAATTCTTAAGCAAAAAATGACTCCTGAATCTCCTGAACAAATTGTGCGTTTTCATTCAGGCGCATGGGATAGTACACAAGTAAATTATTCTACGATTAAAAAAGAAATTTTATCATTAGTGCTTTGCATTAATAAATTCCAAAGTGATTTATTAAATAAAAGATTTTTGCTAAGAATTGATTGTAAATCTGCTAAATATGTTTTAGAAAAAGATGTTGAAAATATTGCTTCTAAACAAATTTTTGCTAGATGGCAATCTCTATTAAGTATTTTCGATTTTGATATAGAATATATAAAAGGCAGTGAAAACTCTATACCAAATTTTCTCACAAGAGAATTTCTGTTAAATGCAGGAAAATGAGTATTATTGGCGGCAGAGGCCGCGGAAGAGGAAGAGGGAATAATAAACCAGCCTCAGGACCATGTATTCCCCCTTTTGATATTTTCGAATCATCATCTAGTAAACCCAGAGGAACAATGGTTCCATACCAAATAAACCCTACACCAATAGCAGTAAACCAATACCAAGTATTAGGACAAATTCCCCAGTCTAAGCCTTATAATCAAGCCTTAGCCAGTAAACCAAAGACCAATGATCCTTACGACATTGAGTCTACACCAATTCCAGTAAAGCAAAGCCAACAAAGTTTTGGCCAAACCCCAAGCCCATATTGTGAGAATCCGGACCCATACCCCCGAGAAGGAGAAAAGAGTAGTCCTTTCTCGGTTTTATTTGAAAACGTGTTTTGTAGAGTCACCAGTTTGTTTTACGAGAAAACAAACAAAAGGTCGTACGAAGGATAATTCGAAAACGAACTATCTTTCATACGTTTGAAACCAGAGATTTATTTTGAAAATTGACTTTGCTAGGGTTCGGGAACTACATTACGAATTGGGAAGGTGTTAGGCACCCAATTCGCCCTTTCGGTCTCTTAATGGATCATGTATTTAATTCCTATTTTAGATATCTTGCAAGTAGTTCGAATGGTTTTTTAGAATAGTCCTTTCCGGATAAATTTAGTTTAAAACAATATTTTGAAATCAGACTCGAGCTTTGCGAGCGCCTACGTATTCATTCGTAGAATGAAATCAGAGTCTCGTAGTTCCTTTCTTTTGGAAACTGTTTTTGTATTTTTGTTTGTTTTGAAAACGTGTCAAAACAGGTTTTAGATTTCTTGTAAAACTTAGAAAGGATTTGTTTTGAAAGCAGTGAACTTCTTTGCAAGTTATCTAATTTTCTATATTAAAAACGAAATTAAATGCAGTACTGAAATTAAGGATTTGGTAGAAAGTTATACCTGCTGCGCTTGCAGAAGATAGGAGGACTTTGCCTTGACTTCCTTCTCTCTCTAAAGCTTTCTCTCTCTAGAGCTTTCTCTCACTAGCCTTCTCTCTCACTAGCCTTCTCTCAGAATTTCTCTAAAAATGACTTTCTAGAGACTTTGACAAAGCTCCTACTTACCCAAAATACTATTCAATGTTGATGCCTCTAAAATGGGATCCCAAGGGTCCTATTTATAGCAACATTTGCGCCAAAAACGCTCCAAAAGAGGCCAACCGCAGGGGTAGCCGCATGGGGTGCGGCTGGGGCGTGCGACAGGGGTGTGCCAGCCGTACGGTTGGGCGTGCGGCTAGGAGGTGCCAACCGTACGGTTGGCAGGTAGCCGTACGGTTGGGCGTGCGACAGGGGGGTGCGGCTGGCTCATAAAAAAATGTGCAGGAGCGCTCGGAAAAAAGGGGTTATCTTAGACTCCCAACGCGTCCAAAATTGGAGTCTTTCCTATCAGTCTTTCTACATGTATGATGATTCATGATTAAATGCAGGATGCTTTAAAAAAAATCAGTATTCGCACGAGAGTCGTGGATTGGGGTGTTCACACATATATACCAAAATACACCAAAAACTTGTTCTATGTTGAACCACATATGACAGAACTTAATGACCCGGCCCAATTAGCCAACCAATTCTACCCTCCTGGATGGCATTTTACTCCAGTCCATCCAAGTAAAACCCTTAAATATTATAACCGAATTCTAATAACCACAGAGTCCATTTTTATTAAACCAATTTTTGATAGAAATGACCCGTCTGTAGTTATTTACCATTCTTTCTATATTAAGAAAATAATACTCATGGAAGAATGGGGAAAGCACCCGGCTGAATAAGTTCCTATAGAAGGGACTGATGAATTTTATTCTTACCATGATTATGTTGAAGCTTGGATGAAGATACTTCTATTTCAAAATGAGTCATTCACCCATTCTTGGTTTGTGCAATTTGACCACAATTTCAAATGGTCATTCCTATGTTGGTTTATTCGATGGTGGGATATGTTCGGATTAAATATGGACATCCTCCCCATGCTTATAGCTGAACAAGTAAAATGGTTTGAAAAAATTTGCCCAGAAATTGGTATTACTTACATGCCAATTTTAACCCCTTTTGCATCCAAATACAAAGTCCCATGGATAGTAAAATGGCAGTTTCATTTAATTAAAATCCCTGTCATCGAGCAATGGGTCCAAAGTTCAGGAACCTCCCAAGCATTAGTCAAACATCATGCCCCGTTTGACATGTTGGCTCGACATATTTTTGTTAAATGGTGGGATAAATTTGAATTATCTCGAATAGTAAACCAAGTCCAAAAAGAATTCCCAGAACACCCCAAAATCACCCGTGTTCCTACCCCAATTCAGAGTAGCCTCACGGTTCCACTTCCCAGGAAAAACCAAACTCCCCAACCCAAGCTCAAACAAAATGTAGAAAGCCCAGTTGAGCCTAAAATAGACCCTAAACCAAAAAGGCCAAGTCCTACACCATCAGTAAAATCTAATGAAACCCTAGATATTAATAAATGTTCAAGGGCCCAATTAAAATTACTTTTGGCTCAAGCTTTCAGTTCAAAGTTATCTGAAGCTGCAAGTGACTCTGACCCAGAAGATGATGTAGAGGTAGTAAAACCTGAACCATCAGACAACATGTCAATAACTGGTACCGAGAGAATAAAAAATTGGTATGATTCAACTTTATTTGAAGATGCTTAGAACCCTTATGAAATATAGTGCTTTCACTCACTACTTGGATAATTTTGCCAAGAAAAGCTAGCACCAATATTTACATTGGATTCTCATCTATAAATAAAATACAATCATCCAATTATTTACATGTGTCCCAAAATTCTAGTCAGCAAAGTCGACCACAAGAATATAAGGACAGACAAATGGAGCCCAACCATGCACAAAGTTGCCAACTTTCGGCCCCCATAGTCAAAAGTAAACGATCAAGAGAAGAAAGATGAGAATCTCCAATTATCTTTTCCCTCCGCAATTGAAGATTTGAGTTCCATCCTCCTCCATTTTCCACCTATAAATAAGCAAGCAAGGGAGAAAGGAAGGCAAAGTTTTTATTACCTACAATTATTCTGTATTAATTTTCAAATTTCATATTTTGTAATCCTGCAAATTTGTTCGGAGCTACTTCACTAAGTTGATCTTCCATTTCCAATAATTTGTAAGTTAATTACATTTTATATTTCAAGTTAATCAATTGTTTCAAAGTAAACAATTTATTTTGTGATATGTTTAATCTGTTTTGTATCAATTTCCAAGTAAACAATTTTAATTTCAATTATTATTGTGTTCTATCCGCGCACTCTTTTATTAATATTGTCTATATGGAAGACATAATATATCTGAGTTTAATTCCTAAGTAAGCTTTATCAGCCCAGGTTTTGAAAACTTGATTTTATTCGAATGATAAATAGCCTTACTTCTTTTGGTTTTACAAATGATTTTATTAGGATTTTATCAAGTGGTTTTGTTTGAAAACAATAAAATATCGTTAACTTGACAATAAGTTTGTCTAACTAGGAAGTGGACAGAACAACAGATAAAAAAGAGTTCACAAATAATAAACTTAATTAAAATTGAAACAAAGAAGGTGGAAGTAAATGATTTCGGTTTATATTGGCCCAAGCAAGCCAACTCCCTACTCACTTATAGTACCTCCGAGAAATTAAGCAAGTATGTATGTATAATAAACCTAATTAAGAACTAAACAAATCTATAATTACTAAATAAAGTATAATAAAACTAGTATGCAGATATATTATTTGATTACTAGAAGAGACTTTAGTTACTTTTCCGATGATATATATAGGAATAAAAGAAAAAAATATAATACGGCAGAGAAGATCTCCGACGGATATCAGCTTTCCTCTTTGAAATATTTTCAGCGGTCTGACTCTAGAAGGTGGCACTCGGGTGCCAAGATTAGATCCGAGACTTTTGCAAAAATAAATGTTATTACAGGTGCTTCCGAAGAAGGCTTAAAGATTAGAAAATATGAGAGAGAATATGGAAATTTAGTGTAAAAATTGTGGTGAGAAGTTTCCGTTTAGAACCTATGAGGGTGTTGGCCTATTTATAGTGCTCGGGAGGGTTTATCGCGTGATATTCTCCAACTTTATCTATTTTTCGCGAGACATATCTATTTGTCGTGCGATATATCTGATTCATTATACCTGTTTGTCGCGCGACAAATAGATGAAGTGATGGGTTCTGACACTGTGATGAGTCAGAAAGTGGTTGGTCAGTGTTTAATGGGTTTGTCGCTGGACAAACGCATCTAGTAGGCCTGTTTGTTGCGCTACAAACTCCCCCGATACATTCTCTAGTATGTGGATGAGTTTCGGACTCGATGTGTACTTTCTATGAATTTTCTTTTAGGGTTCTTATGGGGGTCACGAATTGGGGTGTCTACAGGGGATGAACTAGATTCAGGGTTGGGGAGGTAGAGTCAGCGGTGAAGGGAATCTCACTGGATATGATCGAGTCAGAAGGTGCCATTCTGGGTGTGGGCAGAACAAATGTGTTAAAAGGATAAATATCGCTAGTGGAGCCAGTGAAGAAAGGGATAGTGGTATTGTTGGTGACTTGGAATTTGGAAATGGATGAGAACATTTTGTGTTCCTAAAATATGACATGGCGAGACACACAAAGTCGTTTTGAAATAGAATCCCAACACCTATAACCTTTATGTTCTATCCCATACCCTAGGAAACAATATAGACTTGAACGCGTTTCGAGTTTAGAATGTTCATGAGGTTTGAATAAGACAAAGCAGGCACACCTAAACACTTTTAGAAGGTTATAGTTGGGTGCATTGCCATACAACCTCTCATAGGGTGATTGATTTTAGAATGCGGGAATAAAATGGCGATTAATGGTGTAAACTGTAGTAAGAACTACTTCCCCCTAGAAAAGTTCGGGACACCCACTAGATATAAGAAGAGTGCAAACAGTGTTTTTGTTTAGCATGACCGTTTTATTGGGATGTATCAGGACAAGAGTACTAAGAAATCATGCCTTGCTGATGTAAACAATTTAAAAAATTGGATTCTTTGTATTCTATGGCATTATTAGCACAAAAAATTTTGTTTGGTCGAGAAAACTGAGTTTGGATCATTTGAGCAAAATTGGAATATAGCTGTGGTAGTTCAGAATGATTTTTCATGATAAATATCCATGTAAATCGGGTGTAGTCATCTATAAAAACAATAAAGTATTTTGATCCCTCCATAGTATCATGAGGAAAAGGTCCCTATACATCATAATGAATAAGATTAAAAGGTGCAGAAGAATGGGAATTACTTTTATTAAAAGATAATGCGGGTTGTTTTCCAAATCGGCATGACAAACATGAAATGCTTTCTGACTTAATAGTTCCTAATCGACCAGTAAAAACAAGAGTTCTAAGCCTATCGACAGACATATGACCTAACCGAGAGTGCTAAAGTTCCAGAGATGAGGTGGGAAAGGCGGGAGCAGCAGCAAGAGTAGAGGTGGGAACACTTGGTGGTGTGCGAAAGTGGATAAGCTCGAACATGCTACCAACTTTACGGCCTATCCCAATAACATGTCCCATCTGTGGATCTTGTACATGACAACCAGAAAAAGAAAATAGAATAGTAAGGCCAAGATCACAGAGTTGTTTAACATATATGAGATTAATAGCCAATTTAGGTATGTGAAAAGTAGAGGGAATAGATAAAGTAGATGTGGATACAGGGTCAATGTGGGTGACATGTAATTGAGATCCATCAACAGTTTTAATTAAAGATGTGTGTGTGGTAGAATTTTTTGAGAGAAAAATTGTGGAATCAGAAGTCATGTGATTGCAGTAACCAGAATCAAAATACCAAGAGGTACTTGGAATTGCAAGATCATTATTGGTGACGAATGTAGGTGGACTAGGTGACTGTAGATTGGAAGCGGCATCAGTGACAGACTTAGTATTAGTTTTTCTAGCAGGATTCTTGTAGCAATCAGAACCCCAATGTTTTGGCCCACACTTGTAATAGTACTTGTACACTCGTTTAGGACAATAGAGTAACATATGGGTTGTTTCATGACAATATGTGCATACATCGGATGATTTCTCGAATTTTGAATGAGTAATTGCAAGTACTTCATTCGAAGTCTGAGAATTTGTACCAAGGCGAGTTTCTTCAAAATGGAGTGCTGTAACAACATCATCAAGGGTTGATAAGGGATGGCGATGCAAGAGAGAGGCTCGGACAATTTCAAACTTGTTATGAAGGGCCATTAGAAGAGTCATTACTTGCTGCTGATCTCTGTAGGTAATGAATTTGGTAGCATCAATGGAACATGACCAGACTGGTTCTGAAGAGGACAATTGATCCTAAACGATTTGCATTTCAGATAGAAATTCATCAATGGTTTGACTAGGTTTTTAGCGTTTGCATGGAGAGCAGTCAGCAGTTTGTACTGGTGAGCAAGATCATTGGTGGTGTATCTAATTTTCAAGAAATCCCAAACTTCCTTTCTGGTGGAAAAGCACCTAAATTATTGATGGATGGTAGGAATTGATGTATTTCTACACCAAGTGATAATATCACCATTTTTTGCAATCCAGTCATCTTGCCTATTAGCAAAGTTTTCATCTGATTCTTTTTTCTTTTGGATTGGTTCGGTAATCTCTTCGTTAATAAGACGCTACACTCTATGGACTTGAAGGAAACTAGTCATGGCTTGGGCACATTGGATGTAGTTGGGCCCATTAAAGGTGATGGAAATGGGTCAAAAGATTTCAGTACTTTCCATTGACTTGGGCTAGAGGTTGCTGGAGGATGTGGATGTAATTGGATAAGGTTGAATTTTTTTAATTTTTTTTTGTGAAAATGGAAAAGACAGAAAGTTTGGGGGCTAATATGTGAAAATAAAATTTTTTTTGGGCTAAAATATAAATAACAGAAATATCTAAGGGGTCAATATAAGAAAATCAGAAATTTTTTAGGCCAAAATATAAATAATGGAAATATCTGGGGTCAATATGTAAATAATACAAAACTTTGGCTTACGGATGACGTGGCGCTGACATGGACTGGTCATCGCTGACGTGGCTAATGATTGGATGATATGACATGGACGGGTCAGCGCTGACATGGCTACCACGTGGATTGCTGACTGGGATGGAGGCACGTGGGTTTAAGCAGAGCAGTGGACAGGAATGTTTGGGAGGCACATGAGGGCGCGAGGAGAGGAGTTTTTGGTTGATTTCAACGGGGTTTGGATCGTTTCTTCAAGACGAAAAGAATGGTTGTGGTGGTTTCTGGATTTGAAGTTGTTTTAAAGATATTGTAGAGGTTTCTCGATTTAGGTTATTTTGATGGAGATTGGGTTAGGATTTGGGTGTGCACTGGATGTTGGAGTTTTGGGGGGGGGGGGGGGGCAATGGATGGTGGGATCTGGGCAGTAGGACATGTTGGATGGTCAGCTGTAAGAGTTGCTTGAAGGGTTTGGTGGAGTGGCTTGGTTTGATGTTTGGAGAGGGAAAAAAAAGAAAGAAAAGGCCAAGAAGAGAATTAAACTCCCTCTGATACCATGTTAGAAAGATAAAAGAGAAGAGAGATATTGGAAAAATTGTGTATTTTCTTGAATGAATAAATCAATACAATGAGACTCTTTATATAGGGGTATACATGAGTATAATTTAGGTAAATGGAATACCCTAATTCTCTATACCATAACTACAAGATTGAGATCACTCAAATATGGCAAGTTAAATATGGAAGTCAACTATAGAATATTCTACAATATTCTAACATGTTTTATGTAGTTTGTCCAAGTTGTGCAACTGCGCAAAGTTACTGAAAAAGAATGTATGAACAAATTTATACCACCATGTTTTAATTACTAAATAAAATATTATTTATAGCAAAATTCAACTTATACTAGTGTAAAAGTTAAACAGTTTTACATATGGTTATAACTTTTACACCTATCCCAATTATTAATTATTCCAACAATTATTATTGATTTAAAATATTCAACAAAGAAAATGAAACTATGAAAGAGAAAAAAGAAAAGAAAAACAAGAGTATAATAAATAAGTTTGCTTAAGTTGTATAAATTGGGTTAACCCCCACCCCACTCCACCCAAAAGCCCATTAATCTATATTATAAAATATCAAGTTTAACTTAAAAAGTATAAGGATCTAATGTTGAAAATACACATGTTATGGTGTGCATTAGTTCTACACCATTGGATGAGTTTTACACACACATCAAGATGTCACATCAAAGTTAAAACACTCTCACTAATAATATACACACAATAAAGTCTCACAAACTAATAATTTTGTCACTTAAACAAGATCTATCATGACTATAAAATTATGTAAAAAAAATAAAAAATAAAAAAATTATTAAGTAACATTTAAGAATCCATACATTGTTGGATTATTTTTACATTTTTCGTTGATGTTCGTCGAAATAAACTAATGATGTTTGTCTATTTAGATTTAGAGCACGTTACTCATTTTTATTCTATTATTTCACCGTGCCGGATGGCACGGGTATACCCTAGTTTTCTTATATTATAGTATTTCTTTAGTCCATGTTGTCTCTCAAGAGTGTGCAAATTTGTTAACCGTGTTTAAATGAGGGTCTTCATAACCCTCCCTTTTTATTGGTTAAAATTTCTGACTCAACTCTAAATGAGCAAATATTTTATTAACTATTTCGAAAATAATATTTATATAGATAAAACGTAAAATAACATATATATATTCATCTTCTCCAATCAATACAAGAAAACCTAAGCTCTGAAACCCGTTAGCAGAAAACCTTCATTTGGGTAAATCTTTGTCGCCCCATATGCCTTGGCCGATCAGAGCCGGTCCTTGGGGAGGGCTAGTAGGGCAACTGCCCAGGATTTAAAAATTAATAAGGGCACCAATATTTATATATATATATATATATATAAAGAGAGAGAAAATAAAAGTTTTTTAATTATTAATGCGACTTTCCAAGAAAAAAACTTAGGTTTCCAAAGCTTTACGACGTGTAAAGAAACAATCTCTTCAACTCTTGTCATTGATGATTAAAGAAACCTCCGATCAATCACCATCGATATATAAAATAATTACATGGCTGGGTTCAAGTTGGTGCCACTCTTAAAGTACTTTATTAGAGGAGAGGGGTTGGCCCAGTGGTAGGCAACCTCCACCCTTGCCTTGAGGTCAAGGGTTCGACTCATGGGGTGGGAGGGGAGGGTTTTTCTTTATTTTGTAGGATTAAGGGAGAGACTTAGACCTCCCTTAATTTTAAAAAAAAAAAAAAAGTACTTTATTACAGTATTATTAAGAAAAGTATAACTCTGGCCTTTTCGGCAGGCCGTACTTACCCTATAGTTGGTGTAGGTGGGCATAGGATGATGTCACATAAATATGGCATTGTTAGTGATGATATTATTGATGCTCAATTGATTAATGTTAATTGTAGAATTCTGAACAAGAATCCATGGGATAAGACTTATTTTGGGCTATTAGAGGTTGTGGAGGTGGAAATAAAATGATTTTCGGGTAAAAACTTTCTAGAAATTATTTGTGCAAATTTGGAGAACAATGTTTCATTGTACTTATTTTTCATATACAAGTTTTGGAGTTTTAAACTTCTGTTGTTTGATCATTATTGTTTATGACCAACATCATCGATGATAAATTCTCTCCTATCTACAAAATAAATCAAAGTACAACAAGCTTACACTCATTTTTATCTTCTAAAACATAAAACACACACATTAAAAATTCCATGGATAAGAAATCAAGGAAGCTCATTAATTTCATTTAAGACTTTTCTAATTATATTGACATATGCTCAATAACCACGAACATTTATTCCAATAAATTAACTACAAACATATGTAGGTGTATTATATGTATATAACATAAAATTAACACACATAAGGCACGCGACTAATGACCTTACTATCTTCAAATTTACTTAATTAGGCTTCTAATCACCTCATTTCTTCCACCCTGACGACAGAGATGGAATACTTTGTTCATTTCTGAAGAAATTTGCAGGGTCGACTTTGGTCTTAACATGTACCAATCTGTTAAAATTATTTCTGAAGTATTTGGTACCCCAAATGCTTGCTTTTGCATAGCTTGTGTTTCCTTTGTTGTTCACACCCAAGTCAAGATCCCTATAATTCAGATAAGCACCTCTAGGAGACTTAGAAACATATAACGCCATATAGTTGTAAAGCCTTCTAATCCAACTTATATGCCTTTGTGCTTCTACGTCTTCTTCACCCCACGCCACCACATAATGGATCATATAAATGTTCCCAGATCTATGAGGAAATGGTAGCTCTGATTCTGAAATCTCGTTCATCCTTCCACCATAAGGAGTGAATTGCAACTCGGACGATCCCACCTCTTCATACAGCCTTTCCCATATCCCCAATAGGCCTTTTTCAGAAATTGGTTCCCTCACATAATCTGATTTTCCTTTGAAAAAGGCTCTTCCTTGTGGATTCCGATTTAGTAAAACATCAAGGGGTGAACCTCTCGGAAATTGGGCCATGTATAGTATGGATTCTATCCAACTCATTTCAATACAGTTTTCTCTCAGTAACCCCAACTCGGGGAAGGTTTCTTGCATTATTCGTAGAAGTGTATCAGCTCCCCCAACAAACATTGATGTGAAGGAAACTTCTATTGTCTTATCCCCATTTTGACTAGAATTCACGCCTCTCAAGAAGAGTCTAATGACTAGATTCTCATCAATTTTGTCTGCAATGTATTGCCACCGATGAACAAGCTTGGTTACATTTTGTTCCAAGGTCCTAGTGACATTAAAAACTGTGACATTTTGTGGAACAGAAACTAAATTTATCTTCCACGCAAGAATTACTCCGAAACTAGCACCACCACCACCTCGAATGGCCCAAAAGAGGTCTTCTCCCATGGATTCTCTATTGAGAATCCTTCCATTAACATCAACCATTCGCGCATCGATGATATTATCAATTGCAAGACCGAATCTACGCGACATCATTCCAAAACCTCCCCCACTAAAATGCCCACCAACACCAACTGTAGGGCAAACACCGGCCGAAAAGGCTAATGTTCTACTTTTCTCAGCAATATTATAATAAAGTTCACCAAGAGTCGCCCCAGCCTGAACCCATAGAGTGTTGTTCTCTGTATTAATAGTGATATATCTGAGGTTTCTCATGTCGACAATGATAAAAGGGGATTCAGAAATGTAAGAAAGCCCCTCATAGTCGTGTCCTCCACTACGAACCCTAATCTCAATTCCATTTAATTTGGAACATCGTACGATTTCTTGAATTTGAGACTCATGCAATGGTGTGATAATGGCTAGAGGGTCTGAAAGCGGTGATGAATAAGGCCTTAGGTTTTGTGCCGAGGAAAGCAAGATAGGTTGATATGACGAGTTGTTTGGAGTGTAAATTAGTGTGGAGATTGAAGTGAAGTTTTGAGAATAAGAGGAAAGACATTGAATAAATTCATTATGAGCATCGGCTAAAGCTATCCCTGAAAATGAGAAGAGATAAATAAAGAGAAATAAAAGCAAAGAAGTGTTTGATGGTTTCATTTTTGCTGTTTTGAAGATTTTGTGATATAAAAGAGAGGTTAGAGTAGCTGCTATTTATAGAAGTTTACGAGGGGGAGATTTTGGGGAATCAAAAGATCGTGTCAATGTTTTGTTTGAGTTATTGTGACATAGCTAATTACGTATATATCTTTCTTTCTTTTTTGTTTGAGGGAATTACGTATATATCTTAACTAAGGCGACTATTCAATTCAAACATCTAGAACTATTCAAGTTCTCTTCTCAAGAAAGTAATTAGGACACATATCCAGGCTGCATGCACGGAAAAGAAAAAATGGTCCCAGTAATGTAAATCAATTATTTTTTCCGTCACGGATTAATTAATTAACAAGTCCGATGTAAATTTTTTTTTGGTGTGTACTTTATTAAATTGAGAGTTTTATTTTTGGAAAATAATACTTTGCAATCTCGCATTGCATACCTTACCATTTATTAAGATTAAATGATTTTTTAAAAAGTGCTAAATTAAGTTAAAGTTGAAATTATCAATTTGAGATGAACGAAATAATAAGTTCACTATTTTATTTTTGTAAGGATAGCTTAAATTAAGAGTCCAGATTATTTTCTCAGACATAATCAGTTTAATAAATTAAATATCACAATAGTAAATAGTTTTTGTTCTTTTAACTATTGAGCATGTTGAAATTAATGTACCCTTATAAAATTTTGAAACATGAAATTTAACATGAATTTTTAATTTGATACGGATCAAGAAATAATATATATCTATACACTGCCGAAGCCGTACGTGTAGGGCAGGGGCGGACCCAGGATTTTTCGACGGGGTGGGTTGAATTAACACAAAAATTTATGACAATTTTTTAAGCAAAAAAATTATTCCTACAGTGGAAAAAATTTCAAAATTTTAAATAAAAATAATATAGTTAAATGTAATTCTTTTTTATGGAAGAAAATTAGTATTCGTAAAAATTATTAATTTATAATTAAGTATGTTAGATTAAATATTTGTTTGTTACGATAAAATGGATACTTAAGTTAAAAGATAGAAGAGATTAAAGTGAATCTGAAAGTGCGCGGGAGAGAGTATCTTTGTCAAAGACCAATAAAAATGAATAAGGATTTCCTCTTGGTTGAAGTATATTATATTAGAAATAATATTTTTTGGTTTAAATTAAGAGTCTCATTTTTTTTAAATGTTAATAAAAATAATAATTTTAATGCATGTCTCAAATTAAAATTTTAGTTTTCCTTTTAAAAATATAATTAATATACTAAATTTTCTGATACTAAAGAAATTATGTTCTTAACAATTCATTAATTTTAAAACAAAATTGTATTTCTTAAGAAAATAAAAAAGTTAAAATAAATTCCTTAGCATTCACGAAAAGGTTAAATAAATTGAATTGAATTAAATTATTTTACATACATATGTGAGTAAATATATTAAGAGAGAGAGAGGCTTTAGTTTGACAGCAACACAAATTTTTTTAATTTATTTGGTTTTTTATCTTGTATAGTAGTGTGGGCCAGCTACCTCATAATTTTTCCCATTTTTAAGAGAATTTGAGAAAGATGGAATGGGCTGATTGTGAGTTGAGGTGGGTTGGATTAAGGAATTTACTAGTCTAATAGCATTTTTTTTATATAACTAGTGAGAAAAAAAAATTCTTGGGTTGAGGGCTCGAGCCCAGTTCCGCCCCTGGTGTAGGGGCAGCCAGGGCCGAGCGCCCCACTTGGTTTTGATATTTTTTTTTACTATATATGGGATATTTAAAATATATATATAGGAAAGCTTGCTCAAAAAATGAGAAATTGACAAACATATTGGTTATTCGTTAGTGTATTTGCTTGTCAAGTTAGCCATACTTTTACCTATTGCTACATCAAATGTTAAACGAGCTTTCTCGGCAATGGATATCATCAATTGTGCGTTATGCAACCGAATGGAAAATGAATTTATGAATGATTATTTGGTAACATACATAGAACAAAAAAATTAAATAACATTGACAAAGAGGAAGCATTTCAATACTTCCAAAATATGAAAAACAGTAAAACGTTATTGTAATTTTTAGTAATTGTTCGCATTTGCTATTTGAATTGTAAGAACTATTATTATTAATACTACTATGTTTACGTTAAAATTTTAAAGTATTAAATATGATTTAGTGTGTTTTGAATTTCACCTCCACTTAGTCAAAATTCTAGCTCCGCCATTGTATATATGCGTGTGTGTGTTCTATCCACATATATGCATGTCAAAAACTTGTTACACAATGTAGGTTCAAGAGCGGATTTAAAGGGGGATTGAGGTGGGCCAGAGTCGGTCCTGGCCAATTTTAGGCCCCGGGCGAAATTCGTGAATAATGCCCCTCTTATAAATAAATATATTAATTTTTTTTTATATTAAAAAAACCAAATAATTTTTGTATTCCACCAAAAACACATTACAATAAAAAATTGAAAGTGCTTACAAACTTCATGTTAAAATTTACGAGTTTACATGTCTTCAAAACCAATACAACGATAATTTAAGCACCTATATTCTACATTTTCAACCTTTATGTGCATTTTCATCTTCCAAAAAGCTTTTAGATGCTCCAAAATAACGCCAAAAGGGTAATAGGCAATTGCAAAAGGAAGAGCTAAAGATTGAAGAATAATAAAAGAATAGGCATAGCTCTATTTTTCTTAATTTTGGTCAATAGAAACTAGGCAAAAACGAAGAGACCGACTTTGGAAATTTGCGTCATTTTATTGGAAAGTTACCTTATTAAATAAAGATTTTTGAAAAGATATTTTATTTATTTAATATATTTTTAACATATACTTATTACAATATATTATATATATATATATATACATATACAAAAAAATTGTGCCCCTTCTCATTTTTGAGCCCTGGGCGGTCGCCCTGCTGCCCTGCCCCAGGGCCAGCCCTGAGGTGGGCCGTATACCACCCCAAATTTTGTTTGCTCAATGTTAATTAAAATATTAAACCCAGTCCAAATACAAAAAAGTATTTTTTTTAATTTTTTTTTGGATTCAACAAAATTAACATTTTTTAAACCACAAACAATCTACATCAGAAGTAGTTAAGCATACTTAATTTAACAGAGCACACAGAACAACACTAAAAGGATCCAACCTTTAGTGATGTCGAGTGTGGTTATTAAGTTAAGTAGTTTAACCAGACATACCGATGTGGGACGGTGGAAACATTTTTCTTTGGCGATTAGCCATTTTTTCTTTTAGATTCAACAAAGTTAACATTTTTTAAACCACAAACTAATTACTCATGAAAAGGCCAATAAACATACAAATGTCTTGTGGATCAACTGGTAAAAATGTTTAATATTAACTAAGAGGTCGTGACTTCAGAACCTCAATTGCCTTAATTTTTTAAGGTATTTATGATCAATTTCAAAACTCATCAAAGTTAAATTTGTTACTAATTTTAAATATTAATTATGATTAAAATATTGTTAAATTTAAATGTTTAATGCTATTACTGTTGAAATATTCATGATAATATTTGATTTATTTATTTTTTCGCTTATTCCTTTTTCATAACCCGGCCACCCAATCACACGAATCATGGATCCGCCATTTTGTATATGAGAACCATAAGAATAAAATATCATTGATAAAAAATTTCTACCTTTATATAAAGGAAGAAATGTTTTAAAATTTTAATCCGAAAAAAAAAAGCCCAACATGTAACGTGCAAAGTCAAACAAAGAAAACTCATTTTTTCAATTATGTGCAAAGAATCAAAGATGACAATCCATATGTGTGTATATATATATGTTTTCAACTAATTGCATCCTAGGCTCTTTCTCAAACAACAAATATCATATATTTTAAATTGATAATCCCTTTTTTTTTTCAAACATCTCAAATATTGATATATAGTTTACTTTTCTTTTTCACACAAACAGTTTAATAAATTTTACAATATAAAATAAAATAAGTCGTATTCTTGACTATTGATTGATTAAGTTGAAATCGGATTTCTCTTAAAAAGTGGTAAAATCAAAGTTGGACTTTCAATTTAAAACATAGGAGGTATTAGATATATATATATATATATATATATATAGAGCGTTTCACATACGGACCGGTCCGTACGGACCGAGACCTTTAGCGACGGTTTTCCGTCGCGAATACATTGGGGATATGTTTCTAGCGACGGAAAACCGTCGCTAAAGGTCCCGGTCCGTACGGACCGGTCCGCATGTGAAAATTTCCGTATATATATATATAGCATACAATGATACAGAGATAAATTTCACTAGCTTAATTTAATTTATTTAAGGATGTGTGTATCCGAAAAGTCAATTTACGTACACTTAATTAATCTCTCTCCAGACTGATCAAAGGATGTGAAACTCGCAATTGTCTAATAATTTATCCATTGAAAATTACAAGCGTTTGACAAATAATGAAATTCAAACCATAGGACAAGTACTACTTGACCACAGTATGTAGTTGGTGGAAATAATAAACGTGCACAGGATAACTTACCAAAAATTATAATATATACTTTGCCTGTTTTTTTCAATTTCGGTAACATGCATGCTAATTTTCTCACACAAAAAACAACGTACTTTTTAAAAATTATCATTTTGGGGATCAGTTAACTCTCCATCCATTCACATTTATTAGAAAGCTGATGGGGAAAAGGTTAAATAACACGTTTGTTCTTAACTCTCCAAATCATACACACTTAGATATTAGGTGAGATGCATGCATGCTGAGGAGAAAAGTCGAATGAAATTAAATAGTTAAGTGTACAAAAAATAAGCCCTAAATTCATGATTGAATCAGACAGAGAAGACGTGATAGAATCCTAATTTATGATGCTGTGGCACATTGAAGCAAAGAGAAGAGGAGATACAAGTCCAAAATTTTGATTTCTTCTACTGATGAGCATCATCCAAGTGTCTGATTAAATAGGGGATGAGCGTTGTATTTGGCTGATTAAACACATTTATTAAGGTAGCTAGGTGTGTCTGAGATGAAGAAGTAAAGGTCCACTTGTGAATTTAACAGTCCACATTAGTATTCTCTTTACAGTGGATGCATGGAGACTAAATGAAAACTTTTAAAAAGTATGTTGTTTTATGTTTTCAAAAAAGATTATATTACTCAAATCGTAAAAACAGGTAAAATACCTTGCATTTTTTTGATAATTTACCCTAAAATCAATATAACAATGTTTTCTTAATCTTCACTTTTGGAGAAACACACACAACAAAAAAAAATAGGGCTGTCAATGTAGAGTTTGCGTACCCAAGTCCATCCGTTTTGAGAGTTTTTTTTTTCTTTTCAACATATAATGGTTGTTAATTAAGGTCACCACTAATATTTGTTTTCGCCACTACGTATATATAATGTAGTGATTTTACATTATATTGAAATCATAATACATGTGATCGTGAGGATAAATAATAAAAGGCATCTTTAATAAAAGTAGCCTTTTAAATTTTCGCCACCGTGTATATTTAAGTTTTGTTTTCTTGACTTCTAACAAACCAGAAAAAACTATCTAGGTTGTGTTTTATTTCACAAATTTGTGATTAATCAAGATAATTGATCGAGTGAGATTCCTATACGTTTACGTGTTTTAATTTGAGAGAGTATTGGTGACCAATAGTGGAGGAGATGTATGATTAGAAAGCAATTGATCAAAATTCGAACTTTGTAATTCAAAATTTCACCTCAACATCAAACATAAATTTCACTGTGAAAAGCTAGTCATATCAATCTATCTTGAACTCCTCAATACAAAACCTAAGATTTTCATCGACCAACACACCAAAACCTTTAGTCATTGTTGCGCCATTTCATGAATTTCAAATTCAAGCATCAAAAACTTGACGCCGCTTAAATAGCGCGTTGCGATAGAGCCCAAGTGCAGGCACGTCAAGTTGTAATATAGTCTCGGAAGTCCGAGTGTCGAACCACAGGGATAAGTGAAAAGGAATGGAATGGATTACGGATTAAAGTGTTTTCTGATTCTTGTAAGATGAAATGGTTATCGAACAACGTAAATGTAAAATGGTTGTGAAAATTAATAAGAAAGCACTAAGGTAGTTGGAGGTTAGTTATGATTAAAGAGACGGTGATCACTCGCTCATACAAAGATTATAACACAAGATTTCTCAAAATATGGGAATGTTGGTGTATCTCTCAATAGCAAAGGGTGCGACGCTAGGCGACTCATTCCCGAGTTGAAGCTATATCGAGAAAGAGACAAACGACATTCCACCAAAGACGGGGTTATCATTCCTACCTCTTAGCTACGGGTGTGAAGCAAGGCAACCCATTCCCGATGAGGCTAATCCGAGATAGATATGACAAACTCATCATTAAACGATTTAACATAAAGCAAGTGTAGTAATCTCATGATTTAAAGAATGAAAATTATAAAGTGAATCCTAACAATGAAACGGAATAAAGTTTATGGGATAAATTAGTCAACTCATCGTTTATCACATATGGTAGAACATAAAGAGTCTAAGTATCACATAAAGTGTAAGAAGCACTCAATATATCAATAAATGAATCAAAGATAAGCTAAACAAATTTAAAATCCATCTATGGAGTTTTAAGAACTATTCATAATTTCTATGAAGAGGGAAAAACTCCATGGATGGGGGAAAGGGGCTACAAGCTTTCTAGAACCATAGAAATATGTTGTATGCTCATTAACAACCAAGAACTAAATATACTAGGCATATAAAGTCTTAACTTAATATGAAAATACCTAGAAAGCTTGAAATAATGGAAGATATGATGAAGAAGAAGAAGATTCACAAATATTTATCAAACTTTAGATATGGATTGAGCCATTAATCACCAAAAATCATATCACAATCAACCTCCGTAACCTTAGAAATAGACTACTCCATAATAGATGCAAGAACAAATATCATAGAAGAAGAAATCATTCTTACAAATTAAGCACTTACAATGGAGAAATGAAGAACAATATTCAAAGAGCTCTCCCTTCTCTCTAGAACTCTCAAAAAAATGTAAAAACTAGATAAAAAAATATCTTAAGGTAAAAGAAATAATATATATTAAAAGGTAGCAAAATATCTAGCTAAATATCTAAAATAACTTGAACCACTAAAATAGCCCATTTTGGGTGTGAAATGGCCAAGTTTCCAGGGCCATGATCGATCATGGCCAACCCATGATCGATCATGGGGTCTTCTGCCTGAATATTATTTGCACCATGATCGATCATGGGATTCCATGATCGATCATGCTTCTGGAAATTCTCCAAATCAGCACTTTTGTAGCTTTTGGCTAGCGCTTGATCAATCATTCGAAGGCCATTGCATCCTATGCCTATAAACACATAGAAACACAACAAAAGCACACCTAGCGGGACGATGTTAGATACAAAACTCGCCAAGACACTAATCTCGAGATAAGTGGATAATTAGGCATAATTAAAGCAACAAACGCGTCATGCGACTCTGGGAAAGAGCTTATGCATGACAATATTATGCGTTTATCAACTCCCCTCAACTTATCTCTTGCTAGTCCCTTAGCAAGACAAAAATATATAATTACAAAAGCACTATGCTAAACAAAAAAAATTGTTAACTTCTAAGTTCCCAAAGAAGACGAGTTGCATCTCGTGAAGGTTTTCAGAAATGATACCTACAAACATTAGGAGTTTGATCATGATGAATGATGAGAATGAAGATTCAAATTTCAATTTGCAAAGCAAGAGGCATTACTATCAACTTTCCAGAATGACGGACTTTTGAATGATCATCTAATTCGCCTATCTCCTTTAGAACACAATCCCATATTCTCCAATACTCACATACTAGACTTTGATTCAAACAATTCAATATAAACACAAAGAGTCATAATCATTCGAGAAGGAAGAGAGAACTTTTTCAAAAACAAAAGCTCCGAGATTTGTCAATTCTAAGCACTTTCTTTATCTTTTACTTGGAAATTTCGCTAAATTAGTTCAGGGCGGTTTTCATCTCTATGGGGGGCAGCGGTCTCACTTATGAAATTTTCTCAAAATTATGCTCATTCATTGGAGCTTAAAGGAAGCTATTCACCCTTTCCCATATGGTAACCTTTACCCATCCGTAATATTAGACAAAGAGACTTAATATTTAGTCAAGTGAAGCTTTAAGTCAATATTAGGATAAAAGTCATCCAAGTTGTCAAAGTGCTATGCTTTTGTCCTCTCATTGGAGGATCTTTTCGAAAGAGCTTCCATTATTTTTGGACAAAAATTTCTCTTCTCTCAATGAAAATAAATCTAAGTGTTATTACCGAAAAGAAAACAACCGAAGCAATCTAGCATGAGGAGCATGAGAATATAACGGGATATGAGACTAAGTGGAGCAAGGCAATTTAGATTATCATTCAAATTCCTATCTTGATCAAAGAATTCATGCCAAAAGCTAATGAAACAATGGTCTTCATTGAACAAAGTCAATCAATCAATCATCACTTTTCAAACTTCTCAAAAAAAAATTCTACTACACATGGAAATGAACAATAGCAAGCCAAACAAAATAAACACAAAATAACGTACCCCCCTCAACTTGAAACACACATTGTCCTCAATGAAAAGAGAACAAATAACAACGCACGGAAGGGCTACTTTGGCTTTGCTTCCCATGAGACAAAAATAAGACATAAACAAAAACTATTCACAAAACGGGTTAGAATTAGAATTCAAAAGCAAAAACCATAACATTCAATCATTAAAACCAAGTTTTAAAGTTAACATCATGTCAAAGTTCTAATACAACCCAAAAAGAAATAAAATAAAGCTAAGCGTAAATATAACTAATAAAAGAGTTTTCAGGATTTGGCAAATCGCATCACATGTCGGGAGGTGGGGGTGGAGGGAATCGACCGTACAACGCCTCGAACTGCTGGCGTATGAACTCCTGCTGAGCTGCCATCTGCTCTGCAACTCTTGCCTCGACTTGGGCTGCTATCTCTGCTTGAAGACGGTCCTGTCGCGATATCATAATCTCCACCCTCTCATTGACACCCGCGAATCCGGTGTGGATCAAGGCAGTCATTTGTTCAAACTGCTCTCTAATGAACTCCCTATTGTCATCCACAGGCCCAGAGCTTGCCCTTCTTCTACGCCTTAATGTACCCGGAACATCCGCTCCTGCTTCTTCAGCCCCTTCTTCTTCGCTATCACCCTGTTGTGGTGCGGTTGTGGAAGAACTCGGCCTGTTCCTCAGTTGACCAGCGGCTCGAGTTTGGGTGGACCTATTCAGCGGTGCCCTAGGCATTTTCTTCTCATCGTCGGCTCTCTCAATTACCCCCGCTCGCAAACAGATCTTAGTGATCAACGACCCAAATTTGATTGTTTCATTGTGGGCGACCAAATCGATGATTCGCGCTATTCGCCCAATGATATGACGCAACAAGCAGCAGCGCTTGTTCGTTGCTATGGCATATAGTACATAAGCCTGAGACGGGTAAATGTGCTGGGTATGGGAAGTTGGGTCCAAAGCGTTGGCAATTACCAGCCAAAGAGTTCTAAATCCCTCACGTATGTGGCTCCTATCGAATTGGTTCCCAATCCATTCTCTGGGTTCACCGGCTAGAAATGTGGCTAGATCGTTAGGCCTCGGCTCTAAATAGTTGGTAGTGTCCGAATAGGGGAGGTCATGAGCATTAGGTGGCAAAGCTGAGATTCCCGTAATCTCAGTCAAAACTTCGAGGTTAAACGGAACCGTTCTGCCTCAAACATGAGCTACATATGTATATGGTGTATCGGGAACTTGAATCAAACTTGCAATAAATTCACGACAAATGGTGAGATTACATTGAGTACCTGGTTGACGCAAGTAGTTAATCCACCCCGGATATTGCTCAAACGTTGCTCGCTGGGGGAAATCGTCCAGCGTACCGATGAATACCGGCCTCTCTATCACTACCGTCCTCGTTTTGAAGGCGTAGTTCCACCACTCAAATTCTTGACGGCTCCGAAATCCGCGATAGCCGCCTCTCGCGGCTTCAATGGTAAGCGGCTTAGTGGGAGGGTTTGAGGAAGACATAATGGAGGAGTGCTATGCTTTAGAGGAGGTGGAGAGGAGGAATTTGAAGCCTTGAGATGCTAGGGCTCGAAAATGGTGATGAGAGAGGGAAGAGGTGATTTTTTTTTTTTTTTTTTTTTTTTTTTTGAGATGGGTTTGATGATTGGGGTTGGAAATTGAGGGATTTGAAGGTTGAATCTAGGTGGGGGTGGATGGAATTGGTGTTTAGAGAAGATTTAGGAAGAATGGGGGAGAAAGGGCTAGAGCTCGAAATGGATTTGGGAGAAGGGTTTGTGAGAAATGGGCGTGATTTTACGGTTCCCCTGTTTTAAGTCGCGGCCATGATCGATCATGGCCAACCCATGATCGATCATGGGTTGCTCTGCCCAGTCATTACTTTGTACAATGATCGATCATGGTGAGGGCATGATCGATCATGCTCCTCTCTGCCCAGCTGCTTCAATACCATGATCGATCATGGGATTTCATGATCGATCATGCTCTAGATTTCTTGAGAGAATTTCTACTATGATCGATCATGGTGGGGGCATGATCGATCATGGTCCAATCTGCCAGAAATTTCTCTTTGCCTTCCTTGCTCTTCTACACCTCAATTCTTCCCCTCAACTTGTTTCAAACTTTCCCAATCACACCCGACTCTCAGATGGAAATTCCTGAAACTCAAACATACTAACAAAAACATTATTTACAAAATTGACCCATGCTTGTTAGGCATAGGTCGGTTCTTCGAGAGGGGTGGACTCCTCTCGAACTGGGAATTCCAAAAACGGCTTAAGACGTTGACCGTTCACTTTGAACACGAAGCCTGTTTTGGGATCCTCAACTTCCACAGCCCCAAAAGGAAATACGTGACGGACAACATAGGGGCCGGTCCAACGAGACTTTAACTTCCCGGGGAAGAGATGCAATCGAGTGTCATAAACAAGAACTTTGTGCCCAAGTTTGAATTCTTTCCTCAAAATGGATTTATCATGAAAGATTTTGGCACGTTCCTTGCTTATTTTTGCATTATCATAAGCATCTCTTCTTAACTCCTCAATTTCATTAATTTGCAACTTACGGTCAAGCCCGGCTTTTGTCAAATCGCACTTAACCATCTTAATTGCCCAGTATGATTTGTGTTCCAACTCTACTGGCAAATGACATGGTTTTCCGTACACTATACGATAGGGAGACATATCTAGAGTTGTTTTGTACGCAGTACGGTAAGCCCAAAGTGCATCGGTCAGTCTCAACGACCAATCTTTGCGGTTCGGGTTTACCGTTTTCTCTAGAATCTGTTTGATCTCCCTATTTGCCAACTCGGCTTGACCATTAGTTTGAGGATGATAAGCGAGCGATACTTTGTGATTTACACCGTACTTTTGCATTAATGATTGAAACGGTTTATTGCAAAAGTGAGTACCGCCATCGCTTATTATTGCCTTGGGGGTGCCAAAACGTGCAAGAATGTGTTCTTTCAGAAATCGGATCACCACTTTGTGATCATTTTTCTTGCACGCTTGGGCTTCTACCCATTTTGAAACGTAATCTACGGCAACTAAAATGTAAAGGTTACCGTAGGATGATGGGAAAGGTCCCATGAAGTCGATGCCCCAACAGTCGAAGATTTCGATCATCAGAATTGGGTTGAGAGGCATCATATTCCTCTTGGAGATCCCTCCAAGCATTTGGCATCTCTGACATGCCTTGCAGAAGCGTTGTGCATCCTTGAAGAGCGACGGCCAGTACAATCCGCTTTGCAAAATCTTAGCGGTTGTCTTCTTTGCTGAAAAGTGTCCTCCGCAAGCTTCGGAATGGCAGAAGGACAGAACTCTCTCCACTTCTTCGTCTGGGATGCACCGTCGGATGATCTGATCCGCACAATATTTAAATAGGTACGGTTCATCCCAGTAAAATCGACCCACTTCCCTCAAGAACCTTTTTCTGTCTTGCGCAACCCATGACTTCGGTATCTTGTCGGTCACCAGATAATTCACGATGTCTGCATACCATGGGAGTGTTGAGATTGCTAACAATTGCTCATCCGGAAACGAGTCTTGGATCGGGCTTTCTTCGGTGTTGTTCGTGAAAGTGAGTCGAGATAGATGATCGGCCACCACGTTCTCGACTCCCTTTTTGTCCTTGATGCTTAAATGAAATTCTTGCAACAAGAGTATCCATCTAAGAAGTCGCGGCTTGGCATCCTTCTTTGTGAACAGGTACTTCAATGCTGCGTGATCCGTGAAGACAACGATGGGCGATCCTATCAAGTAGGATCGAAACTTGTCCAAGGCGAAGACAATTGCCAGGAGCTCTTTCTCTGTCGTGGTGTAATTCATTTGCGCATCATTCAAAGTCCTACTTGCATAGTAAATTACACCCGGTTTCTTGTCTTTCCGTTGACCAAGAACCGCTCCAACTGCATAATCGCTTGCATCACACATGAGCTCGAATGGCAAGCTCCAATCCGGTGCCTGCATAATCGGTGCAGTGGTGAGCATATGCTTCAGAGAGACGAAAGCTTCCTCGCACTTGGCGTTCCACTCAAACGGTGCGTCCTTGAGAAGCAGATTGCACATTGGCTTGGAAATGGAACTGAAGTTCTTGATAAACCTTCTATAAAACCCGGCATGTCCCAGAAATGATCGGACATCTTTTACATTCTTGGGTGTAGGAAGTTTAGAAATCAGTTCGATCTTTGCTTTGTCTACTTCAATTCCTTCCGATGAAATGATGTGCCCCAATACGATTCCCTTGGTGACCATAAAATGGCACTTCTCCCAATTCAATATCAATTGCTTTTCCACGCATCTTTCCAGGACCTGTTCCAAGTTAGCTAAGCAATTGTCGAATGACTTACCATAGACGGTAAAGTCATCCATGAAAACTTCCAAAGTCCTTTCCACCATATCACTAAAAATACTCAGCATACACCGTTGGAAAGTGGCCGGTGCATTACATAGACCAAAGGGCATTCTTCGATAAGCGAAGGTACCAAAGGGACATGTAAAGGTGGTCTTTTCTTGATCATCTAGGTCAATCTCAATTTGATTGTACCCGGAAAAACCATCGAGGAAAGAGTAATATTCATGGCCCGCTACTCTTTCTAGAGTTTGATCCAAAAAGGGTAGTGGGAAATGATCTTTACGAGTTGCCTCGTTGAGTTTACGGTAGTCAATGCACATTCGCCACCCGGTGGTGACTCTTTGCGAAATCAACTCATTTGATTCGTTCTTGACTACCGTAAGACCTGATTTTTTCGGTACCACTTGAGTTGGACTAACCCATTTACTATCCGAGATTGGATAGATGATCTTTGCATCCAACAATTTCAACACCTCGTTCCTAACCACTTCTTGCATGTTAGGATTCAACCGGCGTTGAAATTGTCTCGATGTTTTTGCCCCATCCTCCAAGTGAATTTTATGTGTACAAATCAAAGGGCTTATGCCTTGAAGGTCGGCCAGAGTCCAACCAAAAGCTTTTTTGTATTTACCAAGCAAATGGACTAACCTTACCTCTTGGTCATCCGAAAGTTCGGACGATATGATGACAGGGTAAGTGTCTGAAGCTCCCAAAAAGGCATACTTCAAGTTGCTCGGCAATAGCTTAAGGTCCATCTTTCCTTCGTGCGTTTTGGTGGACGACGATGTGTTTTCCTCTCTCTCCAAAGATTCAACCTGTTTGTCAGACAAAGAAAACACTTGCATACAATCCTCGGGTTCATCGGAAGTGGTTAGATAACCTTCCGTTGACTCCGATTCAAAATTTGCCACAAAGTGGTCTTGGATACATGACTCTATCATGTTCACGTGTTCATTTTCCTCATTATCATCGTCATCTCTTTGATTGCTCAAAGAGAACACGTTTAGCTCTAGAGTCATGTTGCCAAATGTTAACTTCACGATTCCATTCTTGCAATTTATTATGGCATTAGAAGTAGCAAGAAATGGTCGTCCGAGAATGACCGGAATCTCATTGGTGGGATTTGACACAGGTTGCATGTCGAGGATGATGAAATCAACCGGAAAATAAAACTTGTCGACTTGGACAAGCACATCCTCGACTATCCCTCTTGGGATCTTAACGGATCGATCCGCTAATTGAATAGTAACCCTCGTGGGTTACAACTCACCCAACCCCAATTGTTGATATACCGAGTATGGGAGCACATTCACACTTGCTCCCAAATCTAACAATGCATTCTTGATCCTACAATTTCCTATGATACACGAAATTGTGGGACAACCGGGGTCTTTGAACTTGGGGGCTCTCGTGCCTTGCATGAGGGAGCTCACTTGCTCCGCCATAAAGGCCTTTTTCTTGACATTCAACCTTCGTTTGGTAGTACATAAGTCCTTGAGGAACTTAGCGTACGAAGGTATTTGCTTGACCGCGTCAAGCAATGGAATGTTGATTTTCACTTGCCTAAAGACATCCAAAATCTCGGTATTAGACTTGGACGGTTGGTTCAATCTCTCCGGAAATGGGACTTTGATCCCATTTTTGATCTTTTCAAGATCCTCCTTCCCTCGTCTCTCTTCCTCTCTTCTCTTTTCGTCACTCACAACTTGTTCAACCTCCGACGCCTCAACACTTGTAGATTTAACTATGTCCGCCACCTTGGGGGTTTTAGGAACAATAGTCTTGTCCACCTCCTTTCCACTTCTCAGGATCGTGATAGATTTGAGTTCTTCTATCTTGGTGCTAGACTCTCCTCCCTCTATGACTTGAACTTGCCCTCTAGGATTAACTAAAGGTTGAGAGGGGAATTTTCCCTTCTCTTGAGTAGCTAGGGCGGTGGTGAGTTTAGACATTTGAGTTTTTAACTCACCTACATCACGATCCGTTTTGTCCACAAATGACCTCAACAAAGCTTCCAAGTTTTGGTTGGGGTTTTGATTTTGAGGTGGAACAAAAGAGTTTTGAGGTTGTTGTTGCCTTTGGTTCTGATGATATTGGTTGTGGTTCTGACTTTGATTTCCTCCCCAACTGAAATTGGGGTGATTCTTCCATCCTTCATTGTACCTTTGAGAATAAGGATCGTTTTGGTTACGGTTTTGGTTGTACTGGTGTAAAGCATTGACTTGGGCGGGATCTTTGAGGACTTCCCGGAAAGCGGGAATGGTAGGACAATCCTCGGTGGTGTGTCCTGAATTTTCACAAATGACACACAACTGACTCGAGGATACTACATTGACCTCCTTAAACTTACTTGCTTCCATTGCCTCTACTTTCTTAGACAATTGGAGTAACCTCGCACCCATGTCATCCTCATTAGACACTTGGTACAACCCACCCCTTCCTTGAGTTTTTGCTTTGGGTTCCTCGGAATAGGTGTTCCAATTTTGGGCACCTTCCGCTAATTCATCAAAATACAATAAAGCCTCCTCGGGATTCTTACTCAAGAATTGACCATTACACATGGTCTCAACAAACGTACGCATCTCAGGGGTGAGAGATTCATAGAAAAAACTAACAAGGCTCCACGTTTCGTGACCATGGTGAGGGCATGCGTTTAGAAGGTCCTTGTATCTATCCCAACATTTATAAAAGCTTTCATGTTCTTTTGGTGAAAAATTTGATATCGCCCTTCTTAAAGCATTGGTTCTATGAACGGGGAAGAATTTTTTTAGAAATTCCGCTTGAAGCTCTTGCCAAGACCGAATTGATTGCGGTCTTTGAGCATTTAACCAAATTTTTCCTTTGTCTTTTAGGGAGAAAGGAAAGAGCTTTAAACGCATGACATCCTCATTAATATTTGCCTCACGAAATGTGGAGCAGACTTCTTCAAAGTCTTTCAAGTGCAAGTATGGGTTTTCCGACTCCATACCATGAAAAGAAGGGATATGTTGAAGCATACCAGGTTTGAAAGAGAACGCTCCGGCTTGGCCAGCAGGAAGCACGATGCATGAGTTTGAAGTTGCCCGAGGCGGTTGAAGGTAGTCTCTCATGGTCCTAACAGGAGGAACATTGTTGGCCCCTTCCCCTTCATTATCGCTCTCGAGATCCTCGTTTCTACCTTGGTTTGCCATTCTTGGAGATGTGGGAGGGCTAATTCGAATATCCACAAACAATCGCCCCTGCATGGGCTTGGACAATGATTCGAATCACTCCTTGGGAACTCTACAAAATAAAACAGAAAATAAGGGAGAAAAATAAATTAATCAAATAGAGAGAAATACTTACAGAATGGTTTTATACAAAACCCGAAATTCGCCTTTTGCCTTATTCCCCGGCAACGGCGCCAAAAACTTGACGCCGCTTAAATAGCGCGTTGCGATAGAGCCCAAGTGCAGGCACGTCAAGTTGTAATATAGTCTCGGAAGTCCGAGTGTCGAACCACAGGGATAAGTGAAAAGGAATGGAATGGATTACGGATTAAAGTGTTTTCTGATTCTTGTAAGATGAAATGGTTATCGAACAACGTAAATGTAAAATGGTTGTGAAAATTAATAAGAAAGCACTAAGGTAGTTGGAGGTTAGTTATGATTAAAGAGACGGTGATCACTCGCTCATACAAAGATTATAACACAAGATTTCTCAAAATATGGGGAATGTTGGTGTATCTCTCAATAGCAAAGGGTGCGACGCTAGGCGACTCATTCCCGAGTTGAAGCTATATCGAGAAAGAGACAAACGACATTCCACCAAAGACGGGGTTATCATTCCTACCTCTTAGCTACGGGTGTGAAGCAAGGCAACCCATTCCCGATGAGGCTAATCCGAGATAGATATGACAAACTCATCATTAAACGATTTAACATAAAGCAAGTGTAGTAATCTCATGATTTAAAGAATGAAAATTATAAAGTGAATCCTAACAATGAAACGGAATAAAGTTTATGGGATAAATTAGTCAACTCATCGTTTATCACATATGGTAGAACATAAAGAGTCTAAGTATCACATAAAGTGTAAGAAGCACTCAATATATCAATAAATGAATCAAAGATAAGCTAAACAAATTTAAAATCCATCTATGGAGTTTTAAGAACTATTCATAATTTCTATGAAGAGGGAAAAACTCCATGGATGGGGGAAAGGGGCTACAAGCTTTCTTGAACCATAGAAATATGTTGTATGCTCATTAACAACCAAGAACTAAATATACTAGGCATATAAAGTCTTAACTTAATATGAAAATACCTAGAAAGCTTGAAATAATGGAAGATATGATGAAGAAGAAGAAGATTCACAAATATTTATCAAACTTTAGATATGGATTGAGCCATTAATCACCAAAAATCATATCACAATCAACCTCCGTAACCTTAGAAATAGACTACTCCATAATAGATGCAAGAACAAATATCATAGAAGAAGAAATCATTCTTACAAATTAAGCACTTACAATGGAGAAATGAAGAACAATATTCAAAGAGCTCTCCCTTCTCTCTAGAACTCTCAAAAAAATGTAAAAACTAGATAAAAAAATATCTTAAGGTAAAAGAAATAATATATATTAAAAGGTAGCAAAATATCTAGCTAAATATCTAAAATAACTTGAACCACTAAAATAGCCCATTTTGGGTGTGAAATGGCCAAGTTTCCAGGGCCATGATCGATCATGGCCAACCCATGATCGATCATGGGGTCTTCTGCCTGAATATTATTTGCACCATGATCGATCATGGGATTCCATGATCGATCATGCTTCTGGAAATTCTCCAAATCAGCACTTTTGTAGCTTTTGGCTAGCGCTTGATCAATCATTCGAAGGCCATTGCATCCTATGCCTATAAACACATAGAAACACAACAAAAGCACACCTAGCGGGACGATGTTAGATACAAAACTCGCCAAGACACTAATCTCGAGATAAGTGGATAATTAGGCATAATTAAAGCAACAAACGCGTCATGCGACTCTGGGAAAGAGCTTATGCATGACAATATTATGCGTTTATCACATATGTTGCTCCAAGAAATATGGAGTTGAGATGAGAATTTGGAATGGAGGACATGAGTATTACCTTCAACCACTAACCTTTTAAATTTGGTGGATATATTACGATGATTAAATAATCTGTTCAAAAATCTTAGAGAAAATTCAATTCAGAAGTAAATATTCAAAGGATTTAGTGTTTTGACCAACTTCTACATAAATTTATTGGATGAAATTTGAAGGAGAATGTCTCCGTTAATTAAAATAATTCATTTTTATGATGGCGATGCTAATTACAAGAGAGTGGTTCAGTGGTTAGTTACTCTTGGTTCAGAAATTGGGCTCGACTGAAAGTTCCCTTGGTCGATTCTATTAGTTGAGTCGTGTCAAAACTGACCTAAACACTTCAAGCATAGACAAAAAATAAAATACAAAAAAATTGTGATGTTTCCAATTTTTTGTACATGTCTTTTAACTAGCATTTAGCGTCTCTCGTGCCCTTTTGACATTTTTATTTGTTGACCCATCGACTCTCGCTTCATCAAGAACAAGAGGAAGGCGTAGTCGACCCATCAACATGGAACCTGAGCAATCTCTAACAACAAAGGCTGCCACACAAAATTAGAGTTTATCAAAGAAAGCTCGATCACAATTAATTTCAGAGCACCTAAACAAGGATCCGACCACAACGGCTGGCTAGGACCAGGGACCACATCGTCTACAATAGACTGATCAATGTCAGGAAAACATGAGGCAAAATCCAGCGTAGCAGCAACAGCTTTAGAGATAACCGATTCAGACGACGGGTCCCAATCATTAAAAACTTTGTCATTTCTTACAATTAAAATATATAGATGGAAAAAAATATACGAATGTGTTCTTTTAAAGAAGCGCGAAAACCCCAAATGCATATATAAAAGAATAATCGAATTTAAGGAGGACGCGCGTAAACCGAGCTTCTAAAGAAAGTTACAGAAAAATAAATAAAATTCATTGAATTGGGTAGGCTTAAGAACATATCTCGACTTTAATTTAGGCCTATCTTATATCGCTTTGCAATATCAATGCAAGGATCGTTGGGACATTTAGGATCGTCAAATTGAACTTGGTCCATGAACACAAATTCAGCTTCTTGTTTTTTTTGAAATAAAACCAACCAAATCTTATAAAATCAAATCCATCTCCAATACATCAAAAATAAAAGGAGGGGGATACGAGACCCGAATATCCTGTCCAGACACATAACAGGCTTCCTTAGCTAAACAATGGGCAACCCTATTCACTGATTTACGCACAAAAACAAAAGAGCAGTGATTGAAAACCTTTTGCATGGTTTTACAATTCTCAATAACAAGACCAAAGCTAGAGAAATCAACATCATTTTGGTTCAATGCATTAATCAAACTCTAAGAGTCTGATTCAACTACCACCTCCCTAACCTGTAAATTCTTCAACCAGCTAAAAGCCTCCTGAATACTAAGGGCTTCTGCCAAGATGGGAGAATGCTTCCCCATAGTAGTGCCTTGTAAACTTGCGACAAATTGACCATACTCATCTTGGATAACACAGCCATACCCTGATTTAAATGGATCTGAAAAAAGGCTAGCGTCCATATTGCACTTTAGCTTCCCCATTGGAGGTTTACTCCACTTCTCTTCATGTGTATCAGCTGAAACGTGATAAACGCTTAATATTGTCATTCATACGCTCATTTTCGGAGTTGTTTAACGCGTTTATTTCTCTAAAACTACTCGGTTTGCCAACTTATTTCACGATTAGTCTCGTAGCACTTTTGTATTTAACAATGCTTGGAAAGGCACATTTTGTGTTTATTTTGGTGTCTTTAGATTTCAAGAAATATTGTATTTAATACAATAGTAGAATTTTCCATGGACAAAAGGAATCCAAGAAAATAAGTCTCCATGTGATTAAAGAGCATCCAAGAAAGTGGAAGTCTCCATGTCAATGTGATTTAAGAAAGAAAGTGGAATTGTCCATGTGAAAAAAGAGCATCCAAGATAGTGGAATTCTCCACCAAAAATAATAAGCATTATTTAATTTTGGCATCCAACACAACTCTCCTATTTATAGTCTTCATTGTTGCTTTGAAGATGGTACATTTTATTAATTCTCATTTCTCCATTTATATAGAGTTTGTAATAGTTATTTTTCTAGAGAGAAATGGAGTTCACTTTTATAATTCTTGTATTTACATTTATTATGGAGTAAATTTCTTTGCTAAGGCTAAAAGATGAAATTTGCAATGCATTAATTATGTAAGTTCAATTCTCATTCCTTTGTTAGTATTGTTAAATACTTTTTGAATCCTTCATCTTCTCCATTTTTTCAACCATTCATAAGCTAGTAAGATAATTTTCATATGATGATTTGACTTTGTATGCCTTGTATACATAGATCTCAAGCATTAATGGAAAGATGATACACTTGTGTATTTCTTACTAGCCTATGTCCATTCTTTCTTTGAATAAGATACTTTTCATTGCCAAGCATGATTAGTCTTTGAATATTCATAGAAACACCATAAATTTGAGATTTTAATCTTTAAATACTTTAATGATATGTTGAGTGCTTTCTACACTTTATGTGATTTTAAGAGTCATCATTTTCTTAGTTAAAGTGTTGCCAAAGAGGATCTTTTAAATTTATGTCATAAACAACTTCATTAATCATTTTAAGGATTCAATTTGTATTTATCAAATAAGTCTAAATAGGACGGTTTGACCTCCACCTAGACCTTCCAATCTTAAACAAATGAAATGTTATGATTTATCGAGCTAAACTCCTTGTAGTTGGCCATTTTCATAATCAAGTCATTTGCCTAAAGGAAACTAACAATGAGTTCTTAAATGCCTAGTTTAAATTTATGCCTTTTCTTTTTGTGTATTTCAAGTTTGAATCTTGGTTGATATTATATGGGAATGGGTTGCACTTGTTTCACATCCTTTGTCACAAGATAAAAAATGAAAGATGCACTTGTGTTGATATTTGCTTACACCCTTTCTTTATATGGCATTTATATGGGAATGGATTGCTTTTTCTCCACACCCTTTTGCTTAGAAATGGGTAAAATATTCAACACTTAGGAGTTGCAGTGAGAACTTTGAATGAGATTGATTTTACTTAACTTTGCAAAACAAATGAATTATATAATGCCTTAGCCTTTTCTCATCTATTGTTACATCATTTTAATTTTTATTACAAGATTTTAAAATCAACCATTAAAACCAACCAATTAAATTCTCTTAACAAAACCCTTGGACTCGTAATCACCACATCATCTTTCCGACTATCCTTGTAGTTCGACACTTGGACTTACCAAGTATTATAACTTGACAACCTGCACTTGGGTACCTAAGCACGGAAGTATTTTCGGCGCGTCAAAACGGATAGAGTCTATTTATTTCTCAAAAGCAAAGCTAAACGCCAGTCTGCCAAAAATGACAGAGCACCAAGAACAATCTTCGATCCATTCTAGACTTGATTGACGCAACTTAAAATAACGCGCTTTGATAAAGCCCAAGTGCAGGCACGTCAAGTTGTAATATAGTCTCGGAAGTCCGAGTGTCGAACCATAGGGATAAGTGAAAAGGGATGGAATGGATTACGGATTAAAGTGTTTTCTGATTCTTGTAAATTGAAATGGTTGTAGAACAACGGAAATGTAAAACAGTTGTGAAAATTAATAAGAAAGCACTAAGGTAGGTGGAGGTTAGTTACGATTTAAGAGACGGTGATCACTAGCTCATACAAAGATTACAACACAAGATTTCTCGATATATGGGAAATGTTGGTGTATCTCTCAATAGCAAAGGGTGCGACGCTAGGCGACTCATTCCCGAGTTGAAGCTATATCGAGAAAGAGACAAACGACATTCCACCAAAGACGGGGTTATCATTCCTACCTCTTAGCTACGGGTGTGAAGCAAGCCAACCCATTCCCGATGAAGCTAATCCGAGATAGATATGACAAACTCATCATTAAAAGATTTAACATAAAGCAAGTGTATGTAATCTCATGGTTTAAAAAAAATGAAAATTAGAAAGCGAATCCAAACAATGAAACGGAATGAAATTTATGGGATAAATTTGTCATCTCATTATTTATAACTTATGGTAGAAAACAAAGAGTCTAAGTATCACATAAAGTGTAAGAAGCACTCAATGTATCGATAAATGAATAAAAAAATGAGATTAACAAATTTATAATCCATCCATGAAATTTTGAGAACCATTCATAATTTCTACGAAGAGGAAAAAGTTCCATGGATGGGGGAAAAAGACTACAAACTTTCTAGAACCATATAACTATGTTGTATGTTCATAAACAACCAAGCACTAAATATACAAGGCATATAAAGTCTTAATTTAATATGAGTATACCTAGAAAGCTTGTAACAATGGAGGAAATGAAGAAGAAAAGGATCTACAATTATTTTTCAAACTTTAAACATGGATTGAGCCATAAATCACCAAATATTATATCGCGATTCACCTCCGTAACCTTAGTAAAAGACTACTCCATAATACTCAAAGCAAGAATTATAGAAGAAGTATTCATTTCTTAAAATCAAAGTAAACTTACAAGAAGAAGAAGAAAATACAAGGTGTTAGCTCTCCCTTCTCTCTTAAACTTGTACAAAAAACTAGATATCTTAGCCTAGAAGCTAAGAATTAAATATATATTACAAAGTTGCAAAATATCTAACTAAATATCTAAAATAGCTTGAACCACTAAAATAGCCCATTTTGGGTGTGAAATGGCCAAGTTGCCAGGGCCATGATCGATCATGGTTATGCCCATGATCGATCATGGAAGTGCTCTGCCAGAAAATTTTGGTTCCATGATCAATCAAGGTTATTCCCATGATCGATCATGGACATGCCTATGATCGATCATGGTTATGCCCATGATCGATCATGGTTATACTCATGATCAATCATGGTTCTGGAATTTCTTCACTCAGCACTTTGCAAGCCTCCAAGCTTACTCTTGATCAATCTATCCAATGCTATTGTATTCCAATCCTACAAAAACATGGAATACTACAAAGTACACACCAACTTGGGCCATGTTAGATACAAAACTCGCTAAGGCACTAATCTCGAGATAAGTGGATAATTAGGCAGAATTAAAGCAACAAACGCGTCAAGCGACTCCGGGAAGGAGCTTAGACATGACAATATTATGCGTTTATCATTGATCATTTTTATTTCTCCAAATCTCCCAAAGTAACACCGCCACCACTTCAGCCTACTCTTTAGAGCAATGACAACGTGTTTGATTCCACCAATCTGTGATAGAGACCGAAGCCTTGACATGATCTCCAATTGGCGATGAAGCCCAAGCCGAGCACGAAAAATGGTAAGTGACAAGGGCATGAAGATCAATTTCTACACTACTACGGCACATAGGGCAAGAATCTGAGATATTAACTTGACGGGATCGGAGCTTTGATAATGAAGGCAAGCAATTCGAAAGAGCTCGCCAAATTAAATTTTTTACTTTAGGAGGAAGAAATAAATTCCAAACCGAGCCCCAATTAGTAAAGATCAGGGTTGTATCGAAACAGTTGAACCCTATCAGCACATGGTACCCACTTTTGACCGCGTACTGCCATTTTTTATCCCACTGCCAGCTCCACTTATCTTGGGCATTTGTATGAGACAATAGAATAGTTAATATGAGATCAACATCTCCATTAGAAAATAAATCCTTCAGCAAATCAACATCCCATTCATTAGCATCGGTTCGACGTAAAGAAGAAACAGTAATGCTTTGCAACTCCTCTTGATAGTGCGACTCGATGTAGGGTGCTGAAGCAATATTAAGCCAAGGCTCACCAAAAACTTTAACCGAAGTCCCCGAACCAATACACCACCTAGCCCCTTTTTTAATGAGCTCTTGCATAACACACAAACTTCGCCAAATATAACTCGGATTATGACCAAGTTAGCATTTAAGAAAGAGCCAGCCCGATAGTACCTAGCTTGAAAAATACGAGTTACAAGCGAAGAAGGATTAAAGAATGGCTGCCAACTTTTTTCTTTTTCATTTTTTTTTAAATTAAGGGAGGCCTTGGTATCTCCCTTAATCCTACAAATAAAGAAAAACACTTCCCTCCCACCCCATGAGTCGAACCCTTGACCTTAAGGTAAGGGTGGAGGTTGCCTACCACTGGGCGATTAGAGAGTAGCTGCTAACTTTGTTTGGCTAACATTGCTAAATTGAAACAATGTAACCTATGAAAACCCAAACCACCCACCTCTTTATTAGCGCACAAGTGGTCCCATTTCATCCAATGAATACCCGATTTGTTCGAGCCACCATTACTCCACCAAAAGTTATTCATCATTTTTTATAGATCATCGCAAAGCATCACCGGAAGAAGAAAGATACTCATAATGTAACTCGAAATAGCTTGGATAACTGATTTCAAAAGAACCTCCTTACCTGCTCTAGAGAGGAATTTAGCGTGCCAACTATTTAACCGCTTCCATGCCTTTTCTTTAATATAACAAAATATCTCCACTTTGTTACGGCCTATCAACGAAGGCGCACCCAAGTATTTACCATGGTTTAAACAACTCGACACATTAGGAATATTACAAATGCTAGACCGCATATCCTCAGCAACATTAGGACTAAATAAGATAAATGATTTAGAGAAGTTCACTTGTTGTCCCGAAACTGCCTCATACAACTGAAAGCAGTCTTTTATGCGTAAACACTCAGTCTCATTGGAAAATTATGAAACTATCATCTGCGAAGAACAAGTGAGAAATCTCCAGCGCTGAGCGAGCCACGTTACACCCGTGAATCTGCCCTTGTTGAGTTTTTTTATTGAGGAGAGCCGAAAACCCTTCAGCATAGATGATGAACAAATATGGAAAAAGAGGGTTGCCTTGGCGGAGGCCACAATGAGGAACAATAGGGCCGGTATAAACTCCATTATGAACCACCAAAGTAACAAACAGCATAACGAGTTTTACCCATGATAAATGAAAACCGAGTCGAAGCATCATTCGTTCTAAGAAGAGCCATTCAATCCGGTCGTAAACTTTTGACATGCCAATTTTAAGTGAAGAGATACCCACTTTGCCCTGCCTTTTTCGCTTCAAGCAATGCCCGATTTTAAAAGCGATCATAACATTATCTGTAATATACCTCCCTAGGATGAAAGCACTTTGAGAGTCCAAAATAACCGAGTCTAGAACGTACTTCATGCGATTAGCTAGGACTTTTGTCATGATTTTCACAATGACTTTACAAAGAAAAATCAGCCGGAGCCCTGTAATCTTTGACAGTCTTTTAACCTTAAGGATTAATACCACTGTCGTATCATTGATCCCAGTAGGAAGTGAACAGTTATTATGCCAATCTAAACAAGCTTTCGTCACCTGCAGACCCACTTCATCCCGGAAATGCTGATAAAAACACGGGTTGAGCCCATCTGGCCCTAGGCTTTTATCTGGGTGCATCGACTTAACTACATCTACCACTTCCAAAGCTTCAAACTTTCTAAGGATATAGGCATTTTAAGAAGTTGAAACTTTGCTATTCACCGAATTAAGAACCTCAATGTCAGCACTACCATTTGATTGGAACAAATTAGTGAAATATGTAGGAATCAACTTAGGGAGGCCATGGTCCCAAGTACAAGTATTTCCTAGATCATCCTTTAAGCTTATTATAAAATTCTTGCGCTTACGTGAAGACGCATAGGAATGAAAAATTTTGCTATTGACATCACCTAATTGGAGCCAAAAAACTTTAGCCCGCTGCTGCCAGAAATCTGATCTTTGCTTTAATAAACGAAAACGACCCAACTTTTCTTTTTCCTCCAAGATCATCGCTTGGTGCACATCGTCTCGGAATTGTTTGAGGGAGGTGAGTCGGGCCTTACATTGCCTGATATCAGTACTGAACTGGCGTCGAAGCTTTTCCTACCATCGAAATAATTCCTCCCCACAATATTTAATACGTATTTGAATATCAATTTGGATCGAAGCATTCCATCCCTTCCGTATAATCCGTCTACACTTTGGCTCTAAGCGCCAGCCGTTTTCGAACTGGAACTTATGAGTATGCATTAGCTGAGTAGAATTCTTCCCCACTGAACACAAATTCATCTTAGTTGACCCGATGTTGAGATTTATGGTTCTGGTGAAGTTCTCCTTTTAGACATGCATCTAACAAACCAAAAGAAATCCATCTGTATCCTCTATAAAATACGGGGCAATAGTAATAATTGTTTTGGCGATAGTATACATTATTTTGATATATAGTAATAATAATTGTTTTGATAATAGTGTCACCTTAAAGTACCGTAAGATAGGAAGGATCATTTTTTTAACAAAAAAAGAAAGAAAGAAAGGAAAGTTTATATATTCTGGGCTCGGGTGGTCGACTTTAATTAATTGACTAGGTTATATTAATTTTTCCTACATACTATATAAAATTTGGTTTTTAAAATGTGGTGTATTAAATATCAATTTTCTTATAGTAAGGGCCTAACTGAATTCCTAAAGAGAAATTCAAAACGAGCATATGCATATTCACACTTGTATTGTTGTAACGATGTATATATTTAGAGCACTATAAATAGCATAGGCATTACCCGTTCCAATACACAAAATTTTCCAACAATATTAACAAATGAAGTTACCAAGCATTTCACTGCTTTCTCTTATTTTTATTTTTTCTCTTTTCTCAAGTTCATGGGCAAGTTCATCCCATTCTCATAAAGACTTTCTTCAGTGTCTGTACTTGAATTCTCAAAATTTCAATTCAACCTCGAATATAATTTACACCCCAAAAAACTCTTCATATCAATCTATCTTGAACTCCTCAATACAAAACCTAAGATTTTCATCAACCAACACACCAAAACCTCTAGTCATTTTTGCACCATTTCATGAATCTCAAGTTCAAGCATCCATATATTGCTCCAAAAAGCATGGAATTGAGATGAGAATTCGGAGTGGGGGACACGATTATGAGGGCCTTTCTTACATTTCTAAATCACCCTTTTTCGTCGTCGATTTGAGAAACCTCCGATCAATCACTATCAACATGGAAAATAGCACTGCATGGGTGCAAGCTGGTGCCACTCTCGGAGAACTTTATTACAATATTGCTAACAAAAGTAGAACTCTGGCCTTTCCAGCAGGTACTTGCCCTACGGTTGGTACGTGTAGGTGGGCACTTTAGTGGTGGAGGCTATAGCATGATGTCACGTAAACATGGCGTTGCGGCTGATCATATTATCGATGCTCGATTGATTGATGTTAATGGTAGAATTCTCAACCGAGAATCCATGGGAGAAGACCTATTTTGGGCCATTAGAGGTGGTGGAGGTGCTAGTTTAATTCGGAGCTATTACTGCATGGAAGATAAAGTTAGTTTCTGTGCCAGAAAATGTGACCGTCTTCAATGTAGTCAAAACCCTAAGCCAAAATGCCACCGAACTTATTCATCGATGGCAATATATTTCCAATAAGGTTGATGAGAACCTACTCATCCGAATCTTCATAGGACGTGGCGATTCTATTCAAGATGGAAATAGAACAATACAAGCCTCTTTCACTTCCTTGTTCCTCGGTCAAATCGACACCCTCCTTCCGCTGATGCAACAAAGCTTCCCAGAGATGGGTCTAATAAAAGAAGATTGCACTGAAATGAGCTGGATCGAGTCGGTACTATACTTTGCAGGTTTCCCAACCGAGTCATCTCTTAGTGTTTTGCTCAACAGGACTAGACCAAGGCGGTCCTATAATAAAGCAAAATCAGATTACGTGACAGTACCGATTCCTGATGACGGGCTTCAAGGCATATGGGAAAGACTTTACGAAGAAGAGATCAACTCGACTCAGTTACAATTTAGTCCTTACGGAGGAAAGTTGAACCAGATTTCAGAAAGTGAGACACCATTTCCTCATAGATCCGGGAACATATATATGATTCATTACATAGTGAGGTGGACTGAAGAAGAAAATGAGGAAGCTGAATCACGTATAAGTTGGATAAGAAGGCTTTATAAGTACATGGCTCCTTATGTTTCTAATTATCCGAGAGCTGCTTATCTTAACTATAGGGATCTTGACTTGGGGGTGAACAGCAAAGAGAATCCTAGTTATGCAGAAGCAAACATTTGGGGTATTAAATATTTTAAGAATAATTTTAAGAGGCTAGTACATGTGAAGACCATGATTGATCTTGAAAATTTCTTAAAAAATGAACAAAGCATTCCACCTGTGGGATCTTGGTGGAAGAAAGGAGGTGATTAGCTAGCTAGGTCTATGAACCTTAATTAACAAGTTGGTTATATATTTTTATTTCTTTTTGCAATAAAGTGCTGTTTTAATTATTCCAGAAGCATGAATAAAATTAAAGGTTCATTCGGGGACGTTAGTGAGCAAATAAAAGCAGCGTGGTGGAAGTAAGAAAAATGGAGAACAAAAAAATTTAATAATGGAGAGGAAATAAGGAATGGTACATTATCATTACCAAGCCCCCCCTCCCCCTCTCTTCAACTCTCTCATCTTAACCACAAAAATCAATGTACGCAACATATCAATTATATAATATTAGAAAAGTATTTATGTCCATCATGACTCTGCCTTCTGCTCCTCTACCTCGGCTCAAGTTCTTTTAACTGTTGGATATGTCATTTGTCACGCTTGAGAGTTTTATTTTAATTTATATATTTTTTTCAAATCATAAGAAACAGAACTAGTGGACTTCTTGATTTTAGATCATGTCCCATAAATAAATATATGTAAATACATAAGAAGTAAAAGTCATAATTCGAGACAACGAAATTATTTATATATGGTTGCTTCTTTTCTTTTTCATTTTTTATCATATCTTCGGTGCTCTTCTTTTCAACTTGTTTCCCTTGTCCTATGTACAAAACCAACAATAAGAAAATGAAGGCATCAACTATGATTTCTCTTCTTGTTTCTCATGTCCCCTTCACAGGCAAGTTTATGTTCACCTTATGCTCATGATGAATTTCATTCTCCTTCCTTGAATCCTCAAAACTTCAATTCAATCTCTAGAGTAATTTACACCCCAAACAACTCCTCATATCTACCCATCTTGAACTCCTTAATACAAAACCAAAGATTTTCAACAACCAACACACCAAAACCTCCATTCATTGTCACACCACTCCATGAGTCTCAAATTCAAGCATCCATAAACTTTTCCAAAAAACATGGAATTAATGATATTAACACTCTATAAAAATATTCTAGCAATCCAAATATTACCTTCAATTAAAAAAAATGTCTTAAAAAATTCATATAAAATAATTTAAATTTTTTTTTTAAAGTGCTAGAATAATTATATAAAAGTACTGGCAAGTAAGTTAAATTAATAAAGGGTGTTCTTAAACACGCCCAGGTTATTATTCTTCTCACCCCTATAAAAGTCAAAGTCCAAATTCAAAGGATCTAAAAAATAACCTAAAATCCTTTCTTCTCACCCCATTTTATCTCTTACCAAAAAACCATCGCCTATTATTTTTGAGTTATCTTTAATTCACATACTAATTTTCTTTTCACCACACTTAGTATTTTATTTATTTTACCTAAAAATATATAAGCTTACCCTAATTTTATCTTAATACTCACTCTACAATTTTTTTTATTTTCTTTTCTTCTTAATCTACCCTCCACCGTCAGCAAAATTAATACAACGGTTTTGCGTTATATCCAGTAAAAAAAGCTAAAGAAACTACGTGCAATCAAACCAATGTTTGTTTATGCTTTTCCATTTTAACGATAGAAAAATTGCATGAGTCTTTATACATACATACATATATATATATATATATATATATATATATATTACAACTCTAATTAAGAAAAGCAATACTTGTGATATAACTTAATGTTATTTTTACAATAATTACTAGTATAATTTCTAGATTTATGGATTTAAAATATTTATTATTATTATTATTATTATTATTATTATTATTATTATTATTCAATTAATTACATCTTTTTGTTGATTGAATATTAATGATTACCGAAATGATCATTGCATTAGTTATATTGTATTAATTTGATTCAATAATAATAGGGATGGTAACGGGTCGAGGTGGGGATGGGTTTGCCTCCTCCATCCCCGAACCCAACTCCCAAATCCGTCCCCCTACACGCCCCCATCCCCGATTTTAAGGTTGTGGGTATTGCCCATCCTTATCCCCACTAGGTAAACTTAATTTTAGTTTTTAAGGTTTTCTAATATTATATAATATAAATATAAATTAATATTATTATATAGATATATATATTTGCAGCCTGCATACAATATATTAATATTTCAAAATTGAAAATTTGAAATTGGCTTACATTTAAACCAGCGGGTGCAGTGTTTATATGTACATAGTATACCGGGGCGCGTTCGGGGGTGGGTACCCTAATCCCCAACCCTACCCCGACTATTTTTGAAAATCTTCGACCCGAATCTATATACAACACTGATTATTATCTTTCATAACCGACCCCATTGAGTCAGATACTCGCGGATACTCGACCCCGCGAATTTTTTTGCCATCCCTAAATATTAAGGATTGAAATCTAATGGATAGATGTTTTGAATATAATTTTACTTAATGATATATACAATACAAAAAAACAAGTTTAATGATTACAATATGCCGTGGTAGTGGTCAAACGTCATTTTTTGCCTAAAATAAATTTAAGATGTATTTTTATGAACTACTTTTGTAGCAAAAAGGGAATTGTTATGACTTGCATTTGATATTTATTTATACAGTATATAAGTTATATTATTTTTGTTATGTCGTTTAAATTTAATTATGTAATTTTCTATCGATCAGTAAAATACGAAAAATGATGTAATTTTGTTAAATATGAATAAGTGAAACAGTTGAAGGTTTAGGGGTGAAGTGTAAGTTTTTTTTAACTAGGTGAGAAGAATTTTTTTTCTGGATTTATATAAGTTTTTTATGTTTTAGTTTTAGCGACGACGGAAATTAATATCCCTATAATGCATTCCGTAAACTCACCCTACCACTGGGGTGAATTGAAAGTTTTTTTGAAAAATGAGTGGGGTGAAAAGAAAGTATTATCTCACTGGAGTGAGAAGACTAATTTCGTGGGTTTATTTAAAAATTCCCTTAATAAATTATCTTTGTTCTCAATTTCATTAATTTATAGATGTTTAATTGTATATATACGTGTGAAAAACAACTTGGTACACGATCCAACAATTTCTCCATTGGAAATTACAAGCATGCATGCGAGGAATAATCAAATTCAAAGAATAGAACGGTTAAGTACTAGCTACTTGACCATAGTATTATTATAGTATATATATACATATTTAGTTGCAAAAGTAACAAACGTTCACGGTAAATCAGGATGATTTTTTCTTATTGGAAGATTTCCTTGTCTTTTATTTCAATAATAGTTGCTTGATTTTTTTCAAATTATAAATATAATTAAACAGAATGAAGTATGAGTTTGAGGGAAAAAAAAAATTATTTATGGTTCAGACTTCTTTATTTTATGCGTGTGGTAAGTTCAACCTACTATTATTACTACATTAATTATTGTATCAATTTAAGACAAAAGAGAAATTATTAATTTAATTGACATGAAGATAATATAATAAACAAGTTCTGATGGATATATAAATGGTACGGTCACGTTAGAAATTTTCTTATCATCACAGTACCACAATTTATGGATACTCGTAACGTACTCTGTATCAAAAATAATATTTACTTTTATAAAATTATTTTATAATTTAACTATATAATATTTTATATATTTTTATAATTCAAAAATTATTAAATCTCTTTCGTCACAAGTGGGAGCATTGGGCCTAACCTCCCAGGCTCCCACCCTTCCCTGCAAGCTAATTAAATTTATTAGATTATGGGATTTTTTTAGTCTCTTTAATTTGCAACAACACTTCATTAATTTATCTAACTAACATAGTAATTATTTTACAATTTATTAATCAAGATATTTTATAATATATGTTTGTCGTGAGCTGAGGATATCATTATTATTATTGTATTTTAATTTGTCAATATATTAAAAAATATTAGCAACACAGTGAGTAATTTGTATTCAATTGTTTCATCAATTTTGATGTACCAATTTTTTATTTTTCTATCAAAGTGAATTAACCATTTTTTTTTCCCTTCAAAAAATGGGTAAACATGCAAGTGGCCAGGAGACATCCTACACACCCGCTAGTTAGGGAATTGGGTTCATGCTTAACTCATAATCAATTTAACGGCGAACCCATATTTTTTTTATAAGGATAAGTTAATGGTGATAATTAATTAAACTATAAACTGGGTTGAGTTAAAATCGAAAGCTCAATAGATTGCGGTACCAAAAAGAAATTAAATAAACAAGAAATTAATCGGAGTATTGAGCATTGCAAGTGGGTTAAACCCCCCTATTTTCGTATGCCAAGTAAAAAATATTGCTTACTTAATAAATTCTACTTTTGTTTCATGCAGTTTGTCCAAGTTGTGCAACTGCGCAAAGTTACTGAAAAAGAATGTATCGACAAATTTATACCACCATGTTTTAATTACTAAATAAAATATTATTTAAGGCAAAATTTAACTTATACCAGTGTAAAAATTAAACATTTTTACATTTGATTATAACTTTTACACCTATTCCAATTATTAATTATTATTGATTTAAAATATTCGAGAAAGAAAACTAAACTGTGAAAGAGAGAAAAAAAAAAAAGTAAAAGAAGAGTATAATAAATAAGTTTGCTTAAGTTATATAAATTGGGCTAACCCCCACCCCAACCACCCGAAAGCCCATTAATTTTCTTATATTATAGTATTTCTTTAGTCTATGTTGTCTTTCAAGGGTCTGCAAATTTGTTAACCTTGTTTAAATGAGGGTCATCATAACCCTCCCTTTTTATTGGCTAAAAATTCTGACTCAACTCTAAACGAGAAAATATTTTATTAACTATTTCAAAAATAATATTTACATAGATAAAACGTAAAATAACATATATATTCATCTTCTTCAATCAATACGAGGAAACCTAACCTCCGAAACCGGTTAGCAGAAAACCTTCGTTTGCATTAATCTTTGCCACCCCATATACTTTGGCCGATTAGAGCCGGTCCTTAGGGAGGGGGGTAGCAAGGCAACTGCCCATGATTCAAAAATTAAGAAGGGCACTAATATATATATATATATATATATAGATCGAGAGAGATCGAGATCGAGAGAGAGAGAGAGAGAGAGAGAGAGAGAGAGAGAGAGAATAAAAGCTTTTTAATTATTAATACAACTTTCCAAGAGAAAAACTTAGGTTTCTAAAGCTTTAACGACGTGTAGGGAAACAACCTCTTCAACTCTTGTTGTTGATGATATGATTAAAGAAACCTCCAATCAATCACCATCATATACAAAATAATTACATGGCCGGGTCTATGCTGTGCCACTCTCGGAGTACTTTATTACAATATTGCTCACAAAAGTATAACTTTGGACTTTTCGGTTGGCCGTACTTACCCTATAGTTGGTGTAAGTGAGCATAGCATGAGGTCACGTAAATATGGCATTGTTATAGATTATATTATCGATGCTCAATTGATTGATGTTAATCGTAGAATTTTGAACCAAGAATCCATGGGAGAAGACCTATTTTGGGCCATTAAAGGTGGTGGAGGTGGAAATAAAGTGATTTGCAGGTAAAAACTTTATAGACATTATTTGTGCAAATTTGGAGAACAATGTTTTATTGCACTTATTTTCCATATACAAGTTTCGGAGTTTTAAACTTACGTTGTTTGATCATTATTATTTATGACCAACATCATCGATGATAAATTATCTCTTATCTAGAACAAATCAAACTACAACAAGCTTACACTCATTTAATTTTTATCTTCTAAAACATAAATCACACACATTGAAAATCCTATGGATAGGAAATCAAGGAAGCTCATTAATTTCATTCAACACTTTTCGAATTATGTTGACATATGCTCAATAACCATGAACATTTATTCTAATAAATTAACCACAAACAGCTGTAGGTTTATTATATGTATATATGGCACATGACTAATGACCCTACTATCTTCAAATTTACTTAATTAAGCTTCCTAATCACCTGCTTTCTTCCACCCTGACGACAGAGATGGAATACTTTGTTCATTTTTGAAGAAATTTGTAGGGTCGACTTTGGTCTTAACATGTACCAATCTGTTAAAATTATTTCTGAAGTATTTGGTACCCCAAATGCTTGCTTTTACATAGCTTGTGTTTCCTTCGTTGTTCACACCCAAGTCAAGATCCCTATAATTCAAATAAGCAGCTCTAGGAGACTTGGAAACATATAACGCCATATAGTTGTAGAGCCTTCTAATCCAACTTATATGCCTTTGTGCTTCTACGCCTTCTTCACCCCACGCCACCACATAATGGATCATATAAATGTTCCCAGATCTATGAGGAAATGGAAGCCCTGATTCAGAAATCTCATTCATCCTTCCACCATAAGGAGTGAATTGTAACTCGGACGATCCCACCTCTTCATACAGCCTTTCCCATATCCCTAATAGGCCTTTTTCAGAAATTGGTTCCCTCACATAGTCTGATTTTCCTTTAAAAAAGCCTCTTCCTTGTGGATTCCGATTTAGCAAAACATCAAGGGGTGAACCTCTCGGAAATTGGGCCATGTATAGTATGGATTCTATCCAACTCATTTCAATACAGTCTTCTCTCAGTAACCCCAACTCGGGGAAGGTTTCTTGCATTATTCGTAGAAGTGTATCAGCTCCCCCAACAAACATTGATGTGAAGGAAACTTCTATTGTCTTATCCCCATTTTGACTAGAATTCACGCCTCTCAAGAAGAGTCTAAGGACTAGATTCTCATCAATTTTGTCTGCAATGTATTGCCACCGATGAACAAGCTTGGTTACATTTTGTTCCAAGGTCCTAGTGACATTAAAAACTGTGACATTTTCTGGAACAGAAACTAAATTTATCTTCCACGCAAGAATTACTCCGAAACTAGCACCACCACCACCTCGAATGGCCCAAAAGAGGTCTTCTCCCATGGATTCTCTATTGAGAATCCTTCCATTAACATCAACCATTCGTGCATCGATGATATTATCAATTGCAAGACCGAATCTACGCGACATCATTCCAAAACCTCCCCCACTAAAATGCCCACCAACACCAACTGTAGGGCAAACACCGGCCGAAAAGGCTAATGTTCTACTTTTCTCAGCAATACTATAATAAAGTTCACCAAGAGTCGCCCCAGCCTGAACCCATAGAGTGTTGTTCTCTGTATTAATAGTGATAGATCTGAGGTTTCTCATATCGACAATGACAAAAGGGGATTCAGAAATGTAAGAAAGCCCCTCATAGTCGTGTCCTCCACTACGAACCCTAATCTCAATTCCATTTAATTTGGAACATCGTACGATTTCTTGAATTTGAGACTCATACAATGGTGTGATAATGGCTAGAGGGTCTGAGAGCGGGGACGAATAAGGCCTTAGGTTTTGCGCCGAGGAAAGCAAGATAGGTCGATATGACGAGTTGTTTGGAGTGTAAATTAGTGTGGAGATTGAAGTGAAGTTTTGAGAATAAGAGGAAAGACATTGAATAAATTCATTATGAGTATCAGCTAAAGATGCCCCTAAAAATGAGAAGAGACAAATAAAGAGAAATAAATGCAAAGAAGTGCTTGATGGTTTCATTTTTGCTGTTTTGGAGATTTTGTGATATAAAAGAGAGCTTAGAGTTGCTGCTATTTGTAGAAGTTTATGAGGGGGAGATTTTGGGGAATCAAAAGATCGTGTCAATGTCTTGTTTGAATTATTGTGACATAGCTAATTACGTATATATCTTAATTAAGGTGACTATTCAATTCAAACATCTAGAACTATTAGGACACATATCCAACATGCATGCACGGAAAAGGAAAAATGGTCCTAGTAAAGTAAATCAATTATTTTTTCTGTCACGGATTAATTAAGAAGTCTGATGTAATTTTTTTTTTGGTGTGTACTTTATTAAATTGTGAGTTTTATTTTTGGAAAATAATACGTAGCAATCTCGCATTGCATATCTTACCATTTATTAATTATGATTAAATAATTATTTTTTTAAAAGTGCTAAATTAGCTTAAAGTTGAAACTATCAATTTGAGATGAACGGAATAGTGAGTTCACTATTCCATTTTTGTAAGGATAGTTTAATTAAAGAGTCCAGATTATTTTCTCAGACATAGTCAGTTTAATAAATTAAATATCACAATAGTAAATAGTTTTTGTTCCTTTAACTATTGAGCATGTTGAAACTAATGTACCATTATAAAATTTTGAAACGTGAAATTGAACATGAGGTATGGGCAGCCGGGGGCGAGCGCCCCACTTGGTTTTGAATTTCTTTTTTACTATATATGTGATATTTAAAATATACATATATATAGGAGAGCTTGCTCAAAAAATAAGAAATTGACGAACATATTGGTTATTTGTTAGTGTATTTGCTTGTCAAGTGAGCCTTGCTCTTACTTGTTGCTACGGCAAATGTTAAACGAGCTTTCTCGGCAATGAATATCATCAATTGTGCGTTATGCAACCGAATGGAAGATGAATTTATGAATGATTATTTGGTGAAATACATTGAACAAAAAAAATTAAATAACATTGACAAATCAAGATGAAGCATTTCAATACTTCCAAAATATGAAAAACAGTTGAATATTATTGTAATTTTTTGTAATTGTTCGCATTTGCTATTTGAATTGTTTGAACTATTATTATTAATGCTACTGTGTTTGCGTTAAAATTTTAAGGCATTAAATATAATTTAGTGTGTTTTGAATTTCACCACCACTTAATCAAAATTTTGGCTCTGCCATTGTATATATATGTGTGTGTGCGCGCGCGTGTGTTCTGTCCACATATATGCATGTTAAAAACTTGTTACACAATGTATGTACAAGAGCGGATTTAAACGGGGCTGAGGTGGGTCTTATACCACCCCAAATTTTGTTTGCTCGATCAATGTTAATTAAAATATTAAACCCAGTCCAAATACAAAATAGCAGTTAATTCTCATGAAAAGGCCAATAAACATACAAATGTCTTGTGGATCAACTGGTAAAAATGTTTTATATTAACTAAGAGGTCGTGACTTAAGAACCTCCGTCTAACCCTCATTTGCCTTAATTTTTTAAGGTATTTATGATAATTTCAAAACTCATCAAAGTTAAATTTGTTACTAATTTTAAATATTAATTATGATTAAAATATTGTTAAGTTTAAATGTTTAATGCTGTTAATGTTGAAATATTCATGATAATAATTGATTTTATTTTTTTCGCTTATTCCCTTTTTATAACCCATGCACCCAATCACACGAATCATGGATCCGCCATTTTGTATATAAGAACCATAAGAATAAAATATCATTAATAAAAAATTTCTATCTTTATATAAAGGATGAAATGTTTTAAAATTTTCATTTAAAAAGGAAAAAAGCCCAACATGTAACGTGCAAAATCAAAAAAGAAAACTCATTTTTTTCAATTATGTGCAAAGAATCAAAGACGACCATGTGTGTGTGTGTATATATATGTTTTCAACTAATTGCATCCTAGGTTCTTTCTCAAACAACATATATCATATGTTTTAAATTGATAATCCCTCCTTGTTTTTCAAACATCTAAAATATTGATAGTTTCATTTTCTTTTTGGTATAAGCTTATAATATAAAATAAGTTGTATTCTTGACTATTGATTGATTAAGTTGAAATCGGAGTTCTCTTAAAAAGTGGTAAAATCAAAGTTAGACTTTCAATTTAAAACATAAGAGGTATTAGATATATATATATAGCAAACAATGTTACATAGGTAAATTTAACTAGCTTAATTTAATTTATTTAAGGATGTGAGAATCGGAAAAGTCATGAGAAATTTGCAAGATAAGAGGCTCTCTCTACATTCAATAAGCCTAGAAATCATGTGTGCCCGCACCTGCGGACACGAATGCCGGACCAAAAAGCAGCCTTGTCCGGGCTAATGCACTGATATTAATTTTTTCATTTGAATTTCGAATTCATTGTATTTTGTGTTTAATTAATCAAATGTTCAGTTTTATTTTGTTTAATGGCCATTATTCCCGATTGAATTAAAAAGGAATTGTCTCATTCCAAAAAACACAACCAAAATTCCCTTCTAATAAAGTTTCTAACATCTAATTTATCCATTGAAAATTACAAGCATTTGACAAATGATGAAATTCAAACCATAGGACAAGTACTACTTGACCACTGTATGTAGTTGGTCGAAATAATAAACGTGCACGGTAAAATGGGTAGTGTACAAAAAAGCCCTAATTTCATGCATGATTGAATCAGAGAGAAGACGCGATAGAATTTCATGGTTAAGGGTACGCAAATTCTACATTGATAGAATCCTAATTTATGATGCAGCGTCACATTGAAGAAAAGAGAATAGGATATACAAGTCCAATTTTTATTTTTTTGTAATTTACCCTAAAATCAATATATAACAATGTTTTCTTAATCTTCACTTTTGGAGAAACACACACACAAAAAAAAGGCTGTCAATGTAGAATTTGCGTACCCAAGTCTATCTGTTTTGAGAGTTTTTTTCTTTTCAATATATAATGGTTGTTGAGGTCACCATTAATATTTATTTTCGCCACCGCGTATATATAATCTAGTGATTTTACATCATATTCAAATCGTAATACATGTGGTCGTGAGGATAACTATTAAAAGGTGTCTATAACAAAAGTAGTCTTTTAAATTTGATGGAGATCATAGTATGAGGAGTAGACAATCTGTTAAAAAAAATCAGTTCAAAAGTATATATAATGATAATTTGATTCATATATACATTTTTGACCGTTCAAAGTTTTCATTTGGAGAAATTCTACGTAAAATTATTGGATGGATTTTATTGTGGTAATTGTTTTTTTTTTAACGAGAGGACCATTGTCTCTGAAGGTGGAATACAACACAATTATAGTAATTTGCGCATAATCTCTACAGATATTTCCATTTACCTTCAACCCACTCTCACTTATAACGCTTTAACATTTTTATTCATTGACTAATAATCTGTGGGAGACGTACTATATATTGTGCATCATAACATAGGAAATCTCATAATTACCCCCAGTTTTAAAAATTATTGCTTTGCGAATGGAAAAGGTAGAATTCTCTTATGAAAAAATAAAAAAAATGTCTTTGCAATATCAATGCAAACAATCCCTAAGACATTTAGGATGGTTAAGATTGATGGACCAAGTGAAGTATCAAGTTTTGTTTTTTTGACTTCTAACAAACCAACAAAAACTATATAGGCTGTGTTTATTTCACAAATTTATGATTAATCAAGATAATTGATCGAGTGAGATTCTTATACATTTATGTGTTTTAATTTGAGAGAGTATTGGTGACCAATAATCGAGGAGATCTATGATAAGAAAGATATTGATCAAATTCAAATTCTATAATTCAAAATTTCACCTCAACATCAAACATAATTTACACCCCTAAATGGCATATTGAGGATGGACCATTGGTGTAATCAAGATTCAATTCATCATTATATCAAGTTTTAATTGCAATTGCTGTTCTTCATCTGGGTAAACCCTAGTTTTATAATTTCTTGCGATTCGATTGCTTTTAATTGTTTATTTGCTTAGATATTCATAGATTAGTTGTTAGGGTTCATATATATTCTGGAATTGACCCTAAACCCTGGTTTTAGGGGCTGGTTCTAGGGTTTATAGATTTGTTTTGTCGGTTTTTAGGTTTTTCGTCGATTTATGCTTGTTTCTCGTTTTATATTCAAATATTTTATCGTTTTCCAATGCTATTCATATGTGATTCATTGTTCATCATATAGAATATGATTTTCCGAAAATTTTATGGTTTTAGTCGAAATTTTTCAGTTTGTGTCCTTTTTGAGTTTTTTATTGTTTTAAGCATAAAATCTTCGTTTTAAATCGGAATTGAGTAATTCCAAAGCCAAAAGTTTTCAAATTTGATTTTCTATGTTATTAGGTATTTTTATACTATTCTTCATGGTTTATATGCTTGTTTGCTTATTTAATTTGAATATGTCTAGCTAAATCGTTAGTTAGGGGTTCGTAGTGAAAGATGCAAACTTAATTTTTGAATGTAATCCAATTTGAGTTTGAATCTGATTTTTTTCATTAGTTATAGATCACCTACTAAATGTATGAATAGTTTCTTATCTTTGCATGCCTGAAAAACATGTTTCTATAAGTTAGCTCATAAATTTCATTTGATTAAGAACTAGAAAACGTCAGTTCATGGATTTTCGAACCAAAATCCTAACGTGGCTGATTTAAGGACGGTATTTATCATCTAATTAATTAGGTTTGTTTCTTAAGTGAATTGGCTGATTTGGTGCTGTTTTGATATTTATTCACGTAAGTGTTGAGAAAGTGCTAGTTTTGACCTCCGGCATTCTTTTTAAGAGGGATTTGACTTGAATCACATTCAAGCATATTCAAACTTTAGGAGAGTGTTAAGCTACTGATTTTTGGGAATTTTAATCTACTTGGATTACTTTTGTCACGCACTAGCAATACTAGGTTTCGAATTACACCTTTTCAAAGTAAAAAAGTTTCACTATCGAATTCTATTGCTCGAAGCTAGTCTATATAGTCTTTGTCATGCATGGGCTATGATATACTTACAGTAGCAATATAATTGGATAGTTGGAAGGTCTAGGAGCTGAATCTTAGTGAAAAATCTTGTTTAAACTTAAATTTGGATTACCTGATTGAACTAGTTTCGTATTCCCTAGCTACGGATACCCCTAACGTTTGTTTCTTGTTGGTTTAAATTTATTTAATAATCTGTTTTGTTCAATTAGTATGCTATTTTAATTAATTAATTTATTTTTAGTTTAATTGCATACTCCCCTAGTGCAATTAAGAAGCCTTTTATGTAGAAAACGTGCGCTTGTGGATTCCTTTTAATTTTCCACCCTATGACTAGATTTGCTTTTAGTTTCATTTTTCCTTTCCTATTCCTCATTTCAATCATCTTTTCTTTTATTTTCCTTTCTTTCCCCTGAGAGAGATAACTAGAAGAAATAGGTTCATTACCTTCCCTGTGGTTCGACCTTGGACATCCCAAGTATATTATAACTTGACCACTTGCATTTGGGCGTAATACCTCGCACTTTTTTAGCGTAGTTAGCAGCGAGTTTATCAATGGAGCTCTCTAGTTGATTCATCACTTGCAGCATTTGCAAAAACATGTCATGCATCACCTCCTTTTGACCTTTCAATTGTTGGGGCACACTGAGTCTAGGATTAGAATAAGATGGGGATGATGAAGGATTGAATTGTTGATGCTGAAAGTATGGCTGAAAAGGAGGAATAGGTGAATGATGAAATTGGAATTGGGATACAGAAGGGAATTGAGGTGGAGAATGGAACTGAAGATAAGATAATGGTGAAAAATGGCATTCATCATTCTTCTGCTTATTGGAAGCATTGATTGGCATAGAAAAACAGCTTATGGAATTTACCTCTGCATGGAGTACTTCTTTGAAAGCCGGGATCGTAGGACATTCTTGGGTAAGGTGCCCTTGAACTTCACAAATTTACAAGATTCTTCCACATGCTTTTGTCTTGGAATTTCAACATTTCTCCTTTCAAGCGCTTCGACCTTTCTTGCTAGTTGAGAACTTTGTGCACTAAGGTCTTCTTATGTTCCGATGTGGCACACTTCTTAGACTTGACTGGTTGTATCTTCAAAGGATCAATCAACTGATTGAAGGGTCTCTCATTGCTGGGAATTTTAGTTATCCAGTCTAAGTAGGTCTCGGCATCATCAGGATTCTTGTTGAGAAATTCTCCATTGCAGATCATCTCAACAAACTGACACATTTTAGAAGATAAGCCTTCATAGAAGAAAACCTATCAAGTGGCACTTTTCAAAATTATGATGTGGGCAAGAGTTCTAAAGTTCTTTAAATCTCTCACAACATTGGTAAAACCTTTCTCCTTCCTTCTGAAAGAAAGACATTAGCTGCTTCTTGAAATGATTAGTGATGTGAGAAGGGAAGAACTTTTTGATAAATTGTTATTGCATGTCAAGCCATGTTGTAATAGACTTTGGGCGAAGCGAGAGAAGCCACGCCTTAGCTTTATCCTTTAGATAGAAAGGGAAAATCTTAAATCTAATTAATTATTCAGTACATGTTTGATTATTGAAAGTAGCACAAATTTCTTCAAATTCTTTAATGTGGAGGTAAGTATGTTCATTCTCCAATCCATGGAACAGAGGTAAGAGTTAAATTATTCCATTCTTGAAGTGAAAGGCTCCAGCATTAGGTGGAAAGACAATACATGATGGATTGGCATTCCGTGTTGGCTGTAATAGCTCGCAAAGACTTCAATTTTGATTCTCCATGTCTGAGGTAGAAGCATGTTCACTTCTTCTCATTCATTCTCGAATCAAACTAGTCATGCTTATGGATTGAGAAGAACTAGTCACTTCGGTGTGAAGGGAACCAGTAGAGGTGGAACTTGTGGGACGAAAGTGAAAAGGTGAATTACGAATCCAAGGTTTCAAATACTAGGCAGGTTCCTGGTGCAAATTCTAAGGAAAAGAGAGAGAAAAAGAAACTTTCTTAAATTAAAAATTAACAAACCGTCTTCCCCGGTAATGGCGCCAAAAAACTTGACTCGACGAAAACAACGCGGGTTATTACACTCAAGTGCCGGTGGTCGGTCAAGTAATAAATACTCAGTAAGTCCGAGGTCGATCCATGGAGAGGAGGGTAGTTCTTTGAGTTAGGAATGTCTCTTTCAAGAGGAGGATGAGAAAAGAAATGAAAAGATGAAATATGGAGGGAATCGAATGAGAATCAATAACTAAACTAACTAAGGGCTATATAACTAAATAAAATGTGGAAATAAAACTAAATCTAAAGATAGCGAAACATTACTATCCTAAAAGCAACCAAACGAATATAAAATGAACATACAAAAGGGGCTAAATAAAATAACTAATAAAAATAGCATACTAAATTAATTAAACGCGTGAAAAACTTTTACTAAAATTAAGAATAAAAAGAGTTAGGGGTATCCATAAGTTCCGGGCAACACAACGGGCAATTCGGTGGACCGGGAATCATTTTCTAATTAATTTTCCTTTAAAAATTAACGTACTTTTCACAAGCTAATTGATCTTATAAACTCATATTTTTCGTAATAATTCATGTGTGACATAAGCTATACGTACCAATATTAATTATGGAATCAATTGGCATTACTTAATTTTACCAAAAACACTTATTTATTAAAGTGAAGTAGTGCTTGACACTACAAAATCTTTTATTAAAAGTGAGTTTAAAAATATTAAATAAAAGCCACAATTTAATTCAAATAGGTTAAAACATGATTGAAATCAAATTTGAACTAAAAAAGTGTTTTTGGCATCGGAATCAAGCTAACTAAAAATATAAACTTAACAATCTCTCCTTTTGGCTATTCCCATGACAAAACACATACAGTTCATACAGACGTTTTCGACGTGATATCTATAACATTTCAATTGCAGACTCTATGTCGAATTAGTCTGTATAACAATTAGACTCAAAGACATGCCTAACTCTAAGTCTTAATGTTGGCTGTATCACTTCACATGGTAAAACAGCGAGCTGGTATATTATATGAGCTAATGAACTTGAAACAGCAAAACTCAACAAACACCCAGTGAAGTACAGGTGTAAAGAGATACAATAAGCAAAAAATTATATATCTCCCCCCCTCAAAATATTCCTACTCTACTCTCCCCCTCACATTTGCATTCTTCCTCTTTATATCTTCCCATTTTTGTCATAGGAATAAACAAAGTAATGAGCATGGAAAGCAGTAAAGTATAAAAAATAAGATCATGCAAATCAAATAATATCAATTAACACAAATTACATATCATGTTCAAACAAAGAGATTCTAGCTAGCAAATATATTTGTTGACCTAAGGTCTTAATCTTATTTTGATAATAACAATAAATCAATCATGTGTAATTTAACATGTTTCTTGATATAAGTGTATAGTTCATTTACTTGGAAAATTCAAGAAAAACATGACAAGGATCACTCTTTCACTATTCGATCATTGGACAAGACAAGGAAGATCAAATATCTCAATGCAAATCATGAAGCACAAAGGATCAAAAGACTATATGAAAAGCTTCAAGGAAAAAGCTTCAAATGAAGATCAATCCAAAGAAACAAATCAAAGTATTCGAAAACTCGTTAATTCAGTAATTGAGTGAGTGCTTAAGATTTATGTAAAGTTACTTAATTGATCAAATCCTTATAGCTCAAACGTATTCATGCATTTTTTAAAGATTGAGTCAAACAAGCTTGAAATTGAATTTATTTGAAAAACATCATTTTACAAAGACCGAGTTTCAAAATAAATTCATATTAATTTTAAATGATCATATTTAAAGCTCTGATAAAAATAGGTATCTTAGAAACATATCTTTGAGGTTCAAAAATCATTATAATTGTATTTGGAATTAAATTGCTAAATTGCAAAAATGTTTTTATTTTACATTTAAAATTCGCTCAGTTTTTGAACAGCTTTGATCTAACGATCTGATGGAGGCCTTCCCGGACTCCAATCATTTTAAAAATTTTATAGTAATTAGCCAACATCTCTTATCACTTTTGATCAAAATTTGAGCATGATCCAACAGTCATATTAGGAGAAATTATCAAAACAAATTTGAATTTTTTGTCAAAACTAGTTGTTGAAAAATTTGAAAATGTATACCTTTGACCCAAAACCTTTCTTAATCACCCTCAACGGCCATATACCTTTGTAAGATATATATATGAGGTCCTGGACATGTTTTAACACACCTTGAATCATTCTAATACTCTATTATTCATATATTCAAATATACAAAGATTCAAGAACACATTTTGATCAATCTTTCATTTTTTGAGTTATATATTTTGATCAATCTTGATAACTCTAGTGTGAGCTTCATTTGTAATCTTTAAATACACTTGAGAGTTATTGTATTGGTGTATATCACCACAAACAATTCATTCTTCATTTTAAAAGAGAGTTTGTCTCTTTGTAAAGCAAGAGAGCATATCTTGTGAGAAGTGTAGTGGGTATAGCTAAATTGTGAGTGTTGTGTGCATAGCAACATTTGTATTGAGGTTTGATCTTCACCCAAAGAAGATTGAATAGTGGAAATTCTCGAAAAACTAATCGAGCGCGGACGTATGGTTTAGGAAACTGAACCGTGACGACAAAAAGTCTTGAGTTTCAAATTGGTTTAATCTTTCTAAACTCAAGCTCTCTTTTTATTGCTATATTATTGCTTGTATCTTGAGATTGCTTATTTTCTTGTCTTGGGATTGATTGCTTGAAATTGATTATTTTCTTGATATTGTTGCTTAGCTAAGTTGCTTTGCTTAAATATTTTAAAAACGTTTTAATTCCGCATTAAGTTTTTAAAACTCTATTCACCCCCCTCTAGGGTTGTTTTCCGACCAACAATATTTACTAATCTCAAAACCTTTTAGCTAAGACCTCAAAAAATCCTTAATTAATTCCCAATTTTCCATGGATTTGGTTTGAAATTTCGAGAGCAAAATTGCCCAAAAAAAATATTTAGCAAAAATACTCGACATGCATTACTATGTAACATGTATCAAATCCGAAATTTAATAATTAAGGTTAAAAAACACGTGATTTTCATTAACATGATACATTTACTATGCATATAACAATTCATCAACAAGTCAGCATATATACGCCAAGCAACACATAATACTAGAATATATCCCATTGCGCTATGAATATGGATCATACAAAATGCTATCGAATAATATGAGTTTTAAAACACTCGCACATCCGTATACAAGTGAATTTAGAAAGTCTTTAAGCCATTATTATTCAAATAATTCTCCTTTATAAGCAATATTTTTTCTCTAAAAAACATGCAATTTTGCATTCAAACTTGTGATATATTTGTGCAGGCATCTTCTCTTTTTAATGGAGGCTTTCACCTCTAGTGGAGGCCAGCTATTTTCATTTGCTGGCTTTCGGTTATCTTTCCACTATGGTAGCCCTTTTTCCATCCCTTATACATTTTTTTCTCACATGTTTGTCTTTTACTTTTTTACTTAAAACTACATCATAAAAATCTCATTGCATTAATCATAATGGTTTTCTTAGACTCACTGTCCCTAAATAAATAGTATATTGGAGTTTACGAAGTTTTAAATTAAAAGCAATAGTTAAGCACATGTAATTACTCACATGCATCAATGTAGATCATGCAGTGTAGTGTGTGAGATATACAAAAAAACTCTGATGTGATTGAAACAACATACTATCGGTTATCGAATTGTCAAAGCATTATGAACACATATCTCTAGTTTAGCTTTTAAATAAAAAAAATCTAGAGATATCCGAAAATTAGAAAATAATTACAATCACATACATACAAGTAATGAATTTTCCAAGGATTTCAAACAATATCGCAATAAAAAATTCAAAAACATCACCTAAGTTGTTACAATGATCGCTTTCGGGACCCAAATCTTCTTAATTCGTGGAGTCCTATCCTTCTTGTGTTCCTCTTTTTCCAAAACTTTAACTCTCTTTTTTTTCTTCTTTTTCCCTCTCAACTTAGGTTTTGGTCTACTAGGAATTGTAACACTCTTCAGCGTTCAATTCAAAGCTTGCTGACATTTTTTTTTCAAGTGACATCTCCTCTCGCAATATTCACACCAAAGGTTGTGGGGGTGTGTGTTTGTACACATCAAAAGGTATCACTTGATCTTTAAGAACATTTAAATGAAAAACTTTTGGATAAATTGGTTTTTGAGAAAAAAATTGTTTTCCCTTTTGGACGTTCTTGGCTTTTTTTAGAGTTTGAGGAATTCTATCAATGAAAGTTCTAGACTTTGAAAAACTAGCACCATTGAAACTTGAATTTTTTGGAGCGGTCTTAACAAAGACGATCTTGGTTTACTTTTTAGCATAAAATTTGAGAATCGAAGTTATTCTTTGTTATTTCCACTCTTTTTATTTGAAAACATTTATTCAATTTTTTTAGAACTAGTTTCTAACACAACTTTGATAGTTAAAGCGTTTTCAAGTTGTTGAGTTAGATCACAAACACGTCATTCTATTTGTTTAATTTTATCCTCATACTCTAAATTTGCCTTTTTAAAGAACTAATTAGACCAAGACAATTTTCTTTTTCTCTTTCAAGTTGTCTAATTTTCTTTAACGATTCGGTCTTCTCGGTCTTTGAAGTTTAAAACTTGCTTTGTCTTTTTTTAAATCAATAATCTCATTTTCATAAAATTTTGTTTTACACGCAAGTTTTGAATTTTTCACGAAAAGTTTTTTACATTCTAGTAAAAGAGCGTTATAGGCCGATTGAAGATCCAAAAAGTCTTCCTCATCATCAAAAAGTGAATTCTTGGAAATCTCTTAATTCACTTCTTCTAAGAAAACTTTTACGGCAAATGCTAAATAATCATGAGATTACTTTTAAGTGTCTGGATTTTTCTCATCATCATTAAGCGTGGCATGAATTCCCTTTTTACCAAGCTCTTTCTCTAATCTCCTAATCCTAGTAGGGCATTCAAAAGCTTTATGACCTATGCCTTGACACTCAAAGCATTCTCATTTGATTGGGGTTTATTCTCAACATTCCCTTTCCTCAAATTCCTAAAATTTTGACAATTGCCTAATTTTTTATTTAACTTTATAAATTTATTAAAATTATGCGCAAAATTAGCCATCTCTTGAAAATCAGACATAGAGCATTAATTAGATTCAGCCATGTTTCCATCTTTAGCTCTAAATGCAATGGTTTGATCTGCCTTTTACTTTTGAATCTTATATTTTGAAAGCCAGTTAGATTCAAAAGTTTGAAGATAGTCAATTAATTCCTTTTTCGTTAAAGAATCCAAATCCTTACTTTCTTCAATGGCAGTAATTTTTTGGGAAGAACCTATCAGGCAAAGACCATAAGATTTTCTTTACAACGTGGGATTTATAAATTATTTCGCCAAGGTTGTAAAGAGAATTCACTATGTATCTAAGCTTACTATGAAAAGTATCAAATGACTCATCTTCTTTCATCGTTATAGTTTCAAAATCTGTTATAAACCTTTGAATTTTAGAACTTTTTACAATTGTGGTTCTTTTAAAATTATAGTCAAAATATCCCAGGACTGTTTGGAAGTAGTATAGTTTGAAATCTTTTTAAATTCTTCCTCAAAAACATGACATGATTACATTCAGACCATGATAATTAAACTTGGCTACTTATAATTCTTTAACAGTCTATAAGGCTACTAATTTAGTTCCATTTTTTCCATCTACAGTAACAGTGGGTCTGCTATATCCTTCTAAAACAGTTTGCCAAATTCGCTCATTTATAAATTGTAAATAAATAGTCATGCGAATTTTCTAATAGTTATAATTATTAGGGGTGTTCACAGGTCGATTGACCGACCTGTTGACTTGCTTTTTGGACCGGACCGACTATTTCGGCCCTTTATTTTTTTGGACCAGATTGGACTGAAAATGCATGTAAGATCAGACCGGACCGAACCGAAGTAGTATTTATCGGGTTGGTTTCGATCGGTCAATCAGTCTGGGCCTGATATATGGGCCTGTTGCAAAATGAAGTTAGGCCTATTGTAAAATGAAATTGGGCCTAGAATAATACACAATCTTAAAGGGGTGAAAGACCAATAACATATTAATAATATTAGCAAATATATATATATTTTTAAAAATATGTAAATACTCGGTCGGTTCGGTTTTATAGGGTTTTTTAACCTATAGGGCCGAGGACCTAACCGACCGCAACAAATATGAAAACCAAAAAAAAAGCCTGCAGTCTGGTCCGGTTCAGTTTTTGCACACCCCTAATAATTATACCCATTAAGAATTCCTACCTTGAACTTAGACAAATCGACTTTTGTAGCCATGGAAAACAAATTAAATAAAACAAAGCAAACAAATAGACACAAATCAACCTAGATGCAAAACCGAGCAATTTAAGGAAACCTCATCTAATACAAATTGAAGAAAAAATTAAGGATTATATTGCATAAGTTGATTTTAGGGTTTTAATCAAAACTAATTTGAAATTTGATAAGCGAAATTTAAAACCCTTAGGTGTAATCAAATTTTAATATTGTCGAAATCCTGTGTTGTGTTTTCTGAAAATTTATATCAAGCAATCAATTACATAAAAGCAATCCACAACACAAAGAATTTATGAGGTATCTGTACTTGCTAAGACTAATCCTCAGGATAAACTGATAGTGCTTCACTATGATCAAAACGGAATTATAGACTCGATGATATACAAAAGTTGCTTCCTCGCAATTTATGCAACAGTCCCGTCAATCCTTTGAACGTATAATCCAACCGCATCAGGCCTAGCGTAGCACTTCCCGCTTTTTCGACTTACCAGTCGCCTCCTTTTACGCACTTGATCACAATCCTTCACCCTGTCTGCGATCTCCTTTATCGTAGGTTAGCCACTTCGCTAACCTCGTCTCCAATCGCAACCGAAGACACTCTTGCAAGATCATGATAGTTTGGAACCCTAGTTCTTAAATTTAAAGAATAATAGGATCTCCTATAGTATGTAAACAAAATTTAGGTGGTGTCTCAAAACCTTTAAAAATTGATTCTAGCGTTTGGATATTTTTTGCCAAAAAAAAAGTCTTTAAAATCATGTATTTTTCACTCAAACCAATGGTTATATTTATAGAAAAAAATATAAAGTCAAAATCCTTTTTAGAATGGGTTAAAAATATAAAAAAAAAATTTTTTGCGATAAAAATTTGGGCCCAGAAAAATACACGCTGGACCAGTACGAATCAAAAAAGTTTGGACCGATCCGAAATTTGGAAATCAATTCTTTGGGTCACTTTTGCGCTGACCGGTCCAAGATTTCACAACTTGTACCGGTCCGCTCTTTAAAAAATTTGCACTGCTTTCCTTTTGAATCTCCATATGGCTTAGTATTAATGGAAGAGCAAAAATCATAACGGGACAAGAATGATGGCTTAAAAATGTTGGCAAGACATCAAATGGATTTTGGTTTGACTTTTATAAAGTTTCATTTTCCTTTTTTTTTTTAAATTAAAATCCTTTCTTTTAAATTAACTTTTTATTTTTACTTTATTTCTCCGTATTCAATCCGTTTGGATTCCAATTCGACTCAAATTTTAGAGGCAACTTTATGGAATATGTTAAACATGAAAAAAAAAACTTTTCTCAATAATTTGTGTTGACAAGGTTTTTCAAATTTCGGTAAAACTCAGTAAAAATATTTTAAAAATAAATTTGACTCAAAAGCTTTTTAATTTCGAATTTAACGCTCAATCCACCACCTATAGTTTGAATCAAACCAACTGAAATATAAACCTAACAATAAAGACAAAAGAGAAAGCCTATACCCAATTAGGAGTAACCCTAGAAACTTCCTCCAAGTAGTACTGCGTGGTAATGTAACAATAGGGCTTTGCATAAAGCCTTGAGTGGAGCCGATGTAAAGCAGGAAAGTGGGCACCATCACAAGGACTAAGCTGAGCGAGGCAATGACCAATATACGCGATGTACTAAGCTTGGAAACACAAACAAAAGTAAAAGGAACTAGACAAGGTAAAGTTTAGAGTAAAACGAATAATACCTCCCACAGCATGCACATGCCCCGGTGGGTAAGAGAAGTGTGGCAAGAGAAACAATCCATTGACTCGTATATGACCACCAAGACTAAGCCTCCCCAATCCCAAGCATGGATAAGACTGAAATCCCGGAGAAGGACTAGCTAATATAAGCCCGTATGTCACTGCCACGAGCCACGAACAACTTCTGCAGCAACAAGAGAATCAAGGTTCTAGCAAACTGATGAATCTCCCATTTAGTAGGTGGATCCCCACCGGTTTCAATACGCGCACTTTCATATTGGAGTCACTGAACCAATATGGCGTGAGGAATTTCACTATCAGCGAAATTCCATCCCAAAGCAGCCTTCTTCCCCACTATGAAGATGCATACACACGAAGAGGAATCAATCGCTTGGCCACCAGTAGACTGGCCAGTCAAAGCATACAAAACCATGGGCATTATGCTTATCTCCCCCAGCTCCTGTGAAACGTATGAGTGGTATCGAACCAATGCTTCGCCATGGAACTCAGTAAGTGCTAGCTGCATGTAACGCGTTTAGGCAGCATATCCATGAGGGGACCGAATAGGGTAGCAAGAAGGAGCTCCTTCATAACTAGAGGGTAACAGCCCAAGCATCCGAAACTGAATTCGAGGAACCATGGCAACGGTTGTCCTATTACTTATTTTATAAGAAAATGCACAAAATAAGGAAAGTAAATGAAGACTCGAAAATGATGGGCATGCAAGGCATACATTTTAGAGCACAAGCATTTAGAGGAACATACAAATATCTAGCATGTAAAACTAAGAACCTTATGGCATACTTGTTCAGAGCATAATCATTTAATATAGCATATATAAATAAGAATTTCGTGGCATGCATAACATAGATAACATTTTAAAACATACCCCTTTACGGTTAAAAAACAAGTAGTGGGCAAGCTTTATAAAAAGACAAGAAGGATCGATAACCAGAACAACAACATCATGGTAAATGGCACGACAATAAAATGCGCCATCAGCATCTTTCCAGGAAACTCCTTCCTAATTATCATGGCGAGGAACCACAAAACGGGAACCATCTTCCCCAATAGTAAAAGCATATGAGAGGAATATAAGCTAAAGAGAGAAAGCAATGGAGAATGTGTGAGAAATGCAATAAAAATGATGATATATAAAGGGTCAAACTATCTGTCCACGGGATAAACCCTATTCACCACCATTTATCAGCAAGAGAAACCTTATTCATCCCACCTTTATCCTCAAAATATCATTGTTGATCGATTATTCTCAACATAAAGAATTTTGGGTCACAATTTTTGTAATACTCAAACCGAAAAACATGAATACACACACAGTAACGCTAATCATAAAGATTTTGAACCAAAACCTCCATAGGGGACATGAAATGAATTCTTAACAGTGAGAATTAATAGAAGATAACAAAGTAGGTACGAGAAAAAAATTGAAAGAGTAGAAAAGAGGACAAATTCCACTGCACCCAAATGCAAAAACTAAAAATAGAAAGGAAATAAATGGTAACAAGAGCCACACCGAGGGTGACAGCTAGGCTAAAAGGCTCGGGGCTATGTGTTGGGTGAGAAAGGTTGCCGACCAAGCAAAAAGAAAAAATCAAGTATTAAAAAGGGCCTTAATAAATAAATAGGAGATATAAGGACATCAAAAACAAAAAAAGATGCAAGGGAAAATAATGATCTTCAAAAGCCAGTGAGATATTGCAAGAATAAAAAATACTGTGGCTATGAAGGAATTGGCAAGAATTCAAAGCGCAAGGTAAAAAACCCAAGAAAATACGCACGAGTTTTACAAATCAAGGAAAAGTAACCCTAAATATGTTCTAGATAGAAAATTCATCAAAAATGAATAACTTTGCTAGGTAAAACGTGTGAAATCCCATATTTTTATATTGATAAAAATGTATAATTATAATATTATTTATATATATTTGTGGGTGTATATTATATATATATATATATAAGATGTATATATATGTGGAGGGTTGTACACATGGAAGCCAGTGGTGTAGTTGGTGTGCATTTACTTTTAAATTAGTCACCATTTCTAGGAGCTAACGTGGAAAGCAATGACTTGGTGGGGCCCATTACTTTTACTAAGTCTTTGATCTTTATTTTCTTATAATATAAATTAAGAGAATGAGTTTAGCACGAGAGAAATAAAACAGAGAGGTGGTAGTGGGTTGTTTTAAAGAGGCGATGGACTTCCAAAGGAAATTATGGTACTATTTTTGATGTAATGGGTTATACTTAACATGCATCTAAATATCTAAAGTATTCATTTGTTATCTCGTGCGTTGTTTCTTCTTGAATTTATTACGTTGATTGAATCCGGTGTATTTATTTGGCCTCATTAGTTGATGTTATTTATTGCTGTTGGCTTAATTACAGTGGAAGCAATTGGTGCATGGTTAAGATTACTCGCTAATCAGTCCTAATGAACCACAGTCGTGTAAAGCTTCGAGAAAAGCTTCAACGTGGTGAGGTGGGTAGTTTGTAACATGTTATCGAGAAGGACCGGTGTATAAGGTCGGGTGATGGTCCGTTGAATTGGTTGAGTAGATGGATGTTGTTTTCGAATATTTTATTATTTATAAAATATTCTATTGAGATGCTTTTTAGTCCTTCATGTGTGTTATGTACTACCCCATTTCTTTCTTCTTTTTTATGCCGCAGGTGTCTCGAGACGGAGTTGGTTTTTGACCAGCTAGTCGAGCACAGTGTAATTTATTATTTTACTGATTAGAAAAGAGATATGTGGATATATTGTAAAGATTGTATTTTTACAAATTACTTTGATATATAAATAAAGTTAGATTTTATTTTTATCACGTTACGGACCCAGCCGGGTGGAGTCGAGTCATTACATTTTTTGTATTAAAGGTTAGGCTGTGGTACCCCTTCGATTGTGGGTAGGATGTGTGATTTTAAATTTTGAGGACGAAATTTTTATAAGGAGAGTAGATTCACTACAATAAAAAAGGCCTTTATGATACGTTTCTTTTTTTAATTTTATGTCAGTCAAGTGTGACATGTCATAAGAGTTTTTTGTGGTATTATGTAAGACGGGTTTATAAGTGTACGACTATTTATGATGCGATTCTAATGATGCGTCATAAAGACGTGAGTTTAGATATGATAGTTATTTGAAGATTATATTCAAGGGTTCATATATGACCGTTGTTTGAAAATTATATTTAAGATGGTTGTTTAATTAACACTAACATGAGTCATAGTTTCCCAATTAATAAATAACTTATTTTTTTTCCTTACTCTTAGTTAAATAAGTTTTTTTCCAAAAAAATAAAATAAAATTGAATATGGGTTTTTTAGGTATAAAGATAAGCAAGCTTTTAATTGGTGTTAAAAAATAAAAAGGAAGATTTAATTGAATCAATGGTAAGAATTCCCCTTTTTCTACTTCAATAATAAATTATTTTTTTACCTTTTTTTAATTAGATAATAAAAAAATTATGTTGATAAAAAAGATAAATAACTTTTTTAAGCGAAAATAAATAATATTTTAACTAGTTATAAAATCAAAAGGAAGAAAATAATTAAAACTGACCTACTTTAACTTTTCTCTTTTTTATAGTTAAATAAGGTTTTTAATTTAATTTTTTCCTATTTAAACAAGTCTTTTTAATTTATCAAAAAGATAAGTAAGGCTTTAATTGGATAAATTAAAAGGAAACTAATTAGTTAATACCTTAGTCTTGCGTACGTACGTCGAAAGAAGTCACAAAATTTGAAATTTCGCGTACTCCCTCCCACTCTCATCTTACAAGAGACCACTAACCAGTTCCTGCGATGAAGGTATTGTAATGACAACCCAATTCGGCAATTCTAGTGCGCGGGGTTGCTTTTATTTGGTGTGTTGTACTGTTCCGTTTGACGACAGTGATTTCAGGTGCTTTCAGAATCAAATTCACACGAGTTATAATTGAGGACAATAAATAGGTAATCATTGAACCCTAAGTATTTGTTATTAATGAAACAAAGATCATTATACTTGCTATTTAGATTCCCAGTTATTTGAGTAAGATTTGACGATGAAATACATTATAGCTAATTTGGATTTTAAATTACCAACTATCTAAATTTTAAGTTATTTGAGTAACATTATTTATCTAACAATTATTTGAGTAATATTGAAATGCAATACGTTTAAATTAGGTTTTGATTCCCAGCTATTTAAGTAATAATATTTATCATGGAATACAATACATCTAATTTAGGGTTATTTGAGTAATATTTGATGACAGAATATAGTGTGCCTATAATATAGGCTATCTGAGTTATATGAGTTATTATCTCTGATAATTGTTATCCTTATTATTTGAGTATGAGTTCATTAATTTGGTTACATACAAAATTAATAATTAACATTGGAATACAATATATGTGATATTGGAATTGTAACGACCCAAATATCTCATATCAGTAATGTAATGGGAAGTTTCTTGGTATATATGTGGGAACAATGACCTTAATTTACAACTTGGGCTGGCCATTTTGGGGAAGAACGCAGGTGGTTACTTATGGTATTGGAGCGGACCCAGAACCACTACCACATGACTTGTGAATATTGTGGGTCAAGTCTGTGTAGCTGACAGCGAGCCGAATTCGCTGGATGAGGCTAACAAGAGCCGAGATTGTTTGTGTTTGACCATAGCCTGACGAGGATGTCAGGAATTTAACGGGGCTAGCCATTTTAGGGGAGAACCCGGGTGGTTACAAATGGTATCAAAACGGACCTAGGACTACTACCACGTGACGTGTGGATATTATGGGTCAGGTCTGTGTGATCGACAGCTAGCCGGAATCGCTAGATGCGGTTAGCTAAAGATGAGATTGATTATGTGTTAGCCTGGCCTAACAAGGACGGCATGGATTTAACGAGGTGAGATTGTAACGACCTAAAATATCCTACATTAGTAGTGTAATGGGAAGTTCCTTTGTATATATGTGGGTGCAATGACCTTAAGTTACAACTTGGGTTAGCAATTTTGTGGGTTGGGTTTATACTGCTGATGGCGAGCCGGAATTGCTAGATGCGGCTAGGTAAAGCCGAGATTGATTGTGTGTGACCTCGATCTGACGAGAACGTCAGGGATTTAACGGGGAGAGATTGTAAATTTGTCACGACCTGAATTTTGGGTCGCGAATAATAAAATTTTATAAAAATAAAGGAATTTTAGAAAAAAATTAAAATAACATTGGATCAAATTTGTAATGAATACTTTTACAAAACTATAATTTTCACTCTCATTATCGAAATTCGATTTACAATAATAAAAAAATATATATTAATTCAAACTAAAACTTACGACCAGAGGGTCTAACGTTTCAATACCCTAGTACAACAAAATAATAAAATCTAAATCAAGCCACTATAAACCTTTTAATTTATTTTATTGGCGGATCTCAATAGTTATCGAACCTGCAAAACAAGTCTAGTTGGGGATGAGCACACAGACCAGTAGGTTCATCAAGAATAGTTGAGTTTTTCCCGAATCATTAATAACAAATAAGAAGTAAATAGATATCAATGTATACTAAATACCAAACAAAGCATTATATCAAATCTCATTGCAAACCATTGAACAAATAGTAATTAATTCACGCAAACAAACTAACATGTGTGACAATAATGAAATCGGATAGAAGCTCAATAGGTATTTCTCCCATACCTCAAATTACCATTAAAAATAAATTGTGCCTGCTTAATTTTTTATTTATTTTTGGTCTTCATCTCCTCTAAGCCGTGGAAGACTCCACACTGCCCTTATGTTTTTCATTTTTTTCTTCCTTAATTATTTCCCTACCCTCAGCACTATCTATTTCTTTCTCCCTCTCTCTTTTTCCTTCTTTCTTCCTCCCTCTTTTGTCTAACCCTAATTGTCTTTAAATAATAATTAACAAGGTTCTAGAATTCTACTCACTTAATTAAAGCAATAAAGATAAATAATAATGAACAAGGTTATAGAATCCTCTCCACTTAATTAAAGCAATGAAGATAAATAAGAAAAAGGAAAGTAATGAAATGATAATTGTTGGTCGGATTTTAACCCTAGAAGGGGGGTGAATAAGGTTTTAAAAACTTAATGCGGAATTAAAAACTTTTCTAAAAAAGTTTAAGCAAAACAAATTTACTAAACAAATATATCAAGGAATGTAATCAACTAATCAATCAGACAATCAATCCCAAGGTAAGCAAATAAACAATCTCAAAATACAAGCAATGATATAACAATAAATAGAGAGCTTGAGTTTAGAAAAATTGAACCAATTTGAAGTCCAAGACTTTTTGTCCACGCGGTTCGATTTGTTAGACCGTACTTCCACGCTCGATTAGTTTCCTGAGAATTTTAACTAATTTCAATCTCTTTTCGGGTCAAGATCAAACCTCTACAAGTGTTATTGTCTCACTACACTCTTACAAATATTGTTTTACCACAATATTCCCACAAGAATCTATCTCTTGTTAATTTGTGAGATTTACCTCTCACAAATACTAAACAAGAATTTACCTTCTTGTTATCCTATGAGATTTACCTCTCACAATTGAATACAAATTATTTGGTGAATCACACCAATGAAAAACAACTCTCAAGTGTTTGATAGATACAATTTGTAGTTCACACTAGAGTTATCTTATTTGATCAAGATTTATAACTCAAATAATTAATGATTGATCAAAACAATTCTTGAATCTTTGAATGATGAAAATACATGAAGAATAGAGTATAAGAATGATTCAAATGGTTCAAAATGTGTCTTGGATAGTGTATATATAGTCCCAAAAGTGATATAGCCGTTTATTAGGTTTGATAGAAGTTTAGTACCAAAAATGGTAAAAAATCATAAATCCAACGGGTATATTTTGGGCCATTAATCGATTGAGCAAAGCTCCTTAGTCGACTGAGTGAGCCTTAGTCGACTGAGCATAGTTGCTCAGTCGACTGATGGGCTCGGTCCATCAGGCCAAAATTCTAATTTTTGCACTTACACATATAAGCTCCAAAATCAATTCTAATTCTTTGGGGACCTTAAAAATAAGTTTCTAAGACACCTATTTTTGGGAAAACTCAAAATATGATCATTTGAATTTAATATGAATTTATTTCAAAGCCGGTTTTGCTAGAATGATGTTTTGAAATGATTTTGATTCAAACTTGATTTTGATCAATCTAAGAATGTTGTGACAATGTATATAAGCTATAATAATCATCAAATAATAAACTTTATAAAGAATCCTAAGCACTCACTCAAATGTCGAATAGACGAGTCTTTGAATGCTTTAATTTGTTTCTTCAATTTAATCTTCACTTGAAGCTTATGTCTTGAAACTTTTGCATGTGATCCTTGATCTTTTGAGCTTCATGGATTTGCATTGTGATGCAATTGATCTTTTTGTCTTGTCCAATGCTTATAGAGGAATGATCTCGGTTTGGATTGATCGGTTTTGGTCCACGGATGATGATCATTAAAATGTGGCTATAATAACTTCAACACATGTTAAATTACACATAATTGATTTATTGTTATTATCAAAATAAGATTAAGACCTTTAAGGTCAACAAGATAATAGTTACACCAAAACTTTAGATATCAAAATAACTAAATTAAGGAATTTTCCAATAATGATATACAAAAGAATAATTAACTATAAATAGAAACAATGAATAATTATCACCATTTGTCAAAAATCCAAAATCCAAATCAAAATTCTAAGTCTTTAAATTTATTTAATTGTTTCTTTTTAAATAAATTAATTTTCTTTAAAATATGGGGTTTTACAATCTATCCCCCTTAAATAAATTTCATCCCAAAATTTTAATTAACGAGTTATCTAAAAATTTAAACTCCAATGAAGCTGCAAAACTATAATTTTCAAATGATCAAGCGTAAAAAAATGATACACCACGTCATAAAATAACCAAAGAGGCATCCCTACATAAGGGCAAGGGGGCAATCGCCCCTCATTGGAATTTGAATTTTTTTACTATATATGGGGTATTTTTTTGAAAATATATATATATATAGGGACTTATGTGCATAAATTTATACTTAAGGGTACCTAAGTGTAAGAGATAAAAGTTTAAGGGTCATTACAAAATTACCAGTTACAAAATATCAAACCCACTGCCGACAACATCCTCTTTTCTTTTGTCCCTTTTTTCTCTTTCTGTCTCTCTCTCTCTGTATATTATTGTACACGCTTCCATAGTTCCATTTTAGTTCAGCACTGGTGCACTGCTCATCTTCCACAATTCCACACCATAGGCACACACCTCATCCTCCATCCTTCTCACTCTACACTTCTCATTTTAAGGTATTTCTTTTTTTTAATTAGATCTACTTTTTAATTTTAGGTATAAATTAATTTATTAATTAGTTGCATAATATGAGTTGTATTTCTTAATTAATTTTATAGTGTTAAGTGTATTTCTTGAAATATTGATATATTGTTGAATATTTTGTTATTTAAGTTTGAACCCTAATTTTAAATATTAGTTATATTAGCTGTATTATTTGTTGAAATATTGATTTATTTTTGGAGAGATTTTAAATTATCTTTTTATTCATGCAATTTATTATTTCAAAATTGTTAAGAAAATTAACTAGTTTTCTAGTAAATTTATTACTTTAACAACCATTGGGACAAAAGGGTTTTGTTTAATACAATGTCAATGTTAGTTGATTTAGGTTTGTTTTCAAGATAAATTAACTTTAACATCATCAATAATATTAGATGTATTTTTTGATTAATTGAATAATGAGTTGATTTTCTATTCTATTGAAACAGTGTTGATGGACAAATTTTTGATAAAGAGGAACAGGGTTAATGAACAAACTTGTTCTAAACCCGAAGATGAATTTATGAATTATTTGGTGACATACATTGAAGAATACATTTTCAATAATATTAATAAGGAGGACGTGTTACAATATTTTAAAAATATGAAACACCATAGAATTTTATTGTAATTTGTAAACATTAAGTGTTTACGACTTTTAGTTGTATCAAGTATTACTATTAATTCGATTATGCTTGTGGTTAAATTTTATAACTTTAAATATATTTTTGTTTGTTTTAAATTCCCCCCCGCGCTTCCCCTTGATTAAATTCTTGGGACCGCCATTGCATATGAACTCATAAAACAAATTAGGATACACAAAATTGATACCTAATTTTTTACAGCATGTATGCAAAATCCATATGTTTGTTAAAATTTTGGGGTGTCATAATCTAACATCCTTCAACAATTTCCGTTTCCGAAATTTCAAACAAATTAATTCTAAATAAACTCAATCCGAATCACGATTAATGAAAGTAATAGAAATGAGATATCACATCATAATAGCAAAAGAGCATGATCTCAATGTGAAATTAAATATATGAATTCACAAGCCCGCATAAAATACAGAATATTAATTTCACAATATTTTATTTTTTTGTGCTCCAAATAAATTTAAAGAAGAGCTCGTAAGATTATGAAAGTTATAAGGCTCACAATCTGCCATCCTTTAACAAATTTCGCCATCGAAATTTCGATTCGAGTGTAATTTTTTTTCTTTTTTTCCCAATGATAAATGAAGCGATCAACGAAAATCAAAAATATTCAGGAATGTCTCATTTTTCAACAAACGACCATTCACGTTTATCCTCGTTCTTGCTGCTTTCAACCATGGTAAGAAAAAGGGCCTTTTGTGACGAGTGAAAAACTGTCACAAAAGGTTAAAATCTTTCACAAAAACGTATTTGTGATGGCTTTGCGACGGTTTTCGAAGTGTTACAAGTTAGGTGGGTCTCAAAAACTCGATGACGGCAAAATTCCATCACAAATACTTTTTGTGATGAGTTTGTGACGGTTTTGTCGGTGTTACAAAAAACTTGTCATTTTTGCCGATCTATTGTCACAGTCTATTTGTTACGGCTTGAAGCGCTACTTATATTATAATTGTGACAACAATTGCCGTCACACATACGTAACTTTATCCATCACAAATTGTGTACTTGTGACATCTTATTCTCGTTACAAACAATCATGTACCTTATTTATGACAGCTTATTAGCCGATACGAAAATTATTGTGCCCTATTTGTGACAGCTTCATAAAAAGTGCTGAGCAGCGTCACAGCATTGCTACTTCATCCGACTAATATTTGAATGATGTTATTAGGAAAAATTTTATTACAACAAACCAATTAAACACAAATAAAGAAAAAACTAAATAACATCAACTAAATAATCTCTATTACATAGTCTAAACTAAACCAAAATACATTATCCCAAAGTATTATCCACCAAGAAACATATCATATTGTTTTATTAATATCAATCCAAAATTATAAAATGTAGCAACAACATAGTCTAAAGCAAATGAAACCATTGTTTATATCTTATATTTTTTTTCCAAAAAGAAGCCTATTGTAGTAATTTTGCTTGCAGAACCTTCATTCCCCTTCATTCATTTCCTAAAAAAAAAAGAAAGAAAGAAAGGGTTATCGGGCAATAAATAGTGTAAAGTAATATTTGTAATATTAAATTCTTAAAAGAAAAAAAAAGTATATTGACACATGTTTACTAATTAAGCAGTACATCATTTTCAAGTGTATCATTTAAATTTGAAAATACACTAACCTCGTAAGAAAAGCTTTCGTGTAGGTCAACGTCTGGGAGGTGAACACTTGATGAAGTAGGAACCTACGCGTATATAATTTGAGTTATCAAAAACTTATAAAGAATATAAATATTTTGAATGTAAATTATAATATATATATATATATGTGTGTGTGTGTGTGTGTATGTGTGTGTGTGTGTGACAAACAAAATTACATTGACATAAATAAAATTATAATATATATCTTCTTACCGCATAGTCTTTTCAAAAGAGCCATGATAAATGTCAGTTGCTTTTACTCATCAATAGATTATAATGTCCGAAGAACGTGCCTGTAACCCCCATTTTCAAGTTAAGAATTGGGATCAGAGTGAAAATTAGTTCAAACAATTCTTGTTTAAACAAAAATTTTCCTCAAATTCCAAAAGATGGATTTAGTTTCTCAAACGCAACATCAATAATTCATTATGAATTGTAACCTTAAATATTAGCAACATTGAAGTTTGATACCTTTGTCCATGAGTATGGGTTCAATTCCAGCATTGGTATGTTTCCACAGGAATTTGCGGAGTTAGTAGTAAATGGTCCTGCATAAAAGTATTAAAAGAAAATTTAGATATGTTAAAAAAAATAATAAATTTGAAAAAAAAAAGTTATGTTACAATTAAAACCCTGTATTTATATTCTTTTCATTTCAAGTTAAAAGTTTGTGTTAGACTTTCAGCTATTTTAAAAATTATACCAATTTTTATATACAATTAATGATTTGGACAAAAACTTGTTTTATATATTGAGGTTTGAGGAAGATCTCTCGAAAAAAGAGAGGATTATATGTTTTACTTAAGTGAAATTAATAGTTGCTAGATACACCAACAGCTCCTACATTATATTAGCAAGTACGCTTGAGTTGTTTTAGTGAAATTAATAGTTGCACTGTAAATCAAGCCTCTAGGTTCAGTAATATAAAATCAATCTTGTAGTCAACTTGGTGCGTTCAAGATTAATTCCCCGAGTTGTTAAAATAATGCTTAACCAACGGGAACCACGCACTATGAGCAGCAATTAGTCGAGGTGCGCGAAAGTTGACTTGAACACCTCGTGGAGTAACCCTTAAAAAAAATAGTTGCACTATACGTCTATACACCAACTACGCGCTTCGATATACACACTAGACTAAAAGTACACTGGTGCACCTAAATCAACTCAAGATTTACACTTTTTGAAACAATTTGCATCCTAAATGTTTAATTTGTGGCAATCAACTCCAAGAGGTTCTTTCCGACCAAATTTCTAACCAATCTCCACCACGAGCATTTTACATGGATATTTTTAAATGATAATTTCAGAGAAACAAGATCTGAAATGGATAATTTTTTTGTTGATGGTTAAGTATAAATAGGGATTTAGTAGTATAAATGAGTGTTTTACTTGTTTTACATTTGTTTTGGTTTAAAATATAATTGAAAACAGGGCTGGAGCTAAAAGGAGGCAAAGGAGGGCAACTGCCCCCAACCCCCCACATCTTAAGTTTTCAGAAATTGCTAATTTGTCCTTTAAATTGTTTTTTTAAATTACAAATATATACATATTAGTTAAGTTTGCCATCTCTTAAAAATTTACTATTAGTATTAATCTTGCCCCCCAAATCTTGAACAAAAATAATATTAGTACTAAATTTTCTTTTTTCTTTTTTCTTCTTTAATTTACAAAAAGTTACACTAGTGCTAAACCTCCCCTCCCCCCTTTTAAGAAATAATTGTCTAAGGTGGAAAATAAAATCTTCAATTAATTTTGGGTGCATTGATATAATGTGGTCTAACCTAAATTGTAGGTCATTTTTTTTTCAATCTTTGCTACAAGGTCTATAAGCCAACTTTTACGCATCTCGATTAAGCCATGTTCATTGAACAGTGACCAACCACAGGTTACTAAAATATTTTTACAACTATTAAAACTCTACCTAAAATGCTCGCAATCAAACCCGGATCTAAATTAAGTACACTATGAGTGTACGAAGTGTACACGTTATCACAAATTGGACACTTCGTCAATCAATAGATTCAATACTATATTTATTTGATCTATAAAGTCCAAATTTTGGTGAGTGGAGAACATGCGTTAAATTAAAATTTTATCTATTTAATTCGTGAAATTCACTTTTTTTTTCTTGAAGACTAAAATTCATCTGAATACACACACATATATATATATTTAAAAAAATTATATAATTAAATATAGATTGTACGTATAACTTAACGTAAAGGAAGATTTTGCAATAACAATATGTATAAATTTTAATTCGCTGTGATCCAAACATTCTCGATAACTTAGAGCCAATTGACCTTTCAACCAATAAGATTTTGACAAGGTTATATTTGATCTATAACTAACTTGCAAATTACTCTACCGTACCTTAGCCAAAATCCAAAGAAAATAGCAAACAAATTATCTAGACCTACAACGGGTAATACATAAATATATATATCTCTGTGTGTGTAGGCGATGCTAGATAAAACAAATTGAATAGGGAGAGATAGAGAGCCGGCTTACTTGGAAGTGGAGGCGTGGATTCTCGTTGTGGATTTCTCCGGTTAGCATTGGAGTTTTTGCGGGTTCTAAACTAGGGTTTCGAAGCGGAGAAGAGGGTTTCAGAGCCTGGATAGATGAGGGGTTTTGAGCGGCAACGAGCAAATGTTTAGGAATGAAATGGATTTGGGGATTTTTCTAATAAGTTAATTCCTTTCCTTTCTCTCTCATTTTTTTTTCAATATCGATCATTTAAACCTGCTGCGGGGCTTTCTTTTTTTTTTTTTTTTGTTAAATGTTATTTAGACCTGCAGTGGGTCATATATATATATATATATATTTGTCAATATTATCTGGACCTACAATGGAACTTTTTATTTTTGATTTTTGATTTACACCTGTAATGGGTCATGTTTTCTTTTGTCAATATTTTTTTAGACCTACAATGGGTTGAGTATAGTATCGAGTTTAGGTGAAAAATTACTAAATATGTACATGACCTGTTATTATAATGGGTGAAAAATTCATACACGCAGTCGTGTTGTTACCTTATCAGTAACATGACACGACCCATTTTACTTTTTAAGATAATTGGGATTAGTCTTGGTAAACTTAATAATTCAACACAGTTAATTTGAAAACAATATAAATATGCTTTAAATGGGTTATTAACGGGTCTTAACGAGTCTAATTGCTCGATGGCAAAAAAAACCAACCCGCCGGTTACCGAACCGATCAGATCTGTTTGGAGCGGTTTTGGGAGCTTTTTTTTTAACTGGTTTGGTTTCGGGTTTTTAAAAAAAAACTGATGCTGGTTCGGTTTCAGTTTCGGTTTTTTCCTCCTAAAAACCGTCCCGAACCGCCCCGAATATATATATATATATAATATAAAAATATTATTTTATATAAAAAATATATATATTTTTACTAAAAACTAAACCCTAAAACTAACGTTATTCCCCCTCTTTCCAGTTTCTAAGCCGCCGCTCACTGCTCTGCTGCTCACATTCTCTTTAGAGTTTTGACCTTCCAGCCGGTCTCCCCCCAGAACAATTTTAATGTGGACCTTTTCTTCATCCTCACATATATACATATTATTATTTATTAATGCTTGGTTTTTATTCAATTCAGTTAATTTGGTTATCAATTAGCATTGTCATGTTCATGGCTTATTACCATTTTGCTGCCTTTCTTTACCAAAAGTACCCCAAAATGCAGGTCCACATTAGAGAAGTATTATTTAGTTTATGCGAATTCATTATCTGTATATTGCTGCCTCTCTTTAAATAATGGTTATTCGGATCGGGGCGGGGCGGGGCAACCAACCCATAATATGTATATTCGGGGTGGGGCGGTTCGGATTCGGTTAACCGTAAATTAATTCGGTGCAGTTTCGGTTTAAAAAAAAAACCGTGGCGGTTTCGGTTCGGGATAAATTAATGCGGTTCAGTTTCGGATTTATGCAAAACCGTCCCGAAACCTCCTCGTTGCCATTCCTATTAACGGGTCTTAGTGGGTTTAATGGCTCTTCACGCGTCTTAGCGGGTCAAATGGGTCTTCTTAACAAGTTAAACGAGTTGACTAATAAACCTAATATGATTTGTTATTAACTATGCCTTATTATATCTATCCGATACTGACCTGAACCCAATAAAGTTACCATAAACTTATAATTGTGTGTCAATTTTTACCGTATCACCATGCCATGTCTGACTTTACCAAGTGGAAAAATCATACACTCACAAAATTCATTACCAGCTTATCCGATAATACAACACACAACCCATTTCACCTATTAAGCTAATTGGTTAGCCCAGGTAAACATAATAATCTAACATGATTAACCCGATAACAACATAAATATGTTTTAAATGAGTTCTTAACGAGTCCTACTGAGTCTGATGGGTAATAGATATAATCAATTATGTTCTTAACGGATCGAACGGGTTTGATTAGACACGATTAGTTATTAACTGTGTCTTATCGCGTGTGTCCACCTGATAGTGACTCAAACCCGATAAAGTTTATTCTATTAACTTATAATTTCGTATCGATTTATGTCTTGTTACCGTGTTGTGTCCAACTTTACCACCTCTAATATTATTCAAATGAAACGATATTGTGTTTTTGCTTAATATTATATATTTTTAGTAACAACCTGCTAAGTCGTCACAAATGAGGTTATTGTAGCGGTTTTATGCTCACCCGTCGTAAATAAGTAACTACTTGTAACCGAAACGTTTCTAGCCATGACAAATAATTTTATTTGTGACGAGATCAAAGCCCGTGACAAATATATGTCTTTAGTAGCAATTTTTGTGCTGTTACAAAAAATTTCGTCACAAATAGCCCTTTTTCTTGTAATAGCAGTTTTTGTTAAAATTTTGGGGTGTCATAATCTAACATCCTTCAACAATTTCCGTTTCCGAAATTTCAAACAAATTAATTCTAAATAAACTCAATCCGAATCACGATCAATGAAAGTAATAGAAATGAGATATCACATCATAATAGCAAAAGGGCATGATCTCAACGTGAAATTAAATATACGAATTCACAAGCCCGCATAAAATACAGAATATTAATTTCACAATATTTTATTTTTTTGTGCTCCAAATAAATTTAAAGCAGAGCTCGTAAGATTATGAAAGTTACAAGGCTCACAATCTGCCATCCTTTAACAAATTTCGCCATCGAAATTTCGATTCGAGTGTAATTTTTTTTTCTTTTTTTTTCCAATGATAAATGAAGCGATCAATGAAAATCATAAATATTCAGGAATGTCTCATTTTTCAACAAATGACCATTCACGTTTATCCTTGTTCTTGCTGCTTTCAACCATGGTACTAGTGTAACCCACGTGCCTTACAAAGACACTAAAATAATGGAATGTGTTGTCCCTGCATACTCATTCTTGGTGCTTTCAACCGTGGTACGAGTAAACCCACGAGCCTCACAAAGACACTAACTTGGCCAAGATAAGGCATGATTCACATAATCAAGATGATTTCCTTAATATTTATCATTCTCATTTTTTTATCCTCAAATATCATTACAAACAATGCCAAAACTTACGTTGGAATCAAAACCATAATTTTCTTTTCTTTAAAGTTCAAATTTTATTCAAATACATACATATATATAATTTGCTGTCAAACATATATAATATTTTGTACAATATCGAGCCATTACATTCAACCCAAGAATGCATTAACATTGTGATTCCATAAAAGGAGCTATAATAAATATTATTAGTTTATTACCAAACTTGCTTAGGGCTTTGCCTAAATAATGTCAAAGTACATATTTCAAGTAACTATGGTTTCGTGGTAGTTAATGCAATAAAAAAAATAATTAAAACAACATCTCAGAAGAAAACATGCCTCATAAAAATTTAATAAAAATTTCTCAACTCATTCCCTATGTCCCCACTATCGACTCCAAACAAAATAATTTTTTTTAATTTTTTTTGGAGTACTCAAATTTATAATAAAAATAAACTGATAAATTACTACACATCTATTCAAATAATGAAAATTTGGAGTTCAAGGTCCATCTATTTTCAAAATTAATTTGTTGCAAATTTTTTTAGAAAGACAACAAATTCCATAACAAATATAATGGCAAACAAACAATTCAATCACAAAGTTAACGAAACAACGTAATAGACCCTACCTCCAAGTCAAAAGGTTTCGTATACCTAACCTCTAATATCAATTTGTCACGATTCGGATTTTGGGTCGCGAATAATAAAATTTTATAAAAATAAAGGAATTTTAGATAAAAATTAAAATAACATTGAATCAAATTTGTAATGAATACTTGTACAAAAATATAATTTCCACTCTTATTATCAAAATTCGATTTACAATAATAATAAAAAATATATTAATTCAAACTAAAACTCATGGCCAGAGGGTCTAGTGTTCCAATACCCTAGTATAACAAAATAATAAAATCTAAATTAAGCCACTATAAACCTTCTATTTCAATGGCAGATCTTAATAGTTATTGAACCTACAAAACAAGTCTAGTTAAGCGTGAGCACACAGCCTAGTAGGTTCGTCAAAATACACTATGCGAGTCAACTTTTTTAATTAGAGATATTTACATTGCCTTCAACTATTAATATTTTTTTTCTTGAAGCGAGATCAGTGCATCTCATATTGAAGGAAAAAGAATGCCGGCAATGACTTGGGTTACCCCAAAGGTAATTAAATAGATATTCCAACATTAGTAAACTTGATTTATATTCCTTTTTGTTTTATTACTATAGCTTTATACATATCTCGACATAGAGCCCAAGACAAAAGGGCGATGTCAAATTTGTATACTATGTCATGAAGTTTATGAAAGAACTACTTAAGGAGTCTTCTTCTCACACCATCGAAGCAAAGGTAATTATAAGAAATTCCATGCTATCTTAACTAAAGTTGTTAAGAAAATCTGCAAATTATGAAAGTTTAACTAATTTATTGACATGCCGAAAATACTTCCTCGCTTAGGTACCCAAGTGCAGGTTGTCAAGTTGTAATATTTAGTAAATCCAAGTGTCAAACCACAAGGATAGTCGGATAGACGATGTGGTGATTACAAGTGCAAGGCTTTGTTAAGAGAATTTAATTGGTTGATTTTAGTTGTCGATTTTAAAGTCTTGCAACAAAAATTAAAGTGATATAACAATAGATGAGAAAAGGCTAAGGCATTATAGAATTCATTTGTTTTGCAAAGTTATGTAGAATCAACCTTATTCAAAGTTCTCAATGCAATTCTTAAATGTTGAGTATTTTACCCTTTTCTAAGCAAAAAGGTGTGGAGCAAAAGCAACCCATTCCCATATAAATGCCATATAAAGAAAAGGTGTAAGCAAAACTCAATACAAGTGTATCTCTCATTTTTATCTTGTAATAAAGGGAGTGAAGCAAGTGCAACCCATTCCCATATAATGTTCAACCAAGATACAAACTTGAGATATACCAAAAAAAGGCATAAATTTAAACTAGGCATTGGAGAACTCATTGTTAGTTTCCCTTAGGCAATTGACTTGATTATGAAAATGGCCAACTACAAAGAGTTTAGCTCAATAAATCATAACATTTCATTTGTTTAAGATTGGGAGGTATAGGTAGAGGTCAAACCATCCTATATAGACATATTTGATAAATACAAATTGAATCCTTAGAATGATTAGTGAAGTTGTTTATGACATAAATTTAAAAGATCCTCTTTGACAATACTTTAACTAAGAAGATGATGAGTCTCAAAATCACACAAAGTGTAGAAACTACTCAACATATCATTAAAGTATTCAAGAATTAGAATATCAAATTTATGGTGTTTCCATGAATATTTAAAGACTAATCATACTTGACAATGAAAAGTATCTCATTCATAGAAGGAATGGACATAGGCTAGTAAGAAATACACAAGTGTATCATCTCCTCAATAATGCTTGAGATCTATGTATACAAGGCATATAAAGTCAAATCATCATATGAAAATTATTTTACTAGCTTATAAATGGTTGATTAAATGGAGAAGATGAATGATTCAACAAGTGTTTAACAATACTAACAATGGAATGAGAATTGAACTTACATAATTAATGATTGTAAACTTCATCTTTTAGCCTTAGTAAAGAAATTTACTCCATAATAAATATAGAGACAAGAATTATAAAAGTGAACTCCATTTCTCTCTCCAAAAACTATTACAAGCTCTCTATAAATTGAGAAATAAGAAGTGATAAAAGATGTCTCCAACACAACAATGAAGACTATAAATAGAAGTGTTGTGTTGTCTACCTCCCATTTTTCCACTAAAAACCCAAAAATAAACAATGCTTTTTATTATTATTTTTCATGGATAAATCCACTATCTTGGATGTCTTTTGTCACATGAAAAATTCACTTTATTGGATACCTTTTGTCCCATGAAAAATTTCACTATCTTAAGATCTAATGACATCAAAATAAATACAAAATGTGTCTTTCCAAGTAATGTTAAATACAAAAGTGCTATGAGACTAATCGCGAAATAAGTTGGCAAACCGAGTAGTTTTAGAGAAATAAACGCTTCAAACAACTTCGAAAATGAGTGTATGAATGAAAATATTATGCGTTTATCATTTACCTCACATTAAAAGTGAAGTATTGTTATTTTAATTGTTAAGGTGAGAAAGTTAGTTGAGAAAGAAACTTACACTATAGAGGAGCTAGATGAAGTTTGTGTTGAATTTATCAAATTTATTGTGCAATGTATCAACAATGACAGCGTAAGAAAATTATATATTTCCCTATTTATATTTTAATAATTTTCAAACACTAATATATATAATAATATTTTTTGTTGTAGGAATACAAGTAACTGCTGATATGTTTCATTACTCTTGGTGCCACAATGTTGAAGATGTACGCTATATTTTAACGTGCACTTTTTGTTCGCTTTTTAGTTTAAAAGGACGCTTAGAAAAGTACATTTTAGATTATAGGAAGTTTTAATATATTATTGAATTGGATTGTTGACTTTTGATTACAATGGCAGATATTTTCGTATTTTCTTGAATTAATATTAGATTGATGATAGAAGCAATTAGAATAATGATTGGATTCATTGTTTATGTAAGTTCATTTTTTAATCATGCTTCTTTGTTAGATTCATGGGTTTTTCTTAGTATTGAATGTAATGATGGGATCACTATATACTACATACCTATTTCATTTGTAATTTGGTTTGGAAAGCACAAAAATATAGGTTATTTGTTTGCAAGAATTATACTTTTATGATGGTGCTAGTATAGATTGACACAAGAAAACCAAAAAGGGGGAAAATGCCTCATATAAAATATTCTATTATAGCGTGTTTTAAAATAATTCATGTCGGCTCCATAAACAAAACATCTTAAATAGACTACATTTCATGACGGGTTTTGGCTTAAAATTGTCATTTCAAGTACTACCTTTTATGATGGTCGCTTAAACTTCTTATGACACCCACATGTATGACGTGTCATTTATAATCACTCTGATGACGCTTATTAACCGTCACAAAAGACCTTTTTCCTTTTACTGATTATGTGACATCCCATATTTTTATATTGATAACAATGTATAATTATAATATTATTTATATATATTTGTTGGTGTATATTAATATATATATATATGTAAGATGTATATATACGTGGAGGGTTGTACACGTGGAAGCTAGTGGTGTAGTTGGTCTGCATTTACTTTTAAATTAGTCACCATTTTTAAGAGCTAACGTGGAAGGCAATGACTTGGTGGGGCCCATTACTTTTAGTAAGTCTTTGATTTTTCTTTTTTTATAATATAAATTAAGAGAATGAGTTTAGCACGAGAGAAATTAAACAGAGAGGTGGTAGTGGGTTGTTTAATGGAGGCGATGGACTTCCAAAGGAAATTATGGTACTATTTTTGAGGTAATGGATTGTACTTAACATGCATATAAATCTCTAGAGTATTCATTTATTATCCCTTGCATTGTTTTTTCTTGAATCTTTTACGTTGATTGAATTCGGTGTATTTATTTGGCCTCATTAGTTGATGTTATTTATTGATCTTGGCTTAATTACGGTAGAACCAATTGGTGTATGTTTAAGTTTACTCGCCAATCAGTCCTAATAAGCCACAGTCGTGTAAGGTTTACATAGAAGCTTCGATTTGGTAAGGTTGGTGAGGTGGGTGAGGCAAGTAGTTTTTAACTTGATACCGAGAGGGACCGATTTATTAGGCCAGGTGATGTTCGTTGAATTTGTTGAGTAGACGGATGCTGTTTTTGAATATTTTATTGTGGATAAAATATTCTGTTGAGATACTTTTCACTCATGTGTGTTATGTATTGCCCCATTTCTTTCTTTTTTTTATGCCCCATGTGTCTCGAGACGAAGTCAGTTTTTGACTAGCGAGTCAAGCGCGTTGTAATTTATTATTTTTGTTAATTAGAGGAGAGATATGTGGATATATTTTAAAAATTGTATTTTAACAAATTACTTTGATATATAAATAAAGTTGGATTTTATTTTTATCTCGTTTCGGACCTAACCGGTTCGGGTTATTACAAAAGGAGTCACCTCTTAAACGGATCCCCAATCTTCCAAAAAATAACCTCCTAAGCCAAAATAATGTCCTCAACAAACAGGTGTTAATCGTTAACAGAACCGTCCTAGCCAGGGGGAGTACACCAGGTCAATATCAAATAAGAATTGTTAACAGAACCATCCCTACCTGTGGAACTACATCAGCTTAATAATAGCAAATCATTGACAGAACCATCCAAGCCAATGGGAGTGCATCAAGTTAACACCAAATCATAATCGTTGACATAATTGTCCTAACCAGTGGGAGTACATTAATTCAACACCCGATCAATCTTTTTGAATCATCTTGCTAACAGAACTGTCTTTGTCAAGAGGAGTACAACAATTTAGCACATAACAGCAAAACACAGGACGTGTTTCAAACAATCCCGAAGTCAAAAATCCATCCATAATAAAGATAACAGCACATCACGCCATCATTTGCATATCATTGATTTTAAAATATCACATTTGATTCATGCGAATGCCACAAAATGATGCGTTCTCGTTATCGTCTTAGTTTCTTTGCTTCACAAAGAACCTAGGCGGAGATGATCTGTGATTACCTCATTTTGCGACCCTCGCAAAAGCATAATTTTCCATGAAATAATCATGTATGCATGCACGAGCATTCACACATGCATATATACTCTGCACATGTGATACATATCAATAAAAGAAGTAAAAAGGACACCCAGACTAGAGGTTACAAGAATAATCGAAAATCGTTGATCTCGTGAAATCTTAGAACATAAGACTTCCTGATTTTTTATCATCCTCAAACTTTGAGGGTTGTTAGATATTTCCATCCGAAATAATATACTCAAAAATTAACTCAATTTAATGGCAAAATATCTGGGAATCTAGAAAACTGGGATTTCACTTCACGTAATCAAATGGATGATGAAAAACCCAACAAACTTGGGGGATCGTATTGCCTAAGTTGATTTTAGGGTTTTTATCAAAAATAATTTGAGATTTGATAAGCTGAATTAAAATCCCAGGTCTACTCAATTTTACTGTCAAAACCTGTGTTGTATTTTCTAGCAATTAAATAAATCAATTGTTCACAAAAAGCAATCACACAACACCAAGAATTTACGAGGTATCCCTACTTGCATAGGACTAATCCTTGGGACTAACCGACAGTGCTTCACTATGATCAAAATGGAATTACAGACTTGATAACTTACAAAAATTGCTTCCCCACAATTTACGCAACAGTCCCGTCAATCCCTTGAACGTAGAATCCAACCACAGCTGGCTTGGCATAGCGCTTCCAGCTGCTCCGGTTTACCCATCGCCTCCTTCTACGCACTTGATCACAATCCTTCACCACCGTCTGCTATCTCCCTTATCGCGTTAGCCACTTCGCCTAACCCATTTTCAATCGCAACCAAAGACACTCCCGCAAGACCCGTGAAAATTTGGAACCCTAGTTCTTAAAATTGAAGAATATTAAGATCTCCTATGATATGTACACAAAATCTAGATGGTCTTTCAAAACTCTCAAAAATTGATTCTAGCGTTTGGATATTTTCTCTCTCAAAAAGCTCTCTAAAATCATGTATTTTTTACTTAAACCAATGGTTATATTTATAGCAAAAATATAGAATCAAAGTTTTTTCTAGAATAAATTAAAAAAAATAAAAAAAAATTGCGATAAAAATCATGCTCCAAAAAATAATGCTGAACCGGTACAAGTCAGAAAAGTGTGGACCGGTCCGAAATTGAGGAAAAGTAATTCCGCGAGAAATCTCTTTGCTGGATCGGTACACAAATTGCTAATGTGTGACGTTCAACCCACAAAACTGCTACGCTCCCTTCTATTCTTAATACACGTGGCATGCAAAGAGTGGAGGATAAAAAAGACAAGGCCCCACATGAATTAAATGAATGCACACAGCTCACGTGGGTTATTGGTTTTAAAAAGGAATGTTTGACTTTTCAAAGCATTTAACTTTTTCAATTCATTTTTCTTTTATTTTATTAAATAACAAAATTAAATCTTTTTTATTTTATTTTTCTTTATACTTTATTTCGCCGTATTAAATTTGTTTGGGTACAAATTCGACTCAAATTTTAGAGGCAACTTTATGAAACATGCTAAATATGAAAAAAATAAATTTCTTCAATAATTTGTGTCGATTGGGCTTTTTTGAATTACAACAAAACTCAGTAAAAATACTTAAAAATAGATTTGACTAAAAAACTTTTTAATTACGAATTTTAAGCTTGAACACCACCTAAATTTTGAATCAAACCATAAACTCAACTGACCTTAGGTCCTAAATTGTGTGCGGTGTATCTGGTAAGTTCGGCAAGCTTCCGTTAATTGTTATGTTTTCAAATTTTCAATTCGACTCACAATTACAACGAAAAAGTGTTCTTGGCATCGGAATTAAGCCAACTAAAAATATAAACCTAACAATCTCCCCCTTTGGCTATTCCAATGACAAAACACATACAGCTAATACAGACACTTTCGACGCGATATCTATAACATCTCATTACATACTCAATGTCCAATTAGTCCATACAACAACAAGATTCAAAGATATGCCTAACTTTAAGTCTCGATGTCGACTGCAACACTTTACAAGGCAAAAGAGCGAGCTGGATAATTAACTTGTTAATCCTGAAACACCAAAGCTCAACAAACATCTAGTGAAGCATGGGCGTAAAGAAATAATCAAATAAGCAAAAAAATTATATATCTTTTCCCCTCAAAATATTCCTACTTTACTACTGCCCCCCCCCCCACATGAGCATTCTTCTCCTTTATCTCTCCCCCTTTTTGTCATAGGAATAGACAAAGTAATGAGCATGGATAATAGCAAAGCATAGAAAGAACAAGAATTCATGCAAAGTAAGCAATATCAATTAACGCAAATTGCAAATCCTGTTCAACCAAAGAGATTCTAGCTAGAAAAATATCCACTAATCTCAAAACTTTATAACTAAATCTTAAGAAACCCTTTCACACTAATTCCCAACTTTTTCATGGATTTGGTTTGGAGTTTCAAGAGCAAAAATGCCCAAAAGAAAATTATATTTTAGCACAAATACTCAACATGCATTGCTATGAAACATGTATCAAATCCGAAATATATCAATTAAGCTTCAAAACATGTGATTTCCATTAATATGATACATGTACTATGCATATAACAATTCATCAATAATTCAGCATATATACGCCAAGCAACACAGAGTACAAGTATATATCTCATTGTGCTATAAATATGGATCATACAAAGCACTATCAAATAATTATAAGTTTTGAAACATTCGCGCATCTATATATTAAGAGAATTTATAAAGCTTCTAAGCCATTATTTTTTAATTAATTTCTTTTCTCCCTCAGAAGCAATCCCTTTTTCTTTCAAAAATATGCAATTTTGCATTCAAACTTGTGATGTTTTTGTGCAAGCATCTTTTCTTTTCGATGGAAGCTTTCACCCCTAGTGAAGGCCAGCTTTTTCCTTTTTGATAGCTTTCGGTTCTCCTTTCACTATGGTAGCCCTTTTCCATCCCCTCTATATTTTTTTTCTCACATGCTTGTCTTTTAATTTATGCTCAAAACTACATCACCAAAATCTCACTACATTAATCACAATGGTTTTCTTAGACTCTCTCTCCCTATATAAACAATATATGAGAGTTTCTGAAGTTTCAAATTAAAAACAGGAGTCTAAACACATATGATTATTCAACATGCATCAATGTAGATCGTGCAGTGTAGTGTGTTGGATATAAACAAAAACTCTTATGTGATTGAAATAACATGCTACCAGTTATCGAATTGTCAAAGCATTATGGACACATATTTCCAAATTAAGCATTTAAATATGAAAATCTAGAGATATCCGGAATAAAAAGTAATTATAATCACATGCATGTGAGTAATGAATTTTCCAAGGAATTCAAGCAATATCGCAATCAAAAATTCAAAACCAAAATCCACTTTGCTGTGATGCCAATGTGAGGAGCTAAAACCAATCGAAGCAATAAACTCACCTAGCATAGCCATTCATCCAACCAATTCCATGCTAGGCGGACTCCCTTATCACCTAAGTAGGTGCAATGATCCCTTTCGGGGACCCAAATCCTTCTAATTCGTGGAGTCCTATCTTTTTTGTGTTCCTCTTTTTTCAAAACCCTAACCTTCTTATTTTTCTTCTTTTCTCCTCTCAGTTTAGGTCTTGGTTTAGGAATTAGAACACTCTTCGGCATTTGATTCAAAGCTTGTCGACAAAATTCTCATAAGTGACCTCTCCTCTCATAGTACTCACACCAAAAAGGCCGTGGTAGTGTGTGCTTGTCCGCATCAAAAGGTATCACTTGATCTTCAGAAACTTCCGAATATGAAACTTTTTAAAAAATTGGTTTTTGAGTAAAAACTTGTTTTCCCATTTAGATGTTCTTAGTTTTCTTTGGAGCTCGAGGAGTTCTATCAATGAAAGTTTTTTGACTTTGAAGAACTAGTACCCTTAAAACTTGAATTTTGGGAAATGGCCTTCACAAAGACGGTCTTGGTTTGCTTTTTAGCGACAAAATTAGAGAATCCAAGTCCTTCTTTGTTATTTCCACTTTTTTTGATTTGAAAGCATTGATTCAAGTTTCTTAGAACAAGTTTATAACCCCCAACTTTGACAGTTAAAGTGTTTTCAAGTTGTTGAGTTAGATCGCAAATGCGTTCTTCTAGTCGTTTGATTTTATTCACATACTCCGAATTTTCTTTTTTAAAGAACTAATTAGACCAAGACAATTTTCATTATTGCTTTCAAGTTGTCTAATTTTCTTTAAAAATTCGGTTTTCTCGGCCTTTGAATTTTCAAAACTTGCTTTGTCCTTTTTCAAATCAATAATCTCTTTTTCAAGAAAATTATTTTTTGACTTAAGTTTTGAATTTTCCACAAAAAGTTTTTGACATTCTAGAAAAAAGTGTCATAGGTCGATTGAAGATTCGGAAAGTCTTCCTCGTCATCAGAAAGTGAATTTTTGGAAATCTCTTGATTCACCTCTTCTAAGAAAACTTTTGCGGTAGAGGCTAAATAATCATGAGATTCCTTTTGAGTGTCCATATTTTCCCCATTATCACTAAGCGTGGCATGCATTCCTTTTTTGCCAAGCTCTTTCTCCAATCTCCTAATCCTAGTAGGGCATTCAAAAGCTTTATGACCTCTACCTTAACACTCAAAGCTCACTCGACTAGGGTTTATTTTCAGAATTCCCTTCCCACAAATTCCTAAAATTTTGACCACCATTACCCAATTTCTGATTTTACTTTATGAATTTATTGAAATTTCGCGCAAAATTAGCAATCTCTTGAAAATCAGATATAGAGCATTCATTAGATTCAGCTATGTTTCCATCTTTAGCTCTAAATGCAATGGTTTGATCTACCTTGTCCTTTTGAATCTTATATTTTAAAAGCCTGTTAGATTCAAAAGTTTGAAGAGAGCTAATTAATTCGTTTTCCGTCAAGGAATCCAAATCCTTGCTTTCTTCAATGGCAGTAATTTTTAAGAGGAACCTATCAGGCAAAAATCGTAAGATTTTCTTTACAACGCGGGGTTCAAAAATTATTTCGCCAAGATTGTAGAGAGAATTCATTATGTCTTTGAGCTTACTATGAAAAGTATCAAATGACTCATCTTCTTTCATTGTTATAGTTTCAAAATCTGTCACGAGCCTTTGAATTTTAGAACTTTTCACAGTTGAAGTTCCTTCAAAAATTACAGTCAAAATATCCCAGGCCTGTTTGGAAGTAGTACAATTTAAAATCTTTTTAAATTTTTCCTCAGAAACATGAGCCATGATTGCATTCAGACCTTGAGAATTAAACTTAGCTCCTTCTAATTCCTTAGCAGTCCATGAGGCTACAGGTTTAGGTCCAATGTTCCCATTTTCATTTTTTGTGGGTCTAGTATAACCATCTAAAACAGTTTGCCAAATTCGCTTGTCTAAAGATTGTAAATAAATAGTCATGCGAATTTTTCAATAGCTATAATTAAACCCATTAAGCGTAGGAACCTTGGACATAGACGAATCAATCTTGGTAGCCATGGAAAATAAACTAAATCAAGCAAAGCAAATGAAATCAAATCAAATAAATAGACACAAATCAACCTAGATGCAATTCCTAGCAAATTAAGGAAACCTCCTCTTATACCAATTGATGAAAAACTCCATAAACTTGGGGGATTATATTGCTTAGGTTGATTTTAGGGTTTTAATCAAAAACAATTTGAGATTAGATAAGTTGAATTAAAACCCTAAGGGCTACTCAATTTTAATGTCGAAACCTGTGTTGTGTTTTCTAGCAATTAAATAAATCAATCATTCATAAAAAGCAATTTACGAGGTATCCCTACTTGCGTAGGACTAATTCTCGGGACTAACTGACAGTGCTTCATTATGATCAAAACGGAATTACAGACTCGATGACTTACAAAAATTACTTCCCCACAATTTACGCAACAGTCATGTCAATCCATTGAACGTAGAATCCAACCGCAGTTGGGTTAGCATAGCGCTTCCCGCTATTCCGGCTTACCCGTCGCCTCCTTCCACGCACTTGATCACAATCCTTCACCACCGTTTACTATCTCCTTTATCACGTTAGCCACTTCGCTTAACCCGTCTTTAATCGCAACCAAAGACACTCCCGTAGGACCCGTGAACGTTTGGAACCCTAGTTCTTAAAATTGAAGAACAATAGGATCTCCTATGGCATATAAACAAAATCTAGATGGTGTTTCAAAACTCTCAAAAATTGATTATAGCGTTTGGATATTTTCTCTCTCAAAAAGCTCTCTACAATTATGTATTTTTGACCCAAACAATTGGTTATATTTATAAAAAAAATATAGAGTTAAAGTCCTTTTTAAAATAGATTAAAAATATTAAAAAAAAAAAATTGCGATATAAATCGTGCTCCAGGAAATAGTGCTAAACCGGTACAAGTCGAAAAACTGTGGACCGGTCCAAAATTGAGGAAAGTAATTCCGCGAATAATCCCTTTGCCGGACATGCAAATTGCTAATGTGTACCGGTCTACCCACAAGACTGCTACGCTCCCTTCTATTCTTAATACACGTGGCATGCAAAGAGTGGAGGATAAAAAGACAAGGCCCCATCTATATTATAAGGAAAGGAAAGGTCACATCATCAAACTATTTAATCAATGGCTTAGATTTATTCTAAACAATACACATAAAATGTTAGCCTTTGGATGTGAATTTTTTTTCTAAGAACATCACATCACCACACTAATGGCCAAGATTTATGTACAAACAACACAACAAATTTGAACCATTAGATGCACTTTTAGGATATCAAATCAAAAAATTTAACATTTTTTTATTTCTCTTATATTCTACCAATATACTTTCTCCCCCACTTTTCTCTTTTCTTAATTTATAAAAAAAAATTAAAAAACATTAACTTTAAATACAAAAACTAAAAATTATTAACATATTCATATTTAAAATTTATTAATCCATACCTATAAAATAAAATCCATACCTATTGAAAAAATTAAAAAAACATTAACTTTAAATACAAAAACTAAAAACTATTAAAATATTCATATTTAAAATTTACTAATCCATACCTATAAAATAAAAATTCAACATTTTTTTATCTCTCTTATATTCTACCAATCTACTCTCTACCCCACTTTTCTCTCTTATAATTTTTTAAAAAAAATTAAAAAATATTAACTTTAAATACAAAAACTAATAATTATTAAAATATTCATATTTAAAATTTATTAATCCATACCTATAAAATAAAATCCATACCTATTGTAACCCACTTTTCTCTCTTTAAACATTTTTTTTTCATATACTCACATTCAAATATAATTCATCCTTTAGTTTAAGAATATAAAAAAGATATTTGTTTTTATTTAATCTTTTACATACTTAAATAGTTTATTGTGTAAACCAAGATTACTACCAATGGTGCAATCTATTTATAATTAAAATTTTATAAATTTATAACGTGTATATATTGGTGAATGATTGTTAACTCATCCCGACCTTAATGAATTGGTAAAACATGTTCAAATTTAAGCATATCATAAAAGGAGGCACTTTGAGTTTTTCAATTAAAAAGCACCTCAATCTGGTAGGGTCAAATATATATCATCCCCCCACCCCCGCACTTGATAGTTATATACGTTGTGTATACAGTTTTCTTAATACTCCGTATATGTTTCGGATTGCACGCTACTTAGGTATTATGTATTGTTTGCTCAATCTAACTGTTAATTTTTTTTATACCGCCGTCCCGTTCGGCACGGACAATACCTAAGGGTCTCTTTATTTGTATTTAATATTTTTTTATTTCATCGTGCCGGACGGCACGGGCAATACCTAGTATGAATTAAATGAATGCACACAGCTCACGTGGGTTATTGGTTTTAAAAAGGAATATTTGACTTTTCAAAGCATTTAACTTTTTCAATTCATTTTTCTTTTATTTTATTAAATAAAAAAATTAAATCTTTTTATTTTATTTTTGTTTTTACTTTATTTTGCCGTATTAAATTCGTTTGGGTACAAATTCGACTCAAATTTTAGAGGCAACTTTATGGAACATGTTAAACATGAAAAAAAATACGTTTTCTCAATAATTTGTGTTGATTGGCCATTTTCAAATTACGATAAAACTCAGTAAAAATATTTAAAAATATATTTGACTCAAAAATTTTTTAATTACGAATTTTAAGCTTGAATACCACCTATATTTTGAATCAAATCATAAAATCAAATTACCTTAGGTCCTGAATTGTGTGCGGTGTATCCGGTAAGATCGGCGAGCTCCCGTTAATTGTTATGTCTTCAAATCTTCAATTCAACTCAAACAATTATAAGGAAAAAGTGTTCTTGGCATCATAATCAAGCCAACTAAAAATATAAACAATGGAGGCCTTCCCGAAGTACAAATGAGCTCAAATTTGGTCAATAGATAGGTATTATCATGGGGAACAAAATAACAAAAACTTAAATCAATCTAATACTCTATTTAGCCGGTACAACAAAAACTGGGACAGGTGAATAGTGTGTGTCATGTAGACAAAGGATGGGGGACCCTTTGTCCACATAACACACATTTCCTTTATACAAATATAATTATACAAATATATAAATTTAGACCCCAATTATACAAATCATACATACATATAAATAATACAATTATAAATTCAGATCCCAATCATACAAGTCATACATACATATATACAATTATACAAATATGGAAATTCAGACCCCTTTAAATAGTTATATAAATATAGAAATTTAGACCACGTTCGAATAACCGAATTTGCAATTGTCACGCGCCCTCACGCGCCGCACAGAGAACCCAGTGTCTAGTCCGCCATTCTCACGCGCCACCAGCTGAAGAAGACAGCCACATGCCACGCCACGTCTGCCCTAGCGCCACGTGTCAGCCAGTTAGTGCCACTTGTCCGCCACGTCACCACCACGTGTCTGACACTTCAACACCACGTGTCGGCCACGTCATCGCCATGTCATCGTTGACTGTTGACCGAACTTGCCACAACATCAGCTAGCCAAAACTTCGAATTATTTGTAAATTGACCCTTAAAATTTTTTGGGTATTTCTAGTTTGGCCCTTGAACTTTCTAAAAGTTATATTTTTTACCCCAGAACTTGTTCCTGGAATTTTCCAACCTTCTGAACGCAACCACGACCTCAAAATTTTCAGATTTTATGTAGATTTTTGAGTATTATATTCCTCAAATGGCTTTCGACTAAACAACTGTGACTAGATCATCTACAAAGGATTCCCCTCTCATTATTCAAACTGAGGGCTCCTCATTTAATATCGGCCTTCTACTGGATTAGACCAACTATGATATATGGTCCTAGCTCATGGAGATGCACATCGTAGAGAAACATAAATTCTCTTTTATTCAGGGTTCAACATCAATTCTAAAAGAAGGAACATTAGAATACGATAAATGGTCTCCTGATAACCAACGAGTAAAACGCTGGCTCTTAATGTCAATGAAACAGAAAATCATAAAACATTACATTCGTATTCCTATGGCACGCGAAATCTGGAAATCACTATCTACATCGTTTCATGACGGGGCTGATGAATTACAAGTTTTTTCGTTGAACCAACGGGCCTTCACTGCCAAACAGGGTGGGCGATCAATATCTGAGTTATATGGGGAGCTGATAGAGATATTCAGCGAGTTAGACCACCATGATAAGGTAGTTATAGAAAGCTTTAATGATGAAGAGTCTTACAGGAGATCAATTCTGCGCTTGCGAGTCCACATTTTTCTTGCCGGGTTGGATAATGAACTTGAACAGATTCGGGGTGAGATTTTGTGAAAGGATCCGGTTCCAGAACTAGAAGCGATATATGCCATGGTTCGTTGAGAAGCTCTTCAATGACAAACAATGAACACTGCGACAGACACTGCAGCTATGGTAGTCCATAATCAAGCCCCCTCCAATTCCAATTGGCGTAATTCAGAGAAACGATCCGGCTCTGGTAACCGACCGAATGACTCTCGGGGTTCGACCTCTAAGTACCCTCCATGCTCTGTCTGTGGACTTACGGGACACTCGAAAAAGGGTTGCTATGAAATCATTGGCTACCCAGATTGGTGGAAGGATTCTCGCAATCGCCGAACAGGTCAAACCACAGAGGGAGGTAACAAATAGGCCTCGGGCTTACTTACCACCACAGGTACATCAGGTACAGCTTTACATTATGTCTTTGTTTTGAATAATACATAGGTAATTAATTCGGGTGCCACTGATCATATGACATCAAATTCCAAAATGGTTACTCCGTTAAACCCATCATCTCAGACCTTTGTTTCCACAGTTAATGGCGCTCTAGTTCCTGTAGTAGGAAAAAGGTTAGTCAATCTATCAGACACTCTAAACCTAAGCTCTGTCTTAGTAGTACCATCCTTAGATTTTAATCTATTATCTGTTGCTCAAATAACTAATGTCTTACACTGTGTTGTCACATTTTGGCCTTCCCATTGTATTTTTAAGAATATTCAGACGAAGAAAATGATTATTTATGGCGTTAGGAGGGGAAAATTGTACTACCTGGACCTGGAGGTGAAAAACACAGATCGTTTGCACAAGGCCTTACACACTAGTACCTCTGAAAAGAAGATTGCAGATGAACTTTGGTTATGGCACCGCCGGTTAGGACACGCATCGCTTGGTTACTTAAATAAACTATTTCCCCGTTTAGTTAATAAAATTGATTCTTCTGTTTTTCATTGTGAGATTTGTGAATTGGCTAAAAGCCATCGTACTTCATTTAAACCTTCATTGAGTAAAAGTTCAGTTCCATTTATGATTATTCATTCTGATGTATGAGGCCCATCTCATATTTCTTCTTTAATTGGTATACGATGGTTTGTCACGTTTATTGATGATTGTACTCAGATGACGTGGGTTTGTCCCATGAAATCCAAAAGTGAAGTTAATAATTTTTTTTAGGGATTCCATAAACATATTAGTACATAGTATAATGCTATTATTCAAGTTCTCCGAAGTGATAATGGTGGTGAATATATGAGTACCGAGTTACAGGCATACTTCAAACTTCATGGGATTATTCATCATACAACATGTGCTTATACTCCTCAATAGAATGGGGTTGCCGATCGCAAAAATTGTCATTTATTAGAAATAGTTCGGGCATCATTGATTGGCGCAAAAACACCAACCTCGTATTGGGGTGAAGCACTCTCCTCGACTTTCTATTTAGTAAACTGCATCCCCTCAATTGTACTTGATTTTTAGACACTCTTCGAAGTCTTATTTAAGTTTGTCTCGGCTCCTACCGTGTCAAATCTTCCTCCACGGGTATTTGGATGTGTTACATTTATCCACTTACCAAAGGAACAGCGGAACAAGCTTGAACCTCGCGCTCTCAAATGTGTCTTTGTAGGGTATGCATCTTTTCAGAAGGGGTATCGGTGTTATCATCCTCTCACACAAAAACTGTATGTCACCATGGATGTGACATTTTTTGAAGAAATTATGTACTTTCACCAAACTGAACTTCAGGGAGAGCATAATAAGGAAGTTCAGTTATTTGAAAATATCAATAAGGAAGAGATAAGCTCAATAAAGGTAGTTATAACGTTGACTTCAAGTTCACCACCGGCAGCAGAGACAACTGAAATCCCGTCATCCCCTGATATGGAAACAACAGAAACCTTTTCGAGTGAAGTTGTGTTGTCTCCATCTCCATCTTCGCCTAACGCAAACAACCAATCGTCCACTTTAAATATCCCTGAAACTGAGGCCTCCCAGGTATCATCTTCTTCTATTCCTATAAAGCAGCTTCCTAACTGAGCAAATAGAGGTGTACCTAAACCCACGTATGAACCAGTCTTTACCAGTAAAGCTAAGTATCCTATGAGTAATTGTGTGTCGTATGATCGGTTAACTGCATCTAACAATTTTTTTGTGAATCAATTATCTTCTGTATCTATTCTTAACAGTGGAAAATTTTAACAAATTTTATGTAATCCTAAGTGAAAATTAGCAATGGATGAGGAGATGAAGTCCTTGTTGAAAAACGACACATGGGAACTGACCGAATTATCAGCAGGAAAAAGGAAGGTAGGTTGCAAGTGGGTCTACACTGTGAAATTTAAAGCAGATGGAACAATTGAAAGATTCAAAGCGAGACTGGTTGCAAAAGGCTACATACAGACATATGGGATTGATTATTTAGAGACATTTGCGCTTGTGGCAAAGATCAATAATGTGTGGGTGTTACTTTCATTAGCTGCAAACTTGGGCTGGTTTCTATAACAGTTCGATGTAAAAAATGCCTTCCTACATGGGGAGTTAGAAGAGGAGGTGTATATGGACTTTTCACCAGGATATAAGATTCCGGTTGAGCATACGAATAAAGTCTGCAAGTTGAAAAAATCTTTGTATAGACTAAAACAATCCCCCCGAGCCTGGTTTGGGAGATTAGCAAGATTGATGCGAAAGTTTGGATACAGTCAGAATAATTCTGAACATACCTTATTTTTAAAGAAAAGTCATGAGAAGATTACGGTACTTATCGTTTATGTAGATGACATGGTGCTCACAGGAAACGACCCTTGAGAATAACAGGCATTAAAAAAGCTCTTATCTCAGGAGTTTGAGATGAAAGATCTTGGGAACTTGAAATATTTTCTGGGAATCGAGGTGTCTATATCATCAATAGGCATTTTCCTTTCTCAGAGAAAGTATGCCCTAGACTTACTAAGTGAAGCCGGAATGTCCGCTTGTCAACTGTCAGAGACTCTAATGGAGGAAAGATTGAAGTTAGAGGTCGAAACAGACTAAGTACCCATCGATAAAGGGCACCATCAGCGATTGATGGGAAGATTGATGTATCTAGCGCATACAAGGCCTGATATATCATATGCATTGAGCATTGTCAGTCAATTCCTGCATAATCTAGGGAAAAAGCATATACAGGTAGTTATGAGGATTATTAGTTATCTCAAAACAGCTCTTGGAAAGGGAATCCTATTCCAAAAAAATGAGGATTTCCTGAAGGTTGAAGGATACACTGATGCTGATTGGGCAGGTAATATATATGATAGAAGGTCTACATCAGGGTATTTCACATTTGTAGGAGAAAACTTGGTCACTTGGAAGAGTAAGAAGAAAAATGTAGTATCCCGATCAAGTGCAGAAGCAGAATATCGAGGAATGGCAGTCGGTATTCAAGAATTATTGTGGTTGAAACTGCTACTAACAGATCTCGGTTTTTCTCCGAAAGAACTTATGGTGCTATATTGTGACAACAAGGTAGCATGTGATATCGCACACAATCCAGTTCAACATGATAGAACAAAGCATGTTGAAGTGGATAGGTTCTTCATCAAAGAGAACTTAGAAGATAAAGTTATTTCTGTTCCTCATGTACGCTCTGAAGATCAGTTAGCTGACACACTTACCAAGGCCGTGACAAGGAAAGTATTCGCCAAGCTGGTTAGCAAGTTGGGCATGTTTGATATATGTTTGTCAACTTGAGGGGGAGTATTAGAATACATTCCAACCAAACCACCACTTCTAAATGAAGTGATGGTCAACACAATACAACACACCACCAACCAAATCTCATTATTTCCACATGTATAAGATTTGTATAGATTTCTTAGTTGACAATGTATTTCTCTCATCCCTATATAAAGGGATTGCATAGCTCATATCAAATACAACATAATTCATTCTCTCATCTCTCTCTCTCTATTTGTCAACAATTCATACAATCGCTATAAAGTAATTAATATTAATTTAACACTCCAAAAAATTACTAAGCTGTATTTGTTTTAAAAAAAGTATTCAGTAAACAATATATATATATATAGAATCCCGTAAAAGTCGAGCCTATTTTTTTTATATGTACTAGAGATTATGTGTTCAAATCAAATCATAACATCGATATTTATTTATTTTTTAAACTTTTTTACTAAACAACCAGAAATTCATAAAATAATAATCCTCATGACATGAACAAATGGAAAGAGCATTAATATTATTGAATAGGGACACTAATTTTTCTAAATAACTGGCAATTCCCGAAATAATTGTCAATAACAAAGGGAAAGAGTGTTAATGTTGTTGAACGGGGATACTGAAAGAGGGGGACACTGAAAGGAAGAGAGATTTCAGCCACACTGTGTCAAACTATCGGTTTCTAATTTTGCACCCGTAAATTCTTATTTTTACCATAAACATATGCTCATGCAGGACTCGAACCATCACCATCAAGCTACTTAAGCATGCGCTTAACAAATAGGCCAGCCATTTATCATTCTTGTTAAATTATTTTTTCCAAAGTATATTAATCCAAATTGTACGCGTATCACGTGTATAGATTAGTCTAGTAAATGTTTAAAAGGACATGGAACTGGGTTTTACTTACGAGCATCATATATAAGGCGAATGGACACATTTAATTGGAGAAAGTAAGGTGACATGCATGGCAACATACCTACTACGTTCATCACAAATAGAACAAAAAAATGCATAAAACTTGTAGCTAATATTATATTCAAGTGTAAGAATATTTTTCTGATCTTTAAAAGCTATACACATGAAATTTTATGGTTCTTTTATATATGATGTTGTAACATATGTTTATAGAACCTACGTTAAAACACTTCAAAATAATATATGAATAAGTTAATATAAAACACTCATAGACTCGATCATAGCATATCAAGAAGTACTGCCATATTTGTACTATTTAAGTATTCTTCGGGTGTACTAGCTAGCCCTTGCTACGTATAGATAGTTGTTGTTGTTGTTGTTTTTTTTTTTTGTTAATCTGAGGTGGTTTAAAGCTAGGAAACCTAAAGCCCTAGGCAATAATAATAAGATGGGCCTTAGAATATTCGTCAAACTTTAATTTTGTACAAATGAAATATAAGTATAGAAAAAAAAAATCTGGACTGGCTAAAAAAAAAAGTACAGAAAAAAAAATTAAGTTCGAACAATTAAATATTTTTTTGAGAAACAAATAGTCTAATATTTGTATAAATAAGAATAACATTAAGACAATCTTTTTCACTTAAATTACTATAAAATTTTGATAATTCAAACATTAAACCAAGATCGATCCCCTCCCGTTCCCCAAGAACTAACCAAATTTACCTATCGCCTGCAGTAAAAAAAAAAAACTATAAAAAAATACATCACATTATTTTTAGTATCACATTTATTTTCAATATATATTAGAAATGCAACACACGCGATGCTTGTAAACTCATTATTATATGTACCATCAAATTTAACCATAAAAACATTGTTGACTTAATGATTAGGATCATTAATAATTGACGTATTTATGCATGTGTATATATATCAGGAAGATGTGCAGGCGCTAAAGCAGATGGGGGTACGTAGATACTTACAGATTTTCTATTTCTTGGTCTAGGATCCTCCCCGGTTCGTTCTTCTTCATACAATAAAAATTATATAAATTAATAAGGTCAGGATCACACAATTTTATTAATTAAATAAAGTTTCAACATGTGTATCGATAATTTACCAAAAGATTTATGTTTCCAATATATATTGTTTTCTTGATCTTCTTTAGATTTTATTTCTTATAAACTTAATTAAGTAAATCATATTTTCATTTCATAAATAATTTGAAATATTTATGTTTCCAATATTGTGATATTGGTAATCCCTAAATTTTTATTTCATATAAACTTAACTAAGCAATTATATTATCCTTTGGTCTTCCAAAACGAAGTACTATTTATATATGCCATCTCTATTATTATTATTATTATTATTACATGACAAAAATTATATTCTTTTCCATTCTTCTTTTCCAATGGCAAATATAAATTTCAACAAAAACTAAACAACACTATACTCATTTTGACAAGTCACGTAAATATGAAAAGGTAAATTATTAATTTATGTAACCGATCGGCCTAAGGTGACCTTATTAAACAGTATTATCTTATAAATTTAGCAAAAATATTAATTTAGCTATTGAGCCTGAGTCGGGAGCGGCAAAATTTACTAATTTTGCGAGGTGGTTATTTTATCGAGTTTGTACTATAATATTAATGTTCATTTAAATTTAACAGTCGAATGAAAGTGCTTCAAACAATATTGACCTTATAATTATGTGTGTGTATATATATCCTTGAGACGTTCCTCTAATGGAAGAAAAAAGACTGTCAATTTTGAAGCGTAAATATGATTGATGAATATTTTAATAAAATTTAACTAAATTACATTAAAAAAATTCATATTCGTTTATGTCAGGAGTGTATCCATTATATAGTAAAAGTGTAGAGGGTGTTAATGGCACAATTAAGGCTCCGTTTGATAGGAACATGACAAATAAAAAAAAACTAATTTAGTTGAGAAAATAGAAAATAAGTTGAGGGATGTGGTGAGATTAACTCTTGCCTTTTGCTTTTTTTCATGACAAAATTTTCTTGGGGTGATGGTTGAGAAAATTTTTCCACAAAATATTAAGGAGATGAAGGACATATACTCACAAAAATGAGAATGAAATTGAGAGGATCTCACCATATGCCTCAAATTATTTTTCATCTTCTCACTCAAATAAGTTGTTTTTATTTTCATTTTTCAAGTTGCTATCAAACGGAGCCTAAAACTATAGTTTTGTAATTGTCATTTTTCTATATAACAAAATCGACTATGCTTGATTTTAGGTATATTGAGTTATTGATCGAACAACAAAAGAAAGGAAGAAATACTAAAATAAAAATAAACAGTTCTGTTATAATTTATCTTCATTTAATTTAATTTTCTTTCTATTGGAAATAACTAACCCAGACGTACCCAAGCTCGACATACAACTTTTTTTTGTGAAAAAGGTGCAAGTCACTATGCATGCAACTAGTGAAAGAAAGGGAGGGGATGGAACCCTCCTTAATTTATCCATTATTGTTTTAACTACAAGGTGCAGTGTTATGGCAATCTGCGTTTTAAGTAGGTGAACTGTTCTTGCACTGCAAGAATTTAGTCTCACTAAAAATACTTGTAATCAAAGACAACTAGTTTTTCGGGCGGAAATTAGTCCCCTCCGAATATAAATGTGAAAACTCCTCGTGGTAAAGAAAAAAAAAACATTACTCTTTTTTGTAATTGAAATTTTGCAGATGGGACAGTTAAAGGAGGTATAAACCAAAAGGGTATAGATTTCTTCAACGATCTTATCAATGAATTCATACAAAATGGTGAGAATTATTTTATATTAATTTTTTTAACAATGCTATATTTATCTAATAAATTTACTAATTATTTATATCAAATATATTGTTAAGTTGTAAATTCTCAAAATCTGCATATAACTTATTAATGTATCTGATATAATTATTCCACAAATATATAAAATTGATAAGAATATCATTTCCATTTTCTTTCTATTTCCATCATTGATTTCAAATATAAAAAATTGATAAGAATATATAAATTGCTAATAAATGCAGGGATAACCCCGTTTGTGACGCTCTTCCATTTTGACTTGCCACAAGCACTCCAGACCAAGTACAATGGTTTTCTGTGCAGCGACATTGTGTATGAACCTTGGATTTAAATTAATTAAATACATTTTTATTAAAATTATCATTTGGCATTATAAAATTATTTGTATTTCTATTAATTTAAAATTTACTAACTTTTTATTAGGTGTGATTTCAAGAACTATGCTGATGTTTGTTTTAAATATTTTGGTGACCGAGTAAAGTATTGGAGTACAATCAACGAGCCGCAAGTTTTTGATCAAAATTTGTACAGTTTTGGGTTGCCTAGTACAACAATTCAAAAACCTGCAACCGACCCTTTTCTTGTTTTTCATAATATCATACTAGCTCATGCCGCAGCTGCCAGACACTATAAACAGAATTATCAGGTGATTCATACATGTAGATGTATATATGCACAAATTCTTTTCAAAAACAAAAGGTCGGAGATTATATATATATGATGTTAACATAAACATTGTCTCCACTAAATTTAACCAAATTAATTTCACCAATATATATATATATATATTGTATATATAAGAACAATCCGCATTAGATTTTTTATCCCATATATATATTGATAACACTAGCTTTATATTTATCTGTTTGTTATATATATATACAGGAAACTCAAAATGGGGAGATTGGTATTTCGTTGGTGTCTATGGTGCTTAAGCCTTACGATAACACACGTCAACATGGACAGGCTTCATTAATGAGGGCAGCGGATTTTTTGATGGGATGGTTCGTGTGTATATAAAGTTTCACTTATTAATTAGTATATAAAAATCATATTAAGATCACATTATATATATATATATATATCAATCAAAATTTAATTAGGCGTGTTTTTATTCTTTTAGCCGGAAAACAATTACATGGTCAATAGAAAAATAAAATAAAGTTATACAATATAAAAAGTTGAAGAACAAAAGAATTTTCGAATTACATAGCAAAATTAATATTAAAAAGTTAAACTCAACTAAATTGTTTCATGGAAGTATAACAATAGTACTTAAAAACAATGGGATTTTAAGCATTTTCACTTGAAAAGAAGTCCAAACACGTTCTTAGTGTTTGTTTGATTTGAGTTGCCACGATCCTTTTGAAAATTCTAAATGATAAAGGCACACACAAAATTTAATTGTTCATGTCGAGTTAATTTGAACCACGCTACATTTTTTTTTACTAAAACACAAGTATTATACGGGAAACTTTTAATTTAAAATTATAAATTAACACAAAATCCTAGTCTTAATTTTCCTTTTAAAGTGTCTCAAAATTAGAATTCATTTTCAATCAATATCGTTTTGTAATTACTAAGTCTCATGAGATGACTTAATTGACTTTTGATCTTTGATATTTCAAAACAATATAAGTTATTGTTTCTTTTCCCCTTTTTTTTAAATGTATATTACTTTTACAAAGGAAACTTGAATTACCACTAAATAAGAAAAAGAGAAATATTAAATACATAAAAAGCTCCACAAAAAGATGATCCATCAAAATATGTGGCATCGTTATGTCTGATTTGGACCTGCTAAATATATCACTTTACTCTATACATGCAGTGACACATGTTTGTGAATCAATTTTATGTAAAATATTTTGTGGGTTTTCAATCAACACATTAATGCCAAATGTACATGTGTTATAATGTTGGGTCTTAGATCAATATATCAGTGTTTTGTTGTACGTACATATATATTATTTAACAAAATTATTGTTGTTTTAATTAATTAGGTTACTGGATCCATTCTTGTATGGTGATTATAACTTCAGTATGAAGTCTTTGGTGAGGGATCGACGCGCTTCCAACATTCACAGATGAGCAAAAGGATATGATTAAAGGGGCTTATGATTATATTGGTGTCAATTACTATAGTTCTAGATTTGCTTATGAGGTTCCAATAACACCATATCAATGTTACATTGAGTTTACGCAATATCAACATGCTGGGACAGATACAAGTAATTAAATTTAGATAACATAATATGGATTATGGATTTGATATATGACCCTTGTAATTTAAAGAAGGTCACGGTCACTCTAGCTTTATGATTGGTTAATATATTCAACAAAGTTCTCGTCAAATAAATTTTTTTTTTTGGTGATGACTCAAATTATGAAAATATTTAATAATGTGACAATATTAATCAATCGCATAGTTGGATTATCATGACCCTCCTTAAATAGGGGTTAAGAATTTTTAAAAAAATTTGAAAAACAAAAGAGAGTGGATTTTTCCTTCAGTTTTTTACGATCTAATCTTTTCTTGATGTTTTGTATAGTTGACGTAAATGGGAATCCCATTGGTGCAAAGGTAAGATAGATATATATATATATATACCCGCGTACAAGTAAGAGGGCGTTTTGGTTATTTCTAAAATTGTAATGACAGTAAAAAGTTTTTTATTTTCAAAAGGTAGTTGGGTATTCTTAACGTGTTCACCGGCATATATTAAATGGTTTGTAGCTTTTTTGTAAATGTACAACTCATGTAATACACAACGGTAAAAATAAGCAGTAATAATAAAATTAATACAATTTTTTTAATAGAAACATCTTATACATCCAAACGTAAAATCAAGAAAACACAGTCATTGTATTTGTTGAGAATAGTTGGCTCAAACCATTGATCCCACATGGAAAGATTGTAGAACTCAACATGGGTATATAAGTGGGGGAGAGTCTCTACATAGTAACGAAGTCTTTTAAGATAAAACCCCACACCTGTGGCCTAAAGGTGTTTAAGTTGGGGACAATATCGTTACTATGTGTGCGGACCGGCGGCCCGACCCAAGTGCATGCGGGCACAACAATTGGTATCAGAGCCGATGTTGGATCCACGGACTTGTGAAGTAGTACCTAGTGTCAAGGTGGTTGTGCAGGTTACTCGAGTAAGGTGAAATAGGGTGTACCTCGAGATGTGCATTGATTTATTTTTTTTCATATAAAATTCAGATATCAATCTAGCCATCGGATTATATAATTATCTTATTTTATATATATGTCAAAGATGTCTACAAAATTTAATTAAATGGAGATCCGAAATTTTCTCGTCTCAGTACTTTAATCTGAACTATGTGTGCTATAAATTAAGAAAATTGAGCAAAACGATCAAACAAATTACACATGTGATTGATTCGGAATTTCGCTTGATTTATACACATTAAAAACATGAAGTGATAAATTACGAATATGAAAATAAAATATTATAATTAAAAAAAATAATATATATAAATCGTCGTAGTAAATATGACAAATTTATATATATTAATGTTGGCTTATAAATTATATATATGATTGTGCAGATTGGGTGCAAATGTAAAAGGTTTCTTCCATTGGAGTTTGATGGATAGCAAGGAGTTGGGACAAGAAGGTTACGACACTAGAATGGGACTTATTCACATCCCATACCCTAATTTGGAAAGGCAACCAAAGGATTCCTCAAAATGGTTCTATCGTTTCTTGAGTGAAAGGAAAGATCCTTCATCATCATAAAATTAAGCATGATGAGGCTCTTTGATCATTTGCGTTCAGCTTAATTTACTAAACTTTTACTATATAATAAATTGGTTGAATTGTTCTCCTCTCTTGTATAATCTATTAAATAAATAAATAAATGGGTTTTAACGTTTAATTTTCTGTGGCACCGTTATATATATATCGTGCTTTTTATAATATGTACTTGGTTTAGATATATATCTTGAACACGCGATACCTCCCTGGCTTAGATCGAAAAAAATTGCAAATAAATTCAAAGCAATTAGACATGGATATCTAATTTTTCAATCTTATCTTGGTTTCGTAGTAGAAAGTCATAAAGATTGAAAAATAGACCATTTAATTCGTTCGTTCTAAGTAGACATGAGATGATTGTCTTAGGACGATTTTGTACACCAGACACTTCTGTGGCTTACCGTGATAAACTTTTTAAATAAATTCAAAGCAATTAGACATTTATAATTTCTCAATCTTTGTTTTTATCTTAGTTTCGTAGGACAGAGTTGGAATGATTGAAAAATGGACCATCTGATTTGTTTTGTTCTTAATATATAGTGATGAAATGATTATCTTAGGGCCATTTTTTCATGGAAACATGCTTTTACAAAAAATAATAATTAAAGTGATGGTAGTCTTGGTAGTGAGAAAATATTGGGTATCACGGTGATTATACCATATCATTTTTCCAACATGACATCTCCATCCAACAGAATTGTTGCCCTCTGCCACCTGCGTTAATTTAAGGAATGCTGCTATTGCGTGGTGATACCATGTCAACGTCGTATACACAATATTCTCTCGTAGTCTTGTGGTTAAGCACAATTTCAACCTTCTTTAATGAATTATAAATGAAATTCATAAAGTAATCGAATAAAGCCTTACGAGTTCAAATATGAGCAACATTATTAACTGATTTATGCAAGAAATTAATGAACGAATATCATGTCACCTAAGTTCTTCTCTAATATTAGAAACTAGTATTCCTTCATCGGCAAGTGGCTGCAAGAACATACTGACTTGCCACACCAAAGAAAAAGCATCTGAGCAACACTCGGCTAATTTCAAAACATGATTTTTGGCGAGCTTTAATCCTTTTCGAGAAGAGCCAAAGCTTCCGCTGCACAAACACATATCACTCCAACTTTAGGCACAGGCGAGGCAAAAAGAATATCGCTCGAAGCATACCGAATCACCACCCCCAAATCAATAATATGGCTATTGATTGATTGGATTGTATTGCAAATATATTGTGGATATTGATTGAAATGCTGGTCAAAAAAATTGGTATTTGATATTTTCTAATTTATTTTTGTCAAATATTCACCTGGTGAAAACAGTCACAAACTATTTCCTTGCTTTTTGTGATATATTTGTGATTGCTCAAAACTGTCGCATATCATAATAGTTGTGACAGTCCTAAACAATCATAATATATGTGATGTATTTCTGACTAACTAGTGACAGTCAAAAGCTTTCACATGAATTAAATTTTGTGATTGTTCGAAACAGTCACAAATTAAAAGGACAAGTTACAGTTTATGGCTGTCACGAACATAAATTTTGTGACTGCTAATAGGTGTCACAATTTGGCTTTGTGCCAGCCATGGAAAGTAACCTTAGAATGTCATATAAATTTGGATTGTCGCTATTATGTGACAGTTTTTGGCTATCACAAAGAAACTTGTGACAGTCATTTTATGTGACAGCTCTTTGTGACAGTTTTTAGCTGTCACAAATTACTAATTTTGGTGTATTTCACTATACCAAAATCACCGATTTGTGACTGTTTTTTGACTAAAATATCTACAAACGACTGTCATATAAATGATTGTCACAATAATTTTTGTGACTGCCAAAACAGTGACACAACAGTCACAAAATCCCTTTTATATGACTTTCTGAGCCAACTTTTCATGGCAGTCATAAAGGCAATTTGTGAATGTTCATTGCAGTGACAAATTTTGTACTTCTGACTGTCATTGGCAGTAAAAAAAAATTCACTTTGTGCCTTTTCTTAGCAGTCACAAATTTCATATTTGTGATTGTGTATGTGACTATTAGATGCAGTCATAAACCTCAGATATATGACTGTATGGGGAAATCACAATAGAGTCATTGTGGCAGTCACAAGTTAGTCATGAAACCTGCAGTAGATTATGACTGTTTTTGACAGTCACACATTTTGAAACAATTTTTAAAAAATAATTTGAAAATATTAGAAAACCAATTTTTTTTACCTGCAATCCAATCATTTTCAAAAATTTATGTACACTACAATCCCAATCAATATTCATAAAATATTCACATTACAAATGAATATTCACAATGCAATCCGATCAATATTCATATATATTACACATCTCGATTTTACACTAATTCAATCAATATTCTCGTAAAACATAAACTAATTTGTAGAGGCTAGCTACTATTTTAAAATTCTTTACCCCACGCATGGAGGAACTGTGTTGTTGTCTTCACGCCTTTTACCTCCTTTTAATTTATAGATCCTCCTGATTAAGATATAAAAGAGAATGATAAGATTAGCTCAGTTGTAAGTATTTGCTGAGCTAGCCTATTGAGCTTTAAAATGTAAGATACATCTAGTATTATATAGTTTGTAGTTGATTCATCAATATCAAACTTTTCCTTATTTTTCTTAAGTTCAATTATTGAACTACATATTTTGTACACTTCAAGTTGTCAAAAGCATCACAGTGCATTTCATCACAAGCACACATACATAGATATTGACGCCACTATAAAAGCGCATTATGGTAGCCCAAGTGCAGACACGTCAAGTAGTAATATAGTCTCGGAAGTCCGAGTGTCGAACCAAAGGGATAGTCAAAAAGGAATGAAAAGGATTACAGATTATATGGTTTTTCTGGTTTTGTAAATTGGATTTGTTGTAAAACAACGGAAATGTAAATCGGTTTGAAAATTAATAAGAAAACACTAAGGTATCAGGAAGTTAGTTACGATTTAAGAAACGGTGGTCACTAGCTCATACAAAGACTTCAACACAAGGTTTCTCGATATATGGGGAATGTTGGTGTATCTCTCACTAGCAAAGGGTGTGACGCTAGGCGACTCATTCCCAGATTGAAGCTATATCAAGAAAGAGACAAATGACATTCCACCAAAGATGAGGTTATCATTCCTACCTCTTAGCTACGAGTGTGAAGCAAGGCAACCCATTCCTGATGAAGCTAATCCGAGATAGATATGAGAAACTCATCGTAACAAGATTAAACATAAAACAAGTGTATGAAATTTCATGATTTAAAGAATGAAAGTTAGACAATGAATCCTAACAATGAAACGGAACAAAGTTTATGGAATAAATCTGCCAACTCGTCGTTTATCATTTGAGAACGAAAATAAAGAGTTTAAGTATCATATAAATTGTAATAATCACTCAATATATCAACAAATGAATCAAAGATAAGCCAAACAAGTTCATAACCCATCTATGGAGTTTTAAGAACTATTCATAATCTCTACAAAAAGGAAAAGCACATGGATGAGGGAGGGAAAATACAAGCTTTCTCGAACCATATGAATATGTTATATGTTCATTAACAACCAAGAACTAAATATACAAGGAATGTAAAGCCTTGACATAATATGAATATACCTAGAAATCTTGTAAAATGAGGATATTGAAGAAGAATAAGATTCACAAATATTTATCAAACTTTAAACATGGATTGAGTTAATAATCACCAAAAATCATATCGCAATCAACCTCCGTAACCTTAGTAATAGACTACTCCATAATAAATGCAAGAACAAATATTATAGATGAAGAAATAATTCTTACAAGTCAATAACTTACAAGAAAAATGAAGAAAAGATACACTTTTGCTCTCCCTTCTCTCTAGAACTCTTTTGTGTCCAAGATCAAGAATAATCAATCCCCCCATCTCCATGACCCCCTAGACTAAACACTAGCTAAAGATGTACTTTAATTAATAAACAAAGAAAGGGAAAATATCTAGGAACATTAATCCCCAAAAAAGGCTAAAAGTAGAAGTTGGTGGCTGTCCCCGCCAGGCCATGATCGATCATGGCCAACCCATGATCGATCATGGGGCATTCTGCTTGCTGATGATTTGCACCATGATCGATCATGGAATTCCATGATCGATCATGCTTCTGGAAATTCTTCAAATCAGCACTTTTGCGAGCTTTTGACTAGCGCTTGATCACTTCTTTGATGGCTATTGAATCCCATGCCTATGAACACACAAAAACACACCTAGTGGGGCGATATTAGAAACAAACTTGCTAAGACGCTAATCTCGAAATAAGAGGATAATTAGGCAGAATTAATGCAAATAAACGCATCAAGTCACTCCGTAAAGGAGTGAACGAATGACAATATTATGCGTTTATCAAATCCCCTCAACTTATCTCTTGCTAGTCCCTTAGCAAGACAAAAATATATATAATTACAAAAATAATAGGCTATACAAAAAGTTATTAACTTCTAAGTTCTCAAAGAAGACGAGTTGCATTTTGCGAAGGTTTTCAGAAATGATACCTACAAACATTTGAAGTTTGAACATGATGAACGATGAGAATGAAGATTCAAGTTTCAATTTGCAAAGCAAGAGGCATTACTATCAACTTTTCAGAATGACGGACTTTTGAATGATCATCTAATTTGCCTATATCCTTTAGAACACAATCCCATATTCCCCAATACTTATATACTAGACTTTGAATCAATCAATTCAATATAAACACAAAGAGTTATAATCATTCGAGAAGGAAAAGAAAACTTTTTCAAAAACAAAAGCTCCAAGATTTGTCGATTATAAGCATTTTCTTTATCTTTTACTTGGAAATTTTGCTAAATTAGATCAGGGCGGTTTTCATCTCTATGGGGGGCAGCGGTCTCACTTATGAAATTTTTACATTATACTACTCATTCATTGGAGCTCGAAGGAAGCTATTCAGCCTTTCCCATATGGAAACCTTTACCCATCCATAATATTAGACAAAAAAGACTTAAGATTTAGTCAAATGAAACTTTAAGTCAATATTAGGATAAAAAGTCATCCAATTTTTCAAAGTGCCATGCTTTTGCCCTCTCATTGGAGAATTTTTTCGAAAGAGCTTCCATCATTTTTGGACAAAAATTTTTCTTCTCTCAATGAAAATAAATCTAAGTGTTATTACCGAATTAAAAACAACCAAAGCAGTCTATCATATGGATCAGGAGAATACAATGGGATATGAGACTAAGTGAAGCAATGCAATTTAGATTATCATTCAAATTCCTATTTAGATCAAAAAATTAATGCCAAAAGCTAATGAAACAATAGTCTTCATTAAACAAAATATCAATCAATCATCAATTTTCAAACTTTAAAAAAAAATTTCAACAGGTCTCTATACTCATGGAATTAAGCAAAAATGGAATGCATACCCCCCAACTTGAAAGAAGCATTGTCCTCAATGAAAAGAGAACACGAAATACAGTGAGGGATTTTTTTGGCTATACTTTCCATGAGACAAAAGAAGAGACAAAAACAAGAACTATACAAAAACATGTTAGAATTAGAATCGAATAAGCAAAAACCATAATATTAAACCATTAAAACAAAGTTCTAAAGTTAACATCATGCCTAAATTCTAATACAACCTAAAAGAAAATAAATTAAAACTAAACATAAATATAACTAATAAAGAATTCTCAGGTTCAGCAATATCATCACATGTTGGGAGGTGGAGGTGGGGGAAAACGACCATACAACGCCTTAAATTGCTGGCGTATGAACTCTTGCTGAGCAGCCATCTGTGTAGCTATTCGTGCTTCAACTTGAGTCTCGACCTGAGCTGCTATATCTGCCTTCAAACGATCTTGACGCAACACTATAACTCAACCCTCTCATTTATGCTAGCGAACCCGATTTGCATCAAAGCATTCATCTGCTCGAACTGCTCTCTCATGAACTCCCCGTTGTCATCCACCGGCCCAGAGCTTGCTCTTCGGCGACACCGCGAAGGACCCGATACATCCGCTCCTGCTTCCTCTGCCCCCTCTTATTCTTCATCACCCGGTGGTGGTGCAGCTTTGGAAGAACTCGACTGGTTCCTCAACTGACCAGCAGCTTGAGTTTGGGTAGACCAGTTAAGTGGCGCTCGAGGCATTTTCTTCTCATCCTCATCCCTCTCATTTACTCTCGCTCGCAAACATACCTAAGTAATCAAAGACCCAAATTTAATTGTCTCATTGTGGGCAACCAAGTTTATAATTCTCGCAATTCGCCCAATAATATGCCGTAACAAGCAATAGCGCTTGTTCGTTGTTATAGCATATAATACATACGCTTGAGACGGGTAAAGATGCTGGATATGGGAGGTCAGGTCCAAAGCATTGGCAATTACTAGCCACACTGTCCTAAGGCTATCGTGTAGGTTGCTTATATCAAATTGGGTCCCAATCCATTCCATGGGTCTACCGGCTAAAAATGAGGCTAAATCATTAGCCGAGGGCTCTACATAGTTAGTGCCATCCAAATAGGGGAGGTCATGGGCATTGTGTGGCAAAGCCCGGGATTCTCGTGATCTCACTCAACACCTCAAGATTGAAATGGACTGTTTTCCCACGGACATGAGCAATATATGTGTACAAGGTCTTTGGAACTTGAATCAAACTTGCAGCAAATTCGCGATAAACGGTTATATTACATTGATTACCTTATTCGCGCAAATAGTTAATCCATCCCGAATTTCGTTTGAATGTTGCTCGTTGGGGAAAATCATCCAATGTACCGATGTAGACTGGCCTCTCAATCACCACTGTCCTAGATTTGAAGGCATAGTTCCACCATTCGAACTCTTGGCAACTCTGGAATCCGCGATAGCCTCCCCTTGCAGCTTGAATGACAACCGGCTTGGTGGGAGGGTTAGAAGAAGCCATAGAGGAGTATTATGATGCTTTAGAGGAAGAAAATATGAGAAATTTTGAGATTTGAGTGGCTAGGGCTCGAAATTGGTGTGAAGAGAGGGAAAAATGGAGTTTGAGATGGGTTTGATGATTGGGGCTCGAAATTGGGAGATTTAATGGATGATTTTAGGTGGGGAGGGATGTAAATGGTGTTTGGGGAGGATTTGGGAAGAATGGGGGTGAAGAAGCTAGGGTTTGGAGAGGTTTAGGAAAGGGAGAAATGAGAAATGGGAGGTTTATTTACGCGTCCCCTGTTTTAAATCAGGACCATGATCGATCGTGGCTAACCCATGATCGATCATGGGGTAATCTGCCTAGCCAAAATTTGTACAATGATCGATCATGCTTGGACCATGATCGATCATGGTGTATTCTGCCAGAAAAACTTTTCTTCCATTTTTTTCTCTATAACACCATATGGCTCCCCCCAACTTGGACAGTTCATTCCCAATTACACCCGAATCTCCGATTAAAATTCCTAAAACTCAAAATACTAACAAAAATATTATATACAAAATTGACCCATGCTTGTTAGGCATTAGTCGGGTCTTCGAGAGGGGTGGACTCCTCTCGAGGTGGGAATTCCAAAAATGGCTTGAGATGTTGTCCATTCACTTTGAAGACATAGCCAGTTTTAGGATCCTCAACATTCACGGCCTCAAAAGGAAATACATGTCAGACAATGTATGGGCCAGTCCAGCGACACTTCAACTTTCCCGAGAAGAGGTGCAGACGCATGTCATAAATAAGAACTTTGTGCCCAAGTTTGAATTATTTTTTTAAAATGGATTTATCATGAAAAATTTTGGCACGTTCTTTGTTTATCTTCGCGTTATCATATACATCCCTTCTCAATTCCTCAATCTTAACAATTTGTAACTTACGGTCAAGCCCGGCTTTTTCTAAATCACAGTTAACCATTTTAGTTGCCCAGTATGATTTGTGTTCCAACTCTACTGGCAAATGACATGATTTTCCGTACACAATGCGATAGGGAGACATATCTAAAGTTATTTTATACGCAGTACGGTAAGCCCAAAGTGCGTCGGTGAGTCTTAATGACCAGTCCTTGCGATTCGGGTTTACTGTTTTCTCCAGAATCTGTTTGATTTCCCTATTCGCCAACTCGGCTTCACCGTTAGTTTGAGGATGATAAGCGACTGATACTTTGTGGTTTACACCATACTTTTGCATTAATGATTGAAATGGTCTATTGCAAAAGTGAGTACCGCCATCGCTTATTATTGCCTTAGGGGAGCTAAAACGTTCAAGAATGTGTTCTTTCAAAAATTAGATCACCACTTTGTGATCGTTTTTCTTGCACGCTTGGGCTTTCACCCATTTTGAAACATAGTCTACGGCAACTAGAATGTAAAGGTTACCGTAGGAGAATGAGAATGGTCCCATAAAGTCGATGCCTTAGCAATCAAAGATTTCGATCATCAGGATTGGGTTGAGTGGCATCATATTCCTCTTGCAAAAACGTTGCGCGTCCTTAAAGAGCGACGGCCAGTAAAGTTGGCTTTGCAAAATTTTGGCGGTAGTATTCTTTGCTGAGAAGTATCATTCGCAAGTTTTGGAATGGCAGGAGGATAAAACTCTCTCTACTTCTTCATCCAGAATGCATAGGCGAATAATCTAATCCGCACAATATTTGAACAAATACGGTTCATCCCAATAGAATCGACCCACTTCGCTCAAGAATCTTTTTTTATCTTGTGCGCCCCATGACTTCGGTATCTTGTTAGTCACAAGATAATTTATAATGTCTGTATACCATGGGAGTGTCGAGATCGCCAACAGTTGCTCGTCTGGAAATGAATCTTGGATCGGGCTTTCTTTGATGTTGTTTATAAAAATGAGTCGAGACAGATGATCGGCCATCACGTTCTCGACTCCCTTTTTATCCTTGATGCTTAAATGAAACTCTTGCAATAGGAGTATTCACCTAAGAAGCTGCGGCTTGGCATCCTTCTTCATGAACAAGTACTTTAAAATCACGTGATCCGTGAAAATAACAATGGGTGATCCTATCAAATAGGATCGAAACTTGTCCAAGGCGAAGACAATTGCCAGAAGCTCTTTCTCTATCGTGGTGTAATTCATTTATGAATCGTTTAAAGTCCTGCTTGCATAATATATTACACCCGATTTCTTATCTTTTCGATGACCAAGAACCGCTCCAACAGCATAGTCACTTGCGTCACACATGAGCTCAAATGGCAAACTCCAGTCTGGTGTTTGCATAATTGGTGTGGTGAGAGCATATGCTTTAGAGAGATAAAAGCTTTTTTGCACTTGGTATCCTATTCAAATTGCGCATCCTTAAGGAGCAGATTGCACATCGCTTGGAAATGGAACTGAAGTTCTTGATAAACCTCCGATAGAACCCGACATGTCCCAGAAATGATCGAACATCTTCCACGTTCTTGGGTGTATGAAGTTTGGCAATCAATTCGATCTTTGCTTTGTCAACTTCAATTCCTTCTGACGAAATGATGTGCCCCAATACGATACCCTTGGTAATGATAAAGTGGCACTTTTTCCAATTCAACACCAATTGTTTATCCACGCATCTTTCTAAAACCTGTTCCAGGTTAGTCAAGCAATTGTCGAATAACTTACCATAGACGGTAAAGTCATCCATAAAAACTTCCAAAGTCCTTTCCACCATATCGCTAAAGATACTTAGCATACACCGTTGAAAAGTGGCCGGTGCATTACATAGACCGAAAGGCATTCTTCGATAAATGAAGGTGCCAAAAGGACATGTAAAGGTGGTCTTTTCTTGATCATCTAGGTCAATCTCAATTTGATTGTACCCGAAAAAACCATCGAGGAATGAGTAATATTCATGGCCTGCTACCCTATCTAGAGTTTGATCCAAGAAGGGGAGTGGAAAATGATCTTTACGAGTTGCCTCATTGAGTTTATGGTAATCAATGCACATTCGCCACCCGGTGGTGACTCTTTGTGGAATCAACTCATTTGATTCGTTCTTGACTATCGTAAGACTCAATTTTTTCGGTACCACTTGAGTTGGACTAACCTATTTACTATCCGAGATTGGATAGATAATTTTTGCATCTAACAATTTCAACACCTTATTCCTAACCACTTCTTGCATGTTAGGATTCAACCGGCGTTGAAATTGCCTTGATATTTTTGCCCCGTCCTCCAAGTGAATTTTATGTGTACATATTAACGGGCTTATTCCTTGGAGGTCGGCGAGAGTCCAACCAAAAGATTTTTTTATTTACTAAGCAAATGAACTAACCTTACCTCTTGGTCATCCGACAGTTCGGACAAGATGATGACGGGGTAAGTGTCTGAAGCTCCTAATAAGGCATACTTCAAGTTGCTAGGCAATAGCTTGAGATCCATTTTTCCTTCAAGCTTTTTTGTGGAAGATGGTGTGTTTTCCTCTTTCTCCAAGAATTCAACATGTTGGTTAGACAAAGAAAACACTTGCATACAATCCTCGGGTTCATCAGAAGTGGTTAGATAACCTTCCGTTGACTCCGATTCAAAATTTTCCACAAAGTGGTCTTGGATACATGACTCTATCATGTTCACGTGTTCACTTTCCTCTTCATCACCATCATCTATTTGATTGCTCAAAGAGAACACGTTTAGCTCCAGAGTCATGTTTTCAAATGCTAACTTCACTATTCCGTTCTTGCAATTTATTATAGCATTAGAAGTAGCAAGAAATGGTAATCCAAGGATAACCGAAATCTCGTTAGCAGGATTCGACACGGGTTGCATGTCGAGGATGATAAAATCAACCAGAAAATAAAACCTGTCAATTTGGACAAGCACATCCTCGACTATCCCTCTTGGGATCTTAACGGATCGGTCCGCTAATTGGATCATAACCCTCGTGGGTTTCAACTCACCCAACCCCAATTGTTGATATACCGAATATGGGAGCACATTCACACTTGCTCCCAAATCTAGCAAAACACTTTTTATCTTATAATTTTTTATGACACACGAAATTGTGGGGCAACCGGGGTCCTTGAACTTAAGGGCTCTCGTGTCTTGCATAATGGAGCTCACTTGCTCTTCCATGAAGGCCTTCTTCGTGACATTCAACCTTCGTTTCGTTGTGCATAAGTCCTTGAGGAACTTAGCATATGAAGGTATTTACTTGACTGCGTCAAGCAAAGGAATGTTGATTTTCACTTGCCTAAAGACATCCAAAATCTCAGTATTAGATTTGGATGGTTGGTTAAATCTCTCCGGGAATGGGACCTTGATCCCATTCTTGATTTTCTCAAGATCCTTTTTTTCCTTATTTCTCTTCCTCTCTCTTCTTCTCTTCACTCACAACCTTCTCAACCTTCATTTCTTTAACACTCGTAGGCTTAACTATGTCTGCCACCTTGGGGGTTTTAGGAACAATAGTCTTGTTTACCTCTTTCCCACTCCGTAGGATCGTGATGTATTTGAGTTATTCTAACTTGGTATTAGACTCTCCTCCCTCTATTACTTGAACTTAGCCTATAGGATTAACTAAAGGTTGAGACGAGAATTTTTCCTTCTCTTGGGTAGCTAGGGCGGTGGTGAGCTTTGACATCTGGGTTTTTAACTCACCCACATCACAATCTGTCTTGTCCATAAATGATCTCAACAAAGCTTATAGGTTTTGGTTGGGATTTTGACTTTGAGGTGGAGCAAAAGAGTTTTGAGGTTGTTGTTGCCTTTGGTTTTGATGGTATTGGTTGTGATTTTGATTTTGATTTCCTCCCCAACTGAAATTGGGGTGATTCTTCCATCTTTCGTTGTACTTTTGAGAATATGGTCTTTTTGGTTTCGATTTTACTTGTACTTGTTCAATGCATTGACTTGGGCAGAAGTTTTGAGAACTTTCCTGAAAGCGGGAATGGTAGGGCAATCCTCGATAGTGTGTCCCGAGTTTTCACAAATGACACATAACTGACTCGAGGATACTACATTGACCTCTCTAAGCTTACTTGTCTCTATTGCCTCTACTTTCTTGGACAATTAGAACAATCTCGCACCCATGTCATCTTCGTTGGAGATTTGGTACAACCCACCCTTTCCCGGAGGTTTGGCTTTAGGTTCTTCGGTATAGGTGTTCCAGTTTTAGGCACCTTCCGCTAGTTCATCAAAATATAACAAAGCCTCATCGGGATTCTTGCTTAAGAATTGACCATTACACATGATCTCAACAAAAGTACGCCTATCAAGGGTGAGGGATTCATAGAAAAAACTGACAAGGCTCCAAGTTTCGTGACCATGGTGAGGGCATGCATTTAAAAGCTCTTTGTATCTTTCCCAACACTTGTAGAAGGTTTCGTTATCTTTTGGCGAAAAATTTGATATTGCCCTTCTTAAAGTATTGGTTCTATGAATGGGAAAGAATTTTTTTAAAAAACTCCGCTTGGAGCTCTTGCCAAGACCAAATTAATTGCGGCCTTTGAGCATTTAGCCAAATTTTTCCTTTATATTTTAGGGAGAAATGAAAAAGTTTTAACCGCATGACATCCTCATCAATGTTTGCCTCACGAAATGTGGAGTAGACTTCTTTAAAGTCTTTCAAATGTAAGTATGGGTTTTCAGACTCCATACCATGAAAAGAATGAATATGTTGAAGCATACTCGGTTTGAAAGAGAAAGCTCCCGCTTGACCGGTGGAAAGTACGATGCATGAATTGGAAGTCGTTCGAGAGGGTTAAAGATAATCCCTCATGGTCCTATCCAGAGGAACATTGTTGGCACCTTCCCCTTCGTTATCTTTCTCGTGATCCGCCGCTCTACCTTGATTTTCCATTCTTGGTGACGGGGGAGGACTAATTCGAATTTCCACGAATAATTGCCCTTGCATAGGCTTGGAAAACTGTTCGAATAGTTCCTCAAAAACTCTACAAAATAAAACAAGAATAAGAGAGAAAAATAAATTAAATAAATGGAGATATACTTACAAAGAATAGTTTTATACAAAACTCGGAATCCACCTTTTGCCTTATCCCCGGCAACGGCCCCAAAAACTTAACGCCGCTATAAAAGCGCATTGTGGTAGCCCAAGTGGAGGCAAGTCAAGTAGTAATATAGTCTCAGAAGTTCGAGTGTCGAACCACAGGGATAGTTGAAAAGGAATGGAAAGGATTACAGATTATATAGTTTTTCTGGTTTTCTAAGTTGGATTTGTTGTGAAACAACGAAAATGTAAATCGGTTTGAAAATTAATAAGAAAACACTAAGGTATCAGGAAGTTATTTACGATTTAAGAAATGGTGGTCACTAGCTCATACAAAGACTTCAACACAAGGTTTATCGAGATATGGGGAATGTTGGTGTATCTCTCAATAGCAAAGGGTGCGACGCTAGGCGACTCATTCCCAGATTGAAGCTATATCGAGAAAGAGACAAACGACATTCCACCAAAGATGAGGTTATCATTCGTACCTCTTAGCTACGTGTGTGAAGCAAGGCAACCCATTCCCGATGAAGCTAATCCGAGATAGATATGACAAACTCATCGTAACAAGATTCAACATAAAACAAGTGTATGAAATCTCATGATTTAAAGAATGAAAATTAGAAAATGAATCCTAACAATGAAACAGAACGAAGTTTATGGAATAAATCTGCCAACTCATTGTTTATCATTTAAGAAATAAAATAAAAAGTCTAAGTATCGCATAAAGTGTAAGAAGCACTAAATATATTAACAAATGAATCAAAGATAAGCCAAACAAGTTTATAACCCATCCATGGAGTTTTAAGAACTATTCATAATCTCTACAAAAAGGAAAAGCACAATGGATGAGGGAGGGAAAAATATAAGCTTTCTCGAACCATACGAATATGTTATATGTTCATTAACAACCAAGAACTAAATATACAAGGCATGTAAAGTCTTGACATAATATGAACATACCTAGAAAGCTTGTAAAATGAGGATATTGAAGAAGAATATGATTCACAAATATTTATCAAACTTTAAACATGGATTGAGTTAATAATCACCAAAAATCATATCGCAATCAACCTCTGTAACCTTAGTAATAGACTACTCCATAATAAATGCAAGAACAAATATTATAGATGAAGAAATCATTCTTATAAATCAAGAACTTACAAGAGAAATGAAGAAAATATACACTTTTGCTCTCCCTTCTCTCTAGAACTCTTTTGTGTCCAAGATTAAGAATAATCAATCCCCCCTCATTTCCATAATCCCCTAGACTAAACACTAGCTAAAGATGTACTTTAATTAGTAAACAAAGCAAGAAAAAATATCTAGGAACATTAATCCCCAAAAAAGGGCTAAAAGTAGAAGTTGGTGGCTGTCCCCGCCAGGCCATGATCGATCATGGCCAACCCATGATCGATCATGGGGCATACTGCCTACTGATGATTTGCACCATGATCGATCATGCTTCTGGAAATTCTTCAAATCAGCACTTTTGCGAGCTTTTGACTAGCACTTGATCACTTCTTTGATGGCCATTGAATCCCATGCCTATGAACACACAAAAACACACCTAACGGGGCGATATTAGAAACAAACTCACTAAAACACTAATCTCAAGATAAACGGATAATTAGGCAGAATTAATGCAAATAAACGCATCAATTCACTCTGTAAAGGAGTGAATGAATGACAATATTATGCGTTTATCAGATATACAAATATACATAACTCTAGTTTTTAGTTCGCATTAATATGGTTGAAAGATTTATACAAGATATACTAAATCATCATTTTTAGCACTTTTTGGAGTATATTACTGTCACTATAACACAATATAGCACGTATATACTAAAATTAATTATATTAATCAATAACTACCAAGAGCAAAACTAGATCAAATTTATACCATAATAGAGACATTCAATTTGAGGAGATATAACCATTTTAGCTGATGAATGGAATAAGGATCAAGGGAAAAGATATATAGTAAGTGATTCACAAAAATTAAATTTGACAACATCTTTTCGGTTGCCCCAGCACCCTTACCTATTGAAAATCTCATCCAAAAACCTAAAAGAGAAAAAGAGGACCATTCCCATAATTTGGTATATGCTGTTTACCGTAATAGTGTAGCATTGCTCTAAATTATATATTATCTAATTAAACAATTTAGCCAATGAATGTATTACACTTCATACTAAATTTGAGCTACACAGGTTTTTTTTTCTCCTCTTCTTCCTTTTTCGCTTTTATCCCTTTCTCTCAACTAATCCCAATTAATTCCTAAATCTAACTTTTAGCAATCTAATTGGCTAAAACATAATGAACTCGAGTTTTATGTTTTTGGAAAACACTAAACCCATGTAATGAATTGGCTAAAACATAAAATACTAAACAAATTAATGAATTAAGAGCCAAATTCAGGAAAACCCAAGTATTGAAAAACGAAAATATAGGCTTAATTTGAGACCCAAAAACTTAATAAATAACGGTAAGTTGAGGAAATATAATATCAAAATTCGAAAGAACAGTCTCCAAGCCAGCATCAACTGCACACATTACTTGTTTTTTGTGCGTTCCAACCTTATATCACAACAAAAGCAGTTCAATATGTACCATCCTCATATTTAAGAATGTATGTAATTTTTATTTTTTTCCTATCTCAACTCAAGTCCAATGTAATTTTAAAGAATTAACTTCAATTATTTTGATTTTCTATAAAAAGCTACACTGGTTTGGTTCATGGCCGAGGCTGCTATCATAGTCTCTCTTTAGCAGCTAAAAGGTCGTCTTAGCATCACTCATTTGACCACCAAAATGGGTTTGGTTCCAGTAGTAGTAGTAGTGGTGGTGGTGGTGGTGGTAGCAGCAGCATCACTCATTCCAGTAGTAGTAGTACTAATATATAATAATAATAATAATAATAATAGTAATAATAATAATAATATGCTATTGATTTCACCACCAAAATAGGTTTGGTTCCAGTAGTAGTACTAATAATAACTACTACTATTACTACTAGTAGCAGTAGTAATATCACTCATTTCACCACCAAAATCCAAAATAGGTTTGGTTCCAGTAGTATTAGTAGTAGTAGTAGTAATAGTGCCGTAGCATTAGTAGTAATTGTAATAGTAGTAGTAGTAGTAGTAGTAGTAGTAGCAGCAGGAGCACTCATTTCACCACCAAAATGGGTTTGGTTTCCAGTAATAGTACTAATAATAATTACTACTACTACTAGAGTAGTAGGAGGAGGAGGAGGAGGAGTAATAGTAGTAGCAGCAGCATCACTCATTTTACCACCAAAATGGGTTTGGTTCCAGTAATAAAAGGAGGAGGAGGAGGAGTAGCAGCAACAACAGCATCACTCATTTCACCACTAAAATGGGTTTGGTTTTAGCAGCAGCAGCAGCAGCAACAGTAGTAGTAGTAGGAGGAGGAGTAATAGTAGCAGCAGCAGCATCACTCATTTCACCACCAAAATGGGTTTGGTTCCAGTAGTAGAAGGAGGAGGAGTAGCAGCAGTAGCATAATCACTCATTTCACCACCAAAATGGGTTTGGTTTCAGCAGCAGCAGCAGCAGTAGTAGTAGTAGTGGCAGCAGCAGCAATAGTAGTAGTAGTAGTGGCAGCAGCAGCATCACTAATTTCACCACCAAAATAGGTTTGGTTCCAGTAGTAGTAGTACTAATAATAATAATCAAATCACCCACAAAATAAAAAAAATTAAATTTTAAAAAAAGCTTCACATCATTCTCCATCTCTCTTTCTTTCCGCCCTCAATTCTCTATATTCTTTCAAAATTTTAAAATTGTGCATGTTTTGGTAACAACCATATATACACAATCACATACACTATCACATAGACACACAAAAATTGAGTTGGATTATAAGATATACCTGAAAATTGATCGTTTCTAAGCCTCTAAATCTTTCAATTCTCGAGCCCTAACTTCATTGAATAAGGAAAATGTAGAGTGAGCTATACATAAAAATAGAGACAAAGAGGAATAAGAAAAAACCCAAATAAATTAAAGTGAAAAACTGAGACAAATTAAAGTAAAAAAAAGGCAACGCATATATACAAAATTTGGTTCAGATCTGAGATTACTTGACAATTGAATGTTTATAAGCCTCAAAATATGTCATTTCTAAAGCCCTAACTACCATTAGAGAAACAAAATGTAGAGTAAGAGGAATACACAAACATAAAGAGGAACAAAAAAATGTAGTAATTCAAATGAAAGATGGATTAAGATGGAAGTAAAACCAAAAATCATACCAGCAAATTATAGAATTTGAGATGGAAGTAAAACCAAGAAACATACCATCTCTACCGTTTCTCTCTTTCCCTCCCTCTATAGTGAACTTCGAGTTTAACAAATTTAAAGATCTGAGATATGAATATGAGAGATGGAGAATCTGAAAGATGAATCGCAATCGATGATATGGAGTGAGAGTGAGCCAAGAGTAAGAATAAAGGTCATCTAGGGTTGTGTGGAATATATTTATATATAAAGCCCCACGTCGTCATTTTGTGTAAACTATATGAAAGTGAAAATTTTGAGTTATTGTTTGGAAAATAATTATGACTGCCGGAGACAGCCGCAACATAGTCTAAACTTTATGACTATCCCAAACAGTCACGAATATTCCATTTATGACTATTTTGCCTTTGTGGCTGTTAATTGTAGTCACAAAATTATGACTGCTAATAGCAGTCACAAATTCAGCGAGGTCTAAAGTCACAAAATCATATTTTTGGTGTAGTGTAAAAGCAATTCATATCAATCTATCTTGAATTCCTCAATACAAAATCGAAGATTTTCATCAGCCAATGCACCAACAACCTCTAGTCATTGTTGTGCCATTTCATGAATTTCAAGTTCAAGTTTAAGCATCCATATATTGCTCCAAAAACCATGGAGTCAACATGAAAATTTGGAATGGAGGACATGATTATGAGGGTCTCTTTATGTTTCAAAATCCCCTTTTGTCATTGATGATTAAAGAAACCTCTGATCAATCACCATCAATATAAAAAATAATTGAATGGCCAGGTTCAAGTTGGTGCCACTCTCGAAGAACTTTATTATATTATAGTATTGCTGAGAAAAGTAGAAGTCTGGCCTTTTTGGCCAGTCGTACTTGCCCTATAGTTGGTATGGGTGGGTGGGCATAGTATGATGTCACTTAAATATGGCAGTTACTGATGATACTATCGATGCTTGATTGATTTATGTTAATGGGAGAATTCTCAACCGAGAATCCAGGGGAGAAGACCTATTTTGGGCCACTAAATTTGGTGGAGGTGGACATAAAGTGATTTTCAGGTAAAAACTTTCTAGAAATAATTTGTACAAATTTGGAGAACAATGTTTCATTGCACTTATTTTTCAAATAAAAGTTTTGGAGTTTTAAACTTTTATTGTTTGATCATTATTATTTATGACTGACGTAGCGAAAATACTTTCGCACTTAGGTACCGAAGTGTAGATTTTCAAATTATAATACTTGGTAAGTCCAAGTATCGAACCACAAGGATAGTTGGAAAGACGATGTGGTAATTACGAGTCCATGGCTTTGTTAAGAGAATTTTATTGCTTGATTTTAAAGTCTTGCAATAAAAATTAAAGTGATATATCAATTGATGAGAAAAGGCTAAAGCATTATAGAATTCATTTGCTTTGCAAAGTTATGTAGAATCAACATCATTCAAAGTTCTCAATACAATTCCTAAGTGTTGAGTATCTTACATTTTCTGAAACAAAAAGGTGTAGAGCAAAAGCAACCCATTCCCATATAAATGCCATATAAAGAAAGGGTGTAAGCAAAACTCAACACAAGTGTATCTCTCATTTTTATTTTGTAACAAAAGGTGTGAATCAAGTGCAAACCATTCCCATATAATGTTCAACCAAGATACAAACTTGTGATACACTAAAATAAAATACATAAATTTAAATTAGGCATTTGAGAACTCATTGTTAGTTTCCCCTCGGAAATTGACTTGATTATGAAAATGGTAAACTACAAAATTTTTAGCTCAATAAATCATAACATTTCATTTGTCTAAGATTGGGAGGTCTAGGTGGAGGTTAAACCATCATATTTAGACATATTTGATAAATACAAATTGAATCCTTAAAATGATTTGTGAAGTTGTTTATGACATAAACTTAAAAGATCCTCTTTGGCAACACTTTAACTAAGAAAATGATGAATCTCAAAATCACATAAAGTGTATAAAGCACTCAACATATCATTAGAGTATTCAAGGATTGGAATATCAAATTTATGGTGTTTCTATGAATATTCAAAGACTAATCAATGCTTGGCAATGAAAAATATCTCATTCATAAAAGGAATAGACATATGATAGTAACAAATACACAAGTATATCATCTCTTCCTTAAGATCTATGTATACAAGGCATACAAAGTCAAATCATCAAGTGAAAATTATCTTACTAGCTTATGAAAGGTTGATTAAATGGAGAAGATGAAGGATTCAACAAGTTTTTAACAATATTAACAATGGAATGAGAATTGAACTTACATAATTAATGCATTCCAAACTTCATGTTTTAGCCTTAGTAAAGAAATTTACTCCATAATAAATGTAGAGACAAGGAACTCCATTTTCTATCTCTAAAAACTATTACAAGCTCTCTATAAATTAAGAAATAGAAAGTGATAAAAGATATTTCCTCCAATATAACAATGAAGATTATAAATTGAAGTGTTGTGTTGTCTACCTCCCATCTCTCCACTAAAAACCCAAAATAAACAATGCATTTTTTTTTCATGGATAAATCCACTATCTTGGATGCCTTTTATCCCATGAAAAATTTCACTATCTTAAGATACCTTTTGTCCTATAAAAAAATTCCACTATTGTATTAAATGCAATATTTCTTGAGATCTAAAGACACCAAAATAAACACAAAATGTGCCTTTCCAAGCATTGTTAAATACAAAAGTGTTACGAGACTAATCGCGAAATAAATTGGCAAACCGAGTAGTTTTAAAGAAATAAACATGTCAAATAACTTCAAAAATAAGCGTATGAATGACAATATTATGCGTTTATCAATGACCAACATCATGGGTGACAAGTTTTATCTCCTAGCTAGAAACAAATCAAACTAAGACAACCTTACACTCATTTTTATCTAAAACATAAATCACACATTGAAAATCCTATATATAGGAAATCAATTAAGCACATTAATTTCACTCAAGACTTTTCTAATTACATTGACATATGCTCAATGACTATGAACATTTATTCCAATACATTAACTACAAACAAGTGTAGGTGTATATATGTATATATTAAGTAATTCACACATAAAGCGCATGACTAACGACCTTACTTTATTAAAATTTCCTTAATTAGGCTTCTTAATCACCTCCATTCTTCATCCCTGAGAAAGAGACGGAATACTTTGTTCATTTCTGAAGAAATTTGTAGGGTCGACTTTGGTCTTAACGTGAACCAATCTTTTAAAATTATTTTTATAGTATTTGGTACCCCAAATTCTTGCTTTTGCATAGCTTGTGTTTCCTTCATTGTTCACACCCAAGTCAAGATCCTTATAATTAAAATAAGCAGCTCTAGGATACTTAGAAACATATGGCTCCATATATTTGTAAAGCTTTCTAATCCAACTCATATGCCTTTGCGCTTCTACGCTTTCTTCACCCCACCCCACCCGATAATGGATCATATAAATGACCCCAGCTCTATGAGGAAATGGTAGCGCCGATTCGGAAATCTCACTATTCCTTCCACCATAAGGAGTGAATTGCAACTCAGCCAATCCCACCTCTTCATACAACCTTTCCCATATCCCTAGTAAGCCTTTTTCAGGAATTGGTTCAGTCGCGTAATCTGATTTCCCTTTAAAAAAGTCTAATACTTGTTGATTCCGATCTAACAAAGCCTCAAGGGGTGAACCACTTGGTAATTGGGAAGCCATGTATACTATGGATTCAATCCAACTCATTTCGATGCAATCTTGTCTCAGCAACCCTAACTCGGGGAAGCTTTTTTGCATTACTCGTAGAAGTGTATCAGCTCCCCCAACAAACATTGCGGTGAAGGAAACTTGTATTGTCTTACCCCCATTTTGACTAGAATTGACGCTTCTTAAAAAGAGTCTAATGACTAGATTCTCATCAATTTTGTCTGCAATGTATTGCCACCGATAAACAAGCTTGGTTACATTTTGTTCCAAAGTCCTAGTGACATTAAAAACTGTGACATTTTCTGGAACATAAACTAAATTTATCTTCCACGCAAGAATGACTCCGAAACTAGCACCACCACCACCTCTAATAGCCCAAAATAGGTCTTCTCCCATGGATTCTCTATCAAGAATCTTACCATTAACATCGACTATCCGCGCATCGATGATATTATCAATAGCCAGACCGAATCTACGCGACATCATTCCAAAACCTCCCCCACTAAAATGCCCACCAACACCAACTGTAGGGCAAACACCGGCCGAAAAGGCTAATGTTCTACCTTTCTTAGCAATGCTATAATAAAGTTCACCAAGAGTCGCCCCAGCCTGAACCCATGCTGTGTTTTTCTCTGTATTAATAGTGACAGATCGGAGATTATTCAGATCTACAATGATAAAAGGGGATTTGGAACTATAAGAAAGCCCCTCATAGTCGTGTCCTCCACTACGAACCCTAATCTCAACTCCATGTAATAATCTGGAACATTGTACGATTTCTTGAATTTGAGACTCGTACAATGGTGTGATAATGGCTAAAGGGTCTGCGAGCGGTGACGAATAAGGCCTTAGGTTTTGTGCTGAGGAAAGCAAGATAGGTCTATATGACGGGTTGTTTGGAGTGTAAATTAACGTGGAGATTGAAGTGAAGTTTTGAGAATTAGAAGAAAGACATTGAATAAATTCGTTATGAGTACCGGCTAAAGCTGCCCCTGAAAATGAGAAGAGAAAAATGAAGAGAAATGAAAGCAAAGAAGTGTTTGAAGGTTTCATTTTTGCTGTGTTGGAGTTTTTGTGATATAAAAGAGAGTTTAGTGTAGCTGCTATTTATAGAAATTTATGAGGGGGAGGGGGAGATTTTGGGGAATCAAAAGATCACGTGAATGTTATGTTTGAATTATTGTGACATACTGACATAGCTAATTACGTATATAGGTTAATTAAGGTGTCTATTCAATTCAAACGCATAAAATTAATCAAGTTCTCTTCACAAGAAATTAAAATTAATCTTGTGTCTGAAGGATGCATGCGCGGAAGAGGAAAAATGGTCCCAATAAATTAAATCAATTACTTTTTTTTTGTCAGGGTGGATTCATTAAGAAGTCTGATGTAATTTTTGTTGGTGTGTAGTTTATTAATTGAGAGTTTTATTTTTGGAAAATAATAAGTAGCAATCTCGCGTTCCATACCTTACCATTTATTAAGATTAAATAAGTATTTTCTTAGTCAGAAATGGAACAAAAGTCTTGTGTGACAGTGTTTTTTTGTAAATAATACAAAAAATAATATTTTTTTCTTGAAATAATGGCCTATTTTTTTATATATATATATTTACTAAATTAAATATCACAATAGTAAATAATTTTTATTATTTAACTATTGAGCATGTTGAAAATAATCTTTATTATTTACAAAATTAAATATCACAATAGTAAATAATTCCCCCTCTCTGCCTCCCTCTTTTTCTCTCTCATTCATCTCATATTCTTTCCTTATAGTTTTTCCTAACCCTCAATTGCCTTATTTTTTTAGGTATTTATAATCAATTTCAAATACTCATCAAAATTAAATTTGTTACTAATTAACCTTAACTAGTAATTATGATTAAAATATTGTTAAGTTTAAATGTATAATGATGTTAGTACTGTTGAAATATTCATAATAAAATTTGATTTTTTTTCACTTATTCCTTTTCCATATACGAATCATGGATCCGCCCTTGTGTTTATAAGAACCATAAGAATAAAATATCACTGATAAAAAATAAATTACCTTTATATAAAGGATGAAATGTTTCAAAATTTTCATTTAAAAACTAAAAAATGCCCATCATGTAACGTGCAAAATCGAACAAAGAAACTCAATTTTTTTTTATTATGTACAAACAATCAAAGAGGATCCATATATACATACTAGTTAATACCTGTACCTATGGCACGATTCGATTGTGCTTATATGTAATTGAGACGTTATTTAAAATTATATTTATTGTTATTTTTTTATATCTGTAACCACTCATAATTTTAATATTTTTTTATCTCATATTAAGAATTCTTATTCAAACTTTTCTATTTCTCAAATAAATTAATTTTAACATTGTTCTCAAAAAGTATTAGTATACTTTAAATTTGAGAGCAAGAATAATTAATTTTTTTACTACGGCATTAATTTTAATTTTTAATCTTAACTCAAATTTAGAAATATAATTGTATGCCTATTATTTAAATAGTGGAAAAATAAATTAAATCTGTCGAATTGCACTTCCTTTACAATTAGGGATCTAAAATGACCTGATTTGATGAGTTTTCGACTAAAATTCCAATATAGGCGAACTCTTTCTTTTTTTCTTTTATAATCAAGAAAAGTATGAATTCAAATTGTTTAAATTTGAGTTCACATAAATTTTGTCCATTTGACTCGACTCTATTGTAATATAACATTTTTTTAAATACATTTATGATATAATATAATTACAACATGCGAGGAGGAGAAAAGTGAGTTGAGGTTTATATGTATAGTATAGTAAATAAGGTATGTTTTAATTTATTTTTTAAAAATAAATATATTTTTAGTCAAGTTTAGTTTCATGTAATCATATTTTTAGATATATCGAATTCAAATTTGATAAAACCGTAAACTCGACTATTGCCTCCTTATAAATAACGTTAATCTTGACATGATCCATTTATATATGTCCATTAGTACTTATTGTATCATTAAAATTTAGAAATTAACGATCACATATAGAATATGCGTAGGCCAAGAGAATAATTGTGTAAGTTTAAATTAATATGTTTTACATTTAGAGTGTGTTCGTCGCGTGTAATTAGAGATATGATTGGATTAATTAATCATATTCGGTATTTATTGTCAGAAAGGATAAAATAAACAAATTATATTTTCTGTTTGGTGCAAGAGATCCTATCATGTGTTTGGTGCGACACGGGACGGGATATAGCACTCATGATTAATTATCATTTTATCCCATTATGACCGAATAAAACTATACACCCCTATAAGTGATATTATTTTATCTCGTAGTTGCTAGATAACAAAACGAATATAAAAAATAAATTTTTAATTTATTCTGGTCTTTTTCTTTACGACCTTTAGATAATCAAATTGATTAATAAAAAATTTTGACCACCCAAAATCACAATAATTCAACTAATAAAATTCATTTCTCATGTAATATGGTATTTTTATTTTTATTTTATTAAATGAAGGAATTTGTAAGAAACTTTAACTTTATTAAAAAAATTAAAATTTACATCAGAATTTGAAACTGCTTAATTCGTAAATATTGTATGTAATATATAACTTTTCTCCTGGAATAGTTTTTTACGAAACTTATTTATAAATAGGTTAATCACATTAGCAAAAAATAAAATAAAAGTTGTGGACGATAATTAAAATTACATGTATTTTTGAAACAAAAGCGACCTATATTATATAATGACTAGACTTGTAATCCAGGATTCTATCAAATGCAAAGTTTATTAAATCTTTATATGACTAATCCTTATAATGTCCAATCCCGTTTAATTCTTATCCAACTAATTCATTTTCTATCTTATATCACATAATTCCTATCCAACTAATTTCAACTCTTATTTTATCCGACACTTACCCTATCTTATCCCAACTCCTTATCCGGCGCGCCAAACGCACCCTTAGATCAACATAATATTTAAAAATTAAAATTAGTTTCCGGAGAAAATAAACTTTTAGTAATCTATTTTGAAAAAAAATAATAAATATAATATTAGATATACCTTTATCACCAACCATTAACTTATTTATTATTATTTTTTATATCATTTCTCACAATCAATTATATTTTCTTTCAAACAAACTGATATTGCAAATATCATTACTTTATGACATGATACCCTTTCTATAACAAGAAAAATATAAATAATTTTGAGTGCGTAATTGAAACTTCCATTGAATCTAATATAACTAAATATTAAAATATTAATAAATAATTGATATTGATAGTAAAAACTACTCATACATGCCTAATAATCAAATAAAGGTACGAAAAATATAATTAAAGATGTCATTTCAGCAACAAAATCAAAAATGACTTCTAATTTTAATTTAAGCTATTCAATTTTTATTTGAATATATTAATTTTGGTATGATTCAACTGATAAGAATTTTAGTGTAAGAGAATTTCCAGCAAGTGAACATTTTTGTGCATGAAATTAAATTTATATTAATAATGTTATTTTGAATAAAACTTATGTAGTTTGAAAAATTATTATTAAAATGATATTGGAATTTTGTTTTAAATAAGGAGATTAGTATACAAAATTGTGAAATTTAATAATCAATGTTTGTATATCACGTAAAATTAAAAATCAATTACATTATGATAAAATTAAAAATATACTATAGATCGTTGTACACATGCCCATTTTAAAATTAAGACAATGATTGAATATCAAAAATTTGAACAGCACATATCCATCTTTTTAGTCATACGTACTTTCAATAATCTAAATTACATAAAAATATTAGACATACTCATTACGTAAAATTATATGCAATTCATTATGATAAAATTATAATAATCAATTACGTTATATATAGACTATTCCACTTTTTTAATACATATAATGTTTGCCACTTTTTAATATTGATATATATATACGGATTGTATACATACCCATTTTATAATCATTATACAAAATTTTATCGAATATTGTTTAATAAACATTAACAGAAAAAAATGAAGAAGATGTAATTAGAAATAAGTTTTTACATGTTACATAAATAAACTATACTTATAAGGAGAAATAGAAATGAAGCGCAAATGGAGAGATCCAAAAGTACGTATGAATTTTATGTTTGATTTAGAAGGAGAAGGGAAATTAGAGTTAAAATTTATCACAAACAAATTAAAACATAAATAGATTTTTAATAAATACTTGTTTGGTTTATCACTATTGAAATTAATTAAGAGATAAACACGAGCCGTCGAATTAAAAGACAAACGTTCAAATTAAATCTAAACAACTAATTGGGAACATAAATTAAGAGAGTTCTAACATATTAAGACTGACATAATTTATTAATAAATATATTCAACTAATTGCATCGTAGGTTCTTTCTCAAACAACATATATCATGTGTTTTAAGCTGATAATCCCTCCTTTTTTTTCAAACATCTCAAATATTGATAGTTTCATTTTCTTTTTGGCATAAACAGTGTTATAAATTTTACAATATAAAATAAGTTGTATTTTTTATTATTGATTGATTAAGTTGAAATCAAAATTTTCTTAAAAAGTGGTAAAATTAAAGTTGGACTTTTAATATAACACATAAAAAGTATTATATATATTTGCATACAATATGATACAAGGGCAAAAATTAAGTTTAACTAGCTTAATTTAATTTATTTAAGTAAAGATGTGTGTATCCGAAAAGCTAATTTGCGTACACTTTATTAATCTCTTTCTAGACCCATCAAAAGATGTGAAACTCGTGATTGTCCAATAATTTATCCATTGAAAATTTCAAGCATTTGACAAATAATAAAATTCAAACCATAGGATAAGTACTACTTGACCACAGTATGTAGTTGATGAAAATAATAAACGTGCACGGTAAATCAGGATGAATTTTTAATATATGCAGGATTTCCATATCTTTTATATATTTAAGTAACAGCTGTTTGATCAATTAATTTATACTTCTGTTCTTATCCAGTATTTCCAAATTACAACTCCACAAGTAACAAGTTACAAGTTACAAGTTACAAGTCTGTTTTACCAAACAACATATTATTTAGGACAAATTTCAAATTCGGCTAGTATAATAATGAGTAGTTTAATATTTAGTTTAAATTATTTTTTTTTATCATATTCATAATTTCACGATTCAATGTTTTAATAGATAAATAAGTTTAATTTCTCTTTCAAGAAAAATAATAATAAGGCTTGGTCCATTGCCCCAAACCCATTGATATATGTAGGACAATCACTTTTCATCTAACAAATACCTTGTTTTACAATTATTTTATTAATAAATTACAAAAAAAATTAACTTTTTTGCTTATGTTCTCTACCAGTGGTTAGGATATATAATCAACTAGTATTGTGACATGCTAGTAGCGTAAACTATAATTATGACTACTTAAATATCTTAATGAATTTAAAAGCATTTCAAAAATATCCGAATTCTAATTTTTTACCATTTTAAATGATTATGGAAACAAACTATTTACTAATAAATAATAGAGATAATGGGTTATAAGGCCTCGCTCCGTAATGTTTTATAACTCAAAGGACGGACTCGTGTTTAATAAAAGGAAGTAATACTAATTTCATAATTTGGTTTTACAATAAGGAGACTTTTCATAATATTAATTTATTTTAAGGAAAATGATAAACGTTGACAGAGAAAAATACCCTGCTATATCATTTATTCTAATTATACAAAAGACATATTATTCTCTCTTACATACACATAGTTTAGAGAGAGAAAACAAAGAACAAGGAAAAAGAGAAATTATCTCACCAATAATCTCACATCTTCCACCACCACCACCACCACCACCACCTGAATCTCCGATCGTACCGCCTAGAGGAGCGAGTGCCGTTCTCATCATCATCATCATCATCTTATTCTTCTTCTTCTTTTTTGGATGTGCAATCGTAAAATATATATAACTTTTGATCGAACTGTTAGATTTGGCTGATTTTTGGATATGTTGTTCGAAAGACAAAGTTACTATAAAAATATGAAAAATTAAGACGATCAGAGGTCGTTTTGCTATCGAAATCGTCCAATTTCGATAGCCCAGCGGGATTTGAAAAAACATATAATCGTAACTTTCTTTTTTTTACGAATCCTATGTCGATGCATATATATACATATAAATAAATTAAGTAGATGTTGATCTCATCAATTTTGTTGTTCTTTGTTTTATAATGGTGCTAAAATCATTTTAGCACCTTCTGGTTTGTTATCCAAGTGGTGCTACCTTCTGATTATTGTTCAGAAGGTGCTAAATGCATTTAGCACATTCTGGTTGTTGTCCATGTGGTGCTAAATGTATTTAGCACCTTCTGATTATGGTGCTAAATGCATTTAGCACCTTCTGGTTGCTGTCCAGGGGGTGCTAAATGCATTTAGCACCTTCTGATTGCTGTCCAGGGGGTGCTAAATGCATTTAGCACCTTCTGATTGCTGTCCAGGGGGTGCTAAATGTATTTAGCACTTTCTGGGTGTGGTGCTACATGCATTTAGCAATTTCTGGCTACTGTCCAGGGATGCTAAATGCATTTAGCACATTTTGGTTGCTGTCTAGGGAGGTGCTAAATGCATTTAGCACTTTCTGGTTGCTGTCTAGGGGGTGATAAATGCATTTAGTACCTCTGGTTGTGGTGCTAAATGCATTTAGTACTTTCTGGTTGCTGTTCAGGGGGTGCTAAATGCATTTAGTACGTTCTAGTTGTTGTCCAGGGGTGCTAAATGCATTTAACACCTTATGGTTGCTGTTAGTGTCATAATGAGACGATATTATAAGGAATGGGTATTAGTGTCTTTTTTGTACAGTGTCTTTAATTTACATGGCTAATTTTTAAATGTTCTTTATAATTATATTATTATTAGAATGAGCCCTTATACCTAATTGTCTCTAAATAATAGAGACTTTTAATTTATTCTCAATTAATGATGTAGTAATACCAAATCTGAACAATATCAACTAAATTAAAAATATTTATGTTTATTAAAATATTAGTAGAAATTCTTTTTTTTTTAAATTAGTTTTGATTACTAAAATATGTTCCAATAGTTTTAAATATTATAATATAATATGTACCATTTTTTTTCCAGTTTTTATATTCATGAATATGAATAAGGGATTCCCTCATTTCAACAAAAAAAAAGTGATGACCATTTAGAAGTGTAAATCGATGAATTTTTTTCATGAAAATCTGTAGAGATAATCTATATAGTGAGTAGATCACCTCCACAAAAATTCATAGAAAAATTTAACCCAAAAGTGGGTGTTTTGAAAAATTGATATATATGTACATTTTCGACAATTGAAAATTTTTTATGATCATCTCACCCACTTTTAAGTTGAATTTTTTTTATAAAATTTGGTAGAGGTGATCTACTCATAATATAGATCACCTCCGCAAAATCTTATGAAAAAAATTTATCCAATTACCCCTCCAAATAATCATCCCTTCTTTTTGTTAAACATAGAGAATTCCTCTTTATAACTAACTATAAATATGAATTATTTAAATGAATTGTAATTTTATTTCTTATTTTTAAAACATTCCACCAATCTGATCAGACTTAAATATAATAAAAAAGAATTAAATAAATTAGTTATATCATATCATATAACTAATATATATAATGGCCCCCTTTCACCTGGATGTGCCATGTGTCCACTCATATCGTTCTTTTACGTTATGTGTCCTCCTGTTTTTTTGCCCTTTTTTCTGTGTCCCTCAAGATTATGTCGGTAAATTAGAAAATTTGTATCCGTAAATTAATTTTTTTTTGTAAATTGCAACTGCAGTTTATAACTGCCGATATCCGCAGCATTTAACCCTTTTAAACCCTTTTTTTCCCTCTCTCCAATAGTTGTACCCTTTTTCTCGCTTTCATATTAAATGTTGCCTTGTTTCCACCCACAAGAAATTCAATTATAATGTTCCATGGACTCTTTAACGGCCTCCTTGACCACAATGTTAGACTTTTAATGCACGAAGTCCCTCTCCATCTCCAAATTATGCAATAACAAAAACCTAATTATTAGGAACCCAGACAAAATTCTTTGTAAAAACTCTTAAAATTGCATATCAAGTTTCAAAATACGAAACCGTAATTCATACCAGGTTAGTATATTCTCTTCTTATTGTTTTTTTTTTCTTTCGCAAAAAGTTAATTTTTTTTGGTCGAAAACTTAATTCTTTGTTTGGAATCTCTCTCCACACACAAAGTTTGAATGGAGCCTCTTCTGAATGCATATTAATTTATTATTTTCAACATAAATTTACCAATTTTTTCACCCATGGAAGCACTTGATCATCTAAATCATGATATAATTGAGTTTAATATTCACTCTGTTTCTCAACTTAGTTATAAGTCTTGGTGCAAACTTAGTCATAATCAAAAGAAAGTAATTTCAATTGGCAAGGCACATTTGCTCGTTCAAAGATAAAAGTCCTCATACTTTTAAAAATAAAAATAAAATAATAAAATAACAACAACAACAACAATAATAATAATAGAAAACCATGAAAGTCCTTATTAGAGACATCAGAGCCAGCCCTGGGGCAGGGCAGGTAGGACGACCGCCCAGGGTCCAAAAGTGAGGAAGGGCACCAATTTTTTTTATATGTTAAAAAGATTTAATTAATAAAGTATTTTTCCAAGAAAACAATTACAATTTTTTAATATATGTTTGGATTCTATTTTGATGCAGCAAAGCTTGTTTTATTGGATGATTATGAATTGAGAAGATCTTGCACAAATCTTGAAAATGCTTTAAAAGTTGACGTTTTTGATGTTAAAAGAAAGTTCTTATATTCAGAATTACAAATATTGCAATTAATGTTACCAAGTAAATCATATGAAACAAATAAACCATGAACATCTATTAAAATTATGGAGTTTGCAAAATTTATGGATATGTTTCCTCATGTGACACTTACTTATAAACTATTATTGACTTTACCTATGACTTGGCATCCGCAAAAAGGAGTTTTTCCAAATTAAAATTATTAAAATCTTACTTGCGAACTACTATGAGTCAAGACACATTTAATGGATTAGCAATTTTATGCATTGAAAAGAACATCTCAGAACATCTTGACTATGAAAATATAATTGAAGATTTTGCTGCCCAATATAAAAGAAGTTATTTTAAGTGATTGCTTTGATCGAATTTTCATTGCTACTTTTATTTTGTAGGTACATTTTAGCATGTGGTGTTGTTTTGGAGCATCTATAAGATTTTTGAAAGATGAAATACACATGAAAACAAAAGATGAATCATATATGTACTTGAAATATTTGTTGCATGTATTAGTTTTAAAATTATGTAAACTCATACATTTTGATAGGAAACTTGTAAACACTTTGAATTCTTAATTATAATGTACTTTTGATGAAATTAAACTCTTTTCATTGAAATAAAATTAATTTATTTTTTTAATATAAAAAAATAGTATATTTATTTAAGAAAGATATCAATTTAAAATTTTGCCTGGGCATAAAAATTACCAAGCCCGGCTCTAGGAGAAATAAAAGTCTTTTCGACTCTCGTAAAAGTTCTTTGAATCTCCCCCCTCTCTCTCTCTTCCCTTACTCTACTCTCTTCATATTCATTATGTTTGTAGTAGTTCCAATTAGTAAGGCTTTAGTTAGTCTCCAATAATTTTATTTTGTTTCTTTATTCCATTAATTTTTTTTTGTTTTCCCATTTTAGGAAAAACATTTTCATCAAGCATATTCCATAGGACAGTGCATAAGTAAAGGTGTTTTTCAACTTGAACCTTTACATATTGTTTGTGTTTCAGAGTATACTAGAGTAACTTGTAGTTTTGAACTTTATCTCTGACAATCACAACACACATTGCCCCCAAGAGTATTGTTCAAAAGCCAGCACGTTATGGCCATGTGTTTATATCCCGGTTAGTGAATGCTCTAGAGAATTTGCCCAAAATTCCATAGGAAGCGACCTCTCTTCCACATTCACATAGGTGAGTCTATCAAGAGTATTCCTGTAGCATTGGTACCCCACTCTACATAGAGCAATAGAACTCATTAAGAGAAAATGCTCAACCTTTTCGTCGCTTCAGGATATCATGCTCTATAGGGATGAAATAATACTGCATGATTCTAAAATATCACTCGTAACTTGTTGTTTATCCTTTGAACCAATTTTTTGGGATCTCCAGTCCATAGGTTGGGTTACCATTACAGTGACTCAATTCTCATCGGGCGTTAACCCCATCCCTTTCGAGGTGTTAAACACCTTCTCTCTCGTTAGTCCTGTCGTCAAAGGATCAGCCAAGTTTTCCTCAGACCACACATAATTCACTCTTATAGCACCATTGGAGAGTAACTCTCTAACCGTGCCATGTTTACGACGAATTTGTCATCTCTTACCGTTATAGTAACGGTTCTGAACTTTTGCAATAGCCGCAGTACTATCGCATTGGATAAGGACAGCTGGTATCGGTCTCTCCCATAGAGGGGTATTTGCAAGAAAGCTTCTCAGCCAGCTTGCTTCTTCACTAGCAGCAACTAGTGCTGTCATCTTAGACTCCATCGTAGACTTGGCCAAAATGGTCTGTTTCTTGGATTTCCAAGAAACTGCACCTCTAGCAATGCTGAAGATGTATCCACTAATGGCATTGGAATCTTCTGACAAGGTATTCCAGCCAATATCGCTATATCCTTCTAGGAAAGCGGAAAACTTTTGATAGTGTAGGTTTAGGTCCATGGTTCTTTTTAAATAATGCACGACCCTCTCAACAGCATGCCAATGCTCCATACTAGGACTGCTAGTAAACCTACACAGTACCTCCACTACAAATGCAATATCAGGCCTAGTGCAATCAGTAGCATATTGAAGGCTACCAATGATGCTCGCATACTCAGTTTGTTTAACACTGTCTCAAGTGTTCTTGAACAACTTTACACTAGGATCATATGGAGTACATGGTTTACTGTCGAAGTAATTATATTTCTTTAGAATTTTCTCAGTGTAGTGAGATTGATCCAAAGAAAGTCCCTTTTCCGTCCTAGTAATTTTAATCCCCAAAATTACATTGGCTTCTCCCAAATCCTTCATATCAAAATTTGCACATAGCATGGATTCACATTATTAACAATATGGATATTAGAACAAAAAATAAGTAAGTCATCAACATATAAGTATATAATAGTGCATGCATTATTCTCAGTCTTATAATAAATGCATTTTTCACTTTCATTAATTCTAAATCCATTTGATATAAGCAATTTATCAAATTTCTCATGCCATTGCTTAAGAGCTTGTTTCAAACCATAAAGGGATTTATTTAATTTGCATACCTTTTATTCTTGGCCTGTAACAATGAACCCTTCAAGTTGTTCCATGTAAATTTCCTCTTCTAATTCCCCATTCAGGAAAGTGGTTTTAACATCCATTTAATGCACAACAAGATCATGCAAGACAGCCAGGGCAATCAATACACGTATAGATGCTATTCTAGTCACAAGAGAATAAGTATCAAAGAAATCTACATTTTCACGTTGTCTATAACTCTTGGCAACTAAACGTGCTTTGTATTTATCAACAGTGCCATCAGGTTTCAATTTCTTTTTAAATATCCACTTACACCCTATGGCTTTACAACTAGGAGGAAGGTTTACTAGGTGCCAAGTTCTATTCGATTCTAAGGAATCCATTTCATCGTTAATGGCTTCTTGCCAAAGGGCAACATCTAAAGAAGACAAGACTTCTTGAATAGTGGATGGATCATTTTCTAAAGTGTATGCATAAAAATCAGGCCCAAAGTCTTTAGTGGTCCTAGCTCTTTTACTTTTTCTAGGTTCAACGGATGTATCATTGTGCATGGTACTGGCATGTAAGGTAGAGCTAGAAGGTAGTGAGCTACCCCCACTATTCCTCATTTTAAAAGGGAATTTATCTTCATAAAAATCTACATCATTAAATTCAATAACCACCTGATTTTTTATGTCATAAAATTTATATGCCTTGCTATTAATTGCATAACCAATAAAAACACATTCATAGGCATGACTAGCAAGTTTATACCTCTTAGGATCAGGTATATGCACATAAGCAAGACAACCCCATACACGTAAATAAGAAATATTGGGTTTCTTATTTTTTAGAATTTCATAAGGGGACACATTCGATTTAGTCTTAGGCACACAATTAAGGACATGGCAAATAGTAAATAATATTTCTCCCCACCAATGATTTGTAGCTCCTGAATTTAACAAGGTGGCAACTATTAATTCAGCAAAAGTCCTATTTTTTCTTTCAGCTTTTCCATTCATTTCAGGAGAGTAGGGAGCAGTGGTCTCATGAATAATTCCATGGTGAGCATACAGATTAATAAAATCAATTGAGTCATATTCAGTGCCTCTATCACTACGTAATCTCTTTATTTTCGTACTAAACTGATTTTCAATTTCAAATATGAACACTTTAAACATGTCAATCGCTTCACTTTTATTTTTCATAAGATAAACATATGTGTAGTCTGAGTTATCATCAATAAAGGTAATGAAGTACAGTTTTCCATTATGAGTTAAAACACCATCAAATTCGCATATATCAGAATGAATCAAATCAAACGGTTCAGACTCTCTAGTGACAGATTTATGTGGCGTTTTCGTAATTTTAGGTTGGCTACATAATTCACATTTTTCGAAGTCATCAAGTGACAATGGTGGAATCAGTCCTATATTGCTCAATGTTCTTAATTAAACGTTTATTTACATGACAAAATCTAGCATGCCAAATATTAAAAGAACACAGCATATAAGTAGAAGCAATTTTATTAGCATCAACGTTCAACTTAAACATTCCATCACAAACATAACCCTTCTCCACAAATACACCATTCTTAGTAAAAGTAAACAAATCTGCCCCAATAGTTTGAACAAAGCCAACTTTATTAAAGAGATAACCCGAAACAAGATTCTTTCTAATTTCTGGAGTATGCAGAACATCCTTAAGGATGACAGTCTTTCCAGAAGTGAGCTTCAACTCGACATCACCCGAGCCAACAACATTAGTGGTGTGAGAATCACCCAACAGCACTTTCTTATCAACAACATCAGAATATGTCTTAAATAGAGCACGATCATAGCAGACATGGCGAGAGGCGCCAGTGTCCACCCACCAGCCTTCAAAACGCGATACCAGATTAATTTCTGTTATCATAGCCACTAAGGGCTCTTTTTCAATAACATTCGCTTGAGGTGTTCGGCGTTTGTTTCGACAATTTCTTACCATATGACCAGGTTTTCCACAGTGATAGCATGAAAACACACTATTATTATTATTATTATTATTATTATTATTATTATTATTATTATTATTATTATTATTAGCCTAGCCATTTCTGTTTTGGTTCTGAACTTGGTTGTTCTTATTCTGGTTCCCAATCCGGATCGCATTATTTTCACCATTCTGATTTTTCATATTTTTTTCGGTTCGGCCTTAGAGCTGCAGGAGTGTTGTTCGAGCGATTCTGATTTTGATTACGGTTCTGATTTTTGTTGGAAACAACCAGAACCTCATCATTCCGATCTTACTTACGGTTCTCCTCCTTAATCCTGAATTTTGTAATCAAACTTTTGAGTGAAAACTCTTTAGATTTATGACGCAGATTATGTTTAGAATATTTCCAGCTAGCGGGTAACTTATCGATCAAAACTGCCACTTGAAATTGCTCATCAATATTCATCCCTTCAGAGATGATTTCATGTGCATTGTTCTAAAGTTCGTGGGACTGAGTAACAATAGGTCTATCGTCCGTCATCTAGAATTTCAGATAACGACTGACAGCGTATTTCTTAGCCCCATCCTCTTCAGTATCATATTTCTTTTGAAGTGAGTCCCAAATTTCCTTTGTGGATTTGCACGGGAGGTAAACATCATAAAGCTCTCACAAAGAGCATTCAATATCAGATTTCTGCAGGTATAATCATTGTCCTCTCAAGTTTTGAGAGTCTTTTGATCTTCCTCAGAAATCGGATCAGGGAAGGTGGGTTTTTCAGAAACACAAGCAGAATCCACCTTCTTAAGAGTTAAATAGAAAAATAATTTTTATTTCCACCTCCGAAAGTGCAAACCCTCAAATTTGAAGGGTTGATTCAAATTACCAAAAGTAGCAGATTGATTCTCGACAGTATCCATAACAATAATTATAATAAAATAACAGATAAAAACGTCTTAAAAATGTTGAAAATATGAACTGCGAAAACGAAAATTAAAACAAAGGAAGAGAGTACACGAGGTTGAGTCACGGACTAGGTCGCTCTCTTTAAGACGTTTTGTGGCTCTGCTCGGAATTGTGCTAGCAATTATAATTTGCCACGCCATCCCTAGGATGAAACAGCCCAGATACTCTTTGTACGATCGATTTGCACTTTTTCGACTGCTCGACAAAAGAACTCTTTTAATTTGCTCGGAATCAATAAACCTTTCACTGTCGGAGGCAAAAAAAAAATTCTAGGGTTTTTGAAATTTTCGTTTTTGTGTTGTTGAAGAAGTTGAGTCTGAAATAAATTTTTTCGTTTTCTATTAATTAAAGAAAAAATTAAAACGGTAGGATAATAAAAAAATCCGTTTCGATAGAAAAATTCACGGAGAAGTGGAGAGAAATTGGGAGTCGTTTTGGAAGCGGTTTGACCACTTTTGAAATTTTAAAAAAATAAATTTTATTTATCAAATAAAATTTTCTAAAACTATTTTGTATAAAAAATTTATACATTGCACAAGACAAGCCCGAGCCCGGCCCGGGTCGGGTCGGTCGGCGTTTGCATGTGTGATGAGCCACATTCATCGAAGTCCTCACCCAATAGCACAAAAGTGTAATGCCCAAATGGCTCAATCCCTTAACCAAAAACTCCCTTATAAAAACCTATCAAAGCTTTTTTCTTTCTCCTATATATGTGGGACTTGGGAAAATATCAAACTCCTTATCTTAATTTTTTCTCAAATACAAAAATGCTCCAACATGGTAGTAGTTTCAATTGGTAAGGCTTTAGTTAGTCTCCAGTAATTTCATTTTGTTTCTTTATTCCATTAATTTTTTTTTTGTTTTCGCATTTTATCTCTGTAAAATCTTCATCAGGTTTTTCAATCTTTTGTGTCCAAATGCCAAGAGTCTTCCTATCTCTCTTTTCCTCCATTATACTCGATCTCTTCATACGACTCCTTTCAATTGGAAACTTTTTTTTTTTAATATATTTATGTAATTTTCGTAAAGACTTTAAACTTGAGTTGCTTTAATTTGTTTCTCTATTTTCGTATTGTCCTTTGTTTCTCTACGTATTTTTGCAATTCTCTCCGTCCGTCTCAAATTAAGTTATACGCATTTTCTGTTTTAGATTTAAATTAAGACATTATCAATTTACAAATATTGCTAACTTAAATTTTTTTAAATTAAACATATATTTTCCCTTGAATTGCTTGCCTCTTCTCTCTCATCTAAATTAATACTTTTATTAATTTTCCCGGTTTCCCCTTTTTAAAATACTGACTTTAATTTTGGCAGTTCTATGAATTTCCTGGCATCTCTCGAGGTATGTAAATGGTTCGTCCACCTTTTTACTTCCTTTTGCTATTTATTATTCACATCCTCTTTAACCCCTTTATTTATTCATGTTCTTCAAATGATTTTCTTTTCCTCTCCTTTTAAAAACCATGTGCAGTCCACCATTTTTGGGTTTCTAAAAGGTTTTCATCTCTCTCTATTACATGCGACTTTTCCTTTGAAGAAGAGTATTGAAATTTATATATATCCAAAAGATTCATTATCTGTCTATAAATTGGATAATTGTCTTTTGTTTTGAACAAATCAATAGCTCTCATGAGTTTTGTATTTTTCCGATAATTTTTCTATGAATTTCATCGAATTAATTGAAACTCAATAAAATTGTTTTTTTTACTTCCTTTTTACTGTAATTATACATATAGATCTATTATTTTATAAATTAATCTACACAGCACTATTATGGTTAAATCAATCTTCTCAATGGCGTCTCCTAGATATTAATGCACCACTAGTAAGATTTTATTTTATTTTTTCAAATTACCCCCGAGTTGTTATATATAGAAAAATTATTTTCTTTTGATTATGTTGCTTCGTTAGGTCCTGATGGATGCCTTCCGCTTTTAGTAATGCATTGCGTTTTCTGTCTGTTGAGGTTTCTTACTTTAATTGAAAAAAATAAATAATGTTTTCATTGGTGCAGAGTTTATATTAGAGATGTTCGTTTCATAATTGCTTATGTGATTTATCCTGTATACTAATAGTTTATATAAAATTGGTGACTTTATTAAGCCTTACTCAAACATTTTATCTGAATTTACATGTTTATATATTTGATTGTTTTCCAATTTCTCAATTTTTCCTATAAGCAGAATCCTCTCCCTTCTCTTACCACGCTTCTTTTGCATTACCGGTCTACCATCATTCAATTCCTTCAAGTTTGTTCTCTTCAATTCTCTCACTGTCCCCAATTTAAATTTATTTACTTTGTTTACAATAAATGAAAATAGAATAGTCACGAGAAATCTTTTCTCAAGATAAATATTACATATATACGTGTTCATATTTGTTGTAATTGATTGTAATTTTTCGTCAGTTCTCTAGATAAGGCAATTGTTGTTCAATATTTGTCAATCAACGTTTTCACACAGTAACGTAACTCTCACTTCAAGGTAAGATCCATACTTCAAATGTTAATGTTTTCATTAATTTTGTGGTTGCATATTGTTTTAAAATCGATAGTTGAATATAAAAATTGCAATTGCATATTTATGAAAAAAATTGAATTCAAGATAAAAAAGAAAAAGAAAAGGAAAAACGGTTTGATTGAATTTTAAAATTTTGATTAACGAAATTAATAAATATGCTAATGAAATCATATATTTTAATTTGTAACTTCCATACAACTATTTATAATTCTTTTAAATCTATCAAATATTTATGCATATTTTTTCCTTTCTCCGTCTTCTATTTTGTCAGTTACTAACAATATTAAACTACTTGGTTTCTTAGAAAACATGAATTCTCTGTTTGACAATACCATCGATTTCAAAACACTTCTCAATCAAATACTTGAAGAGTTAAACTTCCTCCAGCAGTATATGGATGTGTTATCGAAGGCGAATTTTACAAATCATATGTCGAGATAAAACCTTTTCCCGGAGATGAAGATTATCTACATACTGGGCTTCGCTAAGACAATAGGAGGTGTGGAAAAAACAGCAGTTAGAGCAGCAATAAACATTTTAAAATTTCATAATAACCTTGCTACAGAAGACGACAATTTTGAAGAAATGCAATTATAAAAATTGTATTACAAGAGAGTAGACATTACTTACGATGAATTGTGTGAAGAATACGAGAATCTGAAATAGAAAATAGGAACAAAATGATGTCGAATCGGCGTAATTTGTATAATGAACTACACTGTTTGTTTTAATTGTATGGTTAACTATATTGTCTATTTTTAATTTCCACTATGAATTACATTATATGTTTTAGCAAACTTCTATGTATGGTACAAACTCCTCAAATACTTCTTCTTTTACCAAGCCTTGAACCCATGATGTGGAGGTAAATTCATACAACGACCAACCAAGCCACCACCGAGGCCTAGTAACTCCTCAAATACTTAATTTACTTATTTTTTGATTTATTATTATTAAATGAATTAATACAAATAAATAATATGGCTTAAATGATTATATATGAACAGATGTATGACATGAATTCTTTAGATGTTAATTAAATGTGAACAGCGTGTAGTACGTGCTTATGTTTGTGCTTATCTTTACAATATCTCCAAAATTATAGCATAAAGTTTTGGTATTCCGCCAATTACTCAATAACCAGGTTAGCTATTATTTTAACTAATTTTTTGTTCAAACCATTAGCTATTTGTTAAATAGATTCATTAAAGTTTTCGATATTTATATTGATTTTGTTCTTTTTTCTTGCTTTTTCTACCAAGCCACAACTCATTTCAAGAGAGAGAGCTCACGTTGCTTTAAAAAGCAATTTACTATTTTACAAAAATCTTTCGTTACATTATAAATGATTTTTATAACAAACAAGATAACCTTTAATTATATCTAAATTATTATTTAAGAAAAGGGTAAATTTTGTTATTTGTATAGAATGTAATTTTACAAATTTGTATAACGCTCGTGCATTGCACGGGCTGCAAAACTAGTAATATTATAAAATGCACAACGCCGCACCAAGTCAGTTGGGAAGGGACAAATTGAGTTAATTAGAAGAATTGTAATGTCATTTCTTATTTATAAAATTTCTAAGATTAATCCGTTTGACCCGTATAGCCCGACCCAAATATAATAATTTTTCTTTAAATACTCTTATAATATTCAGATGGGTTGGGATGGGACAAATCAAGTGTGGGCTTTTGCATATAATAAAATATGCAAGTTTAAGTTTTTCAAAGCAAAACCTGCAAATTTTGGTTAGTTTTTTTCACTCGGCGACGTGACTCACAAGGGTGTACACAGCTTAGGCCAAGGGGGTCGAATGCTCCCCCTCGGGTTTTCAAGATTTTCACAGTATTAGAGGTCTTTGTGTATACTTTAATAATTAAAGGGGTTGTTCATGTATTTTTTAAACTTTAGTTAAATAAGTGAGAGTAAATTGCAGTATATTTCTCTTAACTAATATTCTTTTGCATTTTACCCCGTAAGGGAAAATACTCGTCACTAAACCCCAGTGGGTGTCAAAATATTTGAGAATCTCCACAAGGTAAGTTCAAAGCAATTTCAATGGATCAATGACCGGAAAAGAGTAAGGGAGACAGGAGATTTTTTGGTTGTAAGTTAAGTTACTCCGATAGCTCTTATGTTATTCCGGTAGCGCATCTTCATTTGCGCGTGTGTGTTTGTATATAGTTCAAAGGCAATTCATAAGAAGATTATATACTTCCACAACGCTTAAAATGTGCCGTGAAAAGGTTTTCACGACACTTTCATGGTGTCATTGTGAGGGGGCTGAGTGTTGTAGAAAGTTTGTCATATTCAATGACAGCATACTTGAGTAATACACGACAATTGATAAATGTCGTTGAAAATTGCATGGTTATATAAAGATGTTTCCACAACACGAACTATGTGTGGTTAAAAAGATTTTACCACACGAACTGTGTGTGGTGAAAATTATTTCACGACATCAAATTCATGTGGTGCATGAATAACATTTCACGACACAAGCTTGCATATGGTGAAATATATTTCATAACATGTGGTACGCGTGGTGGAAAACTAATCAAATAGATAAATTTATTATTCAATTTTCTGTTGATGTACTCCAAAATTTAATTCATTTATTACAAATTATGTCAATAACAAAAAAAATAACTATCTTAGCAATCAAATTAATCACAAATGTACTAACAAAAAAATAATAATTAAATAATGCAACAAATTAAAACAAAATATACCGTCATTAATAACCAAAATATTCTACTCTGATAAAAATTTATCCAACCCATCTGTTACAATGAACATAGGAAACGAAAAACATAACTTAAATACTATTGTCCAATCTCTATCCATCGGTCGTTATTGACTTTGCCCCAGTCTCTTATTTCATCCATGATACCTGTTGGACAGTTAAATAGTTAGGCACATCAGACAAACATAATAAGGACAAGACAATGCACTACGTAGTAACGTACCAGTAGCAAAAATAGTTCAACCAGTTAACAACAGAAAAGATATATGATTCACAATAACACTTGGTTCATATTATTAACATTTGAGAAATTTAGTGGACTACAACCAAAGGGGTACTAATTGCCCATTAATAAACCTATACACTTTGAATTAATCCCCGGCCCCCAATATTATGTCCATTTGCCTCGACGAACAGTTGTATGAGTCCAAAGCTATGTAAAAGGGACATGCAAGACAAAGGACTTCATTTTTATTTTTTTTCATGCAAAATAGGATATTTTGTAGACATCCATTGTTCATAACTAGGAAAGAAAAAGAAGTCCTCTTTTTTGTAAGGAAAAATTAGGGAGTTCTTACATTCACCTCACAAATGCATCCATACACAATAAAAACTAGCTCGACTATGAAGCACATCATACAATCCAAGAGCTATTTGGATATTTTACCAAAAATTTTTCACTAAAGGCCAAATATAAAAATTAAAATCACATCCAATTATAATTTTTATCTCGAAGACGAATCAAAACCTCTTCAATCATCAATCAACTTAAATCTATAGTTAAAAAAATTGTCCACTTGCACCTCTTGTGCAATAATCTACTTTATTTACTCACAAAGAACTAGCATTTTCAAAACACTGAGATGAACCATAGCATTAGAATGGGTAATAAAACAAACATGTAGAATGTTTTCTTTAGACGGAATAAAGGATTGCCAAGAACAAAAATTCGTTTATAAAACATTAACCAAATAACATAAATTACAACTCAAACATCCTTAAAATGCAACAATTAAAGAATTATACACTAAAAAAAGGTTTTACTAACATGAGTCAACCAAATTTAATGTATTTTTGTAGACAAGCAATAGTGCTTCCTTTTGCATCAAGTGCAGAGAACACATCAAAGTATTCATACTCCAACACATTTGATACTAGAATCTCAACATCCAATACTTTATAATAATCCGATTTGAGCATTTTGATAAATGCATAATATTATCATCCATACGCTCATTTTCGAAGTTGTTTGACACGTTTATCTCTCTAAAACTACTCGGTTTGCCAACTTATTTTGTGATTAGTATCGTAGCACTTTTGTATTTAACATTGCTTGGAAAGGCACACTTTGTGTTTATTTTGGTGCCTTTAGATCTCAAGAAATGAATTTTCCAAGAAAGAATGATCAACCAAGCAATTTTGGACTCTAAAGCAAAAGGTCAACATAAAGTCAAAGAACTAGATCAATCTAGCTTATTCCTAGATCAATCTTGGAATCAATCTCAAATGCTAGATCAATCGAGCTTTTTGCTAGATCAATCATAGAATTTTTTCCAACACTTGGATCAATCTAGCTCAAGCCTAGATTGATTTAGATACCATGCTTTATGCTTTATGTCACTTCCCCTTTTTGGCTCCACATCCCATAACTAGCTTAGAAAACTAAATGGTGGCTATAATTCTTAATCTCAAGAAATATTGTATTTAACATAATGGAGGCTTTTATCCATGGGACAAAAGGCATTGCCTCTTTTGGGTTTTAAGTAGAGAGATAAGAGTAAAACAACACAACATTTACATATATAGTCTTCATGATTGTATTAGAGAGCTTCTTGGATATCTTTTAATTACATTATTGTTTTAAATATTAATAATTTTCCTAGAGCTTGTATATTATTTTCATTGAAGAAAAATGGATCAAAATTCTATAATTCTTGTCTCTACATTTATTATGGAGTAAATTTCTTTGCTAAGGTTACAAGATGAGTTTGCAATGCATTAATTATGTAAGTTCAATTCTCATTCCATTGTTAACATTGTTAAATACTTGTTGAATCATTCATCTTCTTTATTTAATCAACCATTCATAAGATATTAAGATAACTTTCATAAGATGATTTGACTTTGTATGCCTTGTATACATAGATTTCAAGCATTAATGATGAGATGATACACTTGTGTATTTCTTACTAGCCTATATCCATTCTTTCTTGTAGACAACGTAATTTATGACTATAGTAAATCTTTATGATACATCTGTGAGAATCCGGACCCGCTACCCGAGAGAAGAAAAAAGTCCTCGTTCTCGGTTTTCTTAAAAAAACGTGTTTTGTAGAGTCGCCAGTTTGTTTTACGAGAAAACAAACAAAAGATCGTATGAAGGACAATTCGAAAGTGAATTATCTTTTATACGTTTGAAACCAGAGAATTATTTTGAAAATTTACTTTGCTAGGGTTCGGGAACTACGTTACGAATTGGGAAGGTGTTAGGCACCCAATTCGCCCTTTCGGTCTCTTAATGGATCATGTATTTAATTCCTATTTTAGATATCTTACAAGTAGTTCGAATGGTTTTCAAAATAGTCCTTTTCAGATAAAGTTGATTTAAAACGGTATTTTGAAATCGGACTCGAGCTTTGCGAGCGCCTACGTATTCATTCGTAGAATGAAATCAGAGTCTCGTAGTTCCATTCTTTTGGAAACTGTTTTTGTATTTTTGTTTGTTTTGAAAACGTGTCAAAACGAGTTTTTAGATTTCTTGTAAAACTTAGAACGGACTTGTTTTGAAAGCAATGAACTTCTTTGCAAGTTATCTAATTTTCTGTATTAAAAGTGAAATTAAATGCAGTGCTGAAATTAAGGATTTGGTAGAAAGACGTACCTGATGCGCCTGAAGAAGAAATAAGAGCCTTGCCTTGTTTGCTCATTTCTCTCTCTAGAACTTTCTCTCTCTAGAAATTCTCTCTCTAATAATTTTGACAGAGTTTCTACTTTGCTAAAAACACTATTGAGTGTTGATCCCCAAAATGAGAACCCAAAGGTCCTATTTATAGCAAAAATCTCGCCAAAAACGCTCCAAATGAGGCCAACCGCAAGGGGTAGCCGCAGGGCATGCGGCTGGGGCGTGCGGCTAGGTGCCAACCGTACGGTTGGGAGCCAACCGTACGGCTAGGGAAAGTACCAACCGTACGGTTGGGAGCCAACAGGTTGAAGCGTGCGGTTGGAGCGTGCGGTTGGGGGCTGCGGCTAGGAGCCAACCGTACGGTTGGGAGCCAACCGTGCGGTTGGGGGCGTGCGGCTGGCTACCAAAAAACTCAATTTTTCTAACGGGGTTATGGTTAATTCCTAACGCGCTCGAAAATCAGGATTTTTCCTAACAGTCTCTTGTATGCATGATGACTCAAGACTTGATGCATAATGCTTGCTTGTATGAAAATCAAGTTCACACGAGAGTCGTGGATTGGGGTGTTCACAACATCTTCACACATATGCATTCATGCACAAAATAAAGTTTTTAGGCATTTTTGGAAGATTATTAGAAATAGGGCCGAACACCCCAAGTAGTGCCACGCCCCCAATGCCGCACGCTACTGCCGCACCAGGTATACATTTCTATAACTCATCGGAATATTCAATTCTGAATTTTAAATCAAATTAGGTAATTTCCAAAGAAGTTCACCACTTTCAAAATAAGTCATTTCTAAGTTTTACAGGAAAACTAAAACATTGTTTTGACACGTTTTCAAAACAGAACCTCACAAAACAATTTCTAAACATACGGAATTAAAAGACTTTGATTTCACTTTACGAATGAAAACGTAGGCACTTATAAGCTCGAGTTTGATTTCACAATAATACCGTCTTAAACTGAATTTATCTAAAAAGACTATTTTTGAAAATAATTTAAACTACTTGCAAGATATCTAAATAGGAATTAAATACATGATCCATTAAGAGACTGAAAGGGCGGATTGAGTGCCTAACACCTTCCCAATTCGTAATGTAGTTCCCGAACCCTAACAAAGAAGTTATCAAATAATATTTGGTCTCAATGTGTAAAAGACATTCCAGTTTGGATTATCTTTTATACAATCTTTTGTTTGCTTTCTTGTAAAACAAACTGATGACTCTTAAAAACACATTTTCCTCAAACAACACAAAATTTCAAAAATAAAGAAGAGAAAATCCTTCGGGATTCAAAAAAGATGGGATTCTCACAGTGGCGACTCTGCTGGAGATGTCGAGAACTAGACTCTCACATAATGGATCATATATTTAATTCCTGTTATTTATTTGTTATTTTTGCAAGCCTTAGTCCTAGGATAACATAGATGCAATCTAGGTGGATAACCTGATGTCTTTATTTGTTAATTATGTGAGAAAATCTTTTTCAAAATTAAAATTATGCAAAATATCATAACAAACCCTAAAGCATTTTTGCTAGTGTGAATTTACCATATCAACTTTGGGACTAGAGTCATGACTAAACCGTGGACTTACGGGTCTACACTAGCCAAAAACGCCTGGAACCACTCTCATTGGACAAGTATCCTATTGAGGTATATAAAGTGGTTTACCCCTCATGTATCCTGTAGAGGTACATCAAAAAGTCCTTCCACACACCTACGCTCTTGAGATATATTGTAGGACCTGCCAAATAGGAAGGAGCCTTAAACCTTTTCCTATTTAACCATACTTGTATATAGGGAATCAGCTTAGAACACAATAGATTCTATGCATTGTTTAATGACCGTCAGTCGTGAGAACCTAGTGAGCGAAGGCCATGTCAATCACAATGTCATGGTTTTGGCAGGTACGGCCGGAGGTTACCCAACCTCATCCGTAGAAATTCACGAAAACTGACAATCTAAGTAAATTCCCTTTCGCTGGTTCCATGAACAAATCAACTCATAGGGAGAGAACTTCCCATCTTTTAAAATGATTTCTTAAAATATTTTCAAATTCAAAAGTTAAAAGAACCTTAGGAAATTATATTCCTACATTACTTCTGTACGGAGCTCTCAAGTTTTCACTCATTGTCGGTTTCTAATCTCACCTAAAGAAAATGATTTTTGCATATGTTTTAGCGTCTTTACGATCGATGTATGTCCAAATAAAATCAAGCAATATCTAAGGATATATATGTTTTTTTGTTTTTCAAGAGGGATAAACGCAAATGGATTTGTCCTTCTCTTTCACATTAGACCTCTATCCAATCTAGCATCAGCTTAGTCCAGAAGAGATAATACTGGAAGACTGGTTAGACCTTAATCACAAAATAACATGGATCAACAAACGCTTACTCGAGTGGGACACAATGGGTTCAACACTACAACAAATTCGCCCCCGGTGCTTTCTTCCAAAATTAAGGGGTACCTCAGAACAGTAACGTGGGAGGCTTATCAAACAATAATGTCCCACAGCACCTTGACCTGGGCCTTTAAAATCAAAGAACTATTAGTGGGACCGGGGCTATGCCACTACCAAACCCTGAAAACATGTACCGAATGATAATGACCATGAATCAAAGTCTCACTCTCCTTTTAACGGATAACCAAAATACTTGGGCCAAATTAGATGAATTGATTAAGGGACGTCCAATAGAACCACTAAGGTAAGCTATGATTCTTCCTTCTCCTCCGCCTTTTATTCACAATGAGATCCAACTTCTTTCAGAACAACAAAATCCACCGCGAATCCAACTTTATCATGTGGTTAATTGGCTACATCAAAACCAACCAGAACTCAATTCGTCATAAGCCCTCAAAAAGGATAAAACCATATTCAAACTCAAGGAGAAATTGAGACTCTTTACGCAAAAAGTAACTGACGGTTCAAACGACTTGGCATAGCTCCAGAACTACAACTCATACCCTGAAGCACATTATTCGGTGAGATTCAAGATTCCTTTAATTCTAAAATTTACTGCAACAACCCCTTTAAAACTGTATCTTAAATCTTATGTATGGTCTATGAAGATCTACAACTTGTGGGAAGCTAAACTGGCAAATTCGTTTCACATCACATTGGCAGGGACAGCTCAAAGTTAGTTTCTCAACTTGGAAAAACATCGCGTCCGGTCCTGGACAAATATTGTCAAAGAATTTGTTGATCAGTATAAGACAAATAAGGAACTAAAAATAACAAGAAAACATTTGGAAATGGCAAAGCAGAAAGAATACAAAAATATAAGTGAATTTGTAACAAGATGGAGAGAACTTGCCACCCAAATGGTGGAATGTCTCGAAGAAGAAGAGTAATTAGGCATGATTGTGAAAAGCCTCAAGCCCGAAATTCGAGCATAAATTAGACACTAATTATTCAATCGGTTTAAAGCCTTCCTCCATGTTGGAAACGATATTGAAGAAGATTTGGCCAAACAAACAAAAATCAAGAAATCTTCTTCCCAATATAAGAAGACTCCAACATCCGCTATCAATCAAGTCTCCACTTATAGGCCATATGGTGCGTATTCCAACAATCCTTATAGACAAAGTTCGCCAATAAATTCTAAAATTTCTCTTCACCAGGATATCGCAATAAAAAGAATAACAATGAGGGGGCGTTCAATCAAGGAAAGCCGAAAAAGAGATACTTTTCACAATTGCCTAGGTCGCTTAGGAAGGTATATGAACACTTAAAAGAAGTTAGATTGATCTATCTATTAAATCAGGGGCCACCTCCACAACCTATTCTGTCACATTGGAATTTGAATAAGCATTGCGAATACCATTAAAGCATAGGACACACTACTGATAATTGTGTAGCCTTACGTCACACTATCCAGAATCTGATTGACACTAAGAAGATCCCCGATCCCTCAACTCCAAATGTTGCACGAAATCCCTTACCTAACCATCGCATCAACGCCATAGAGGATTATCTAAATCTGCCAAATCCCGTTTCATTAATTCGTCCGATTGGAAAAGAAAACAAAACTCAAGTGCTGAAACTAAGTTTTAAGGAACCTTTGCATAAAGAAGACGATGAATTCGATTTTAAGGAGCCTAAAGATGAAGATGAAAACTTTTTAGGGTTGTGCATTAACAAATCATCCCCTCAATCATGTAGTCCAGTTACGACATACAACCCAAGAATCATGGGTTGTATGCAAAAAATGAGGTTTATACCTAGTCTAAGCCTGAAGGAAAAAAATTAAGGAGTGGCTGATATCGTGAATCCTAAGGCTAATCCAAGACGCCATGGGTTTGGATTTAGAAATAAGAAGACGAAAAAGAGGAGTGTCCACTCAAAAAGACATGAAGCACAAATTGGGATGATAGCCTTTGATTAGAATCAAATAGCTGAATCAAATTAACCCAAATAAGCAAAACTTACTACTTCTCCTGAACTGCATGGCAAAATGATTGATCATATAGTAGCCTGGGTACAATAATTAACTCGTTTAGGATGAGTTTATTAGCCTCCGAATACCAACCCACCTAAAGAGCTTCTAAAGACCTTGAGGATGGAAGAATGGTTGAACAACTCAAGAAGACCCAAGCTTAATTAGATATCAATTTATGGTCTTTTGGTTGCATCTAAATCACATTGCATAACATTGATGAAAATGTTGGACGAATTGGTTATACCACTCGAATCCACATTAACTGAGTTAACAAGCATGATCGCAACGAAAGGTATCCAAAAACAATTTTTAGGTTTCTTAGATGTTGTACAATTGATTTGTCTTCACTTGGAAAAAATCATAATTAGGCTCTATACATCACCGTTAAAGCTCGGGGTATGTCAATCCCATACGTTTAAATTGATAACAGTTCTACCATCAATGTATGCTCACTCAAGACAACACTCTGTTGGGGTATTGATATAACAAGTCTAGAAGAGTCAACTGTTACAGTCCGAGCATATAATAACACTAAGAGGGACATAATGGGTTCAATAATATTAGATTTTCACATGGGACCCATAACGTTTATGACAGAATTCCAAATCATTGATATTCCATCTGGCTTCAACTTGTTACTTGGTCGGGTGTGGTTACATGAAGTCAATGCTCTACCTTCCTCCATACATCAAAAAATAAAGATTATGTATAAAGGGAATGTGATCATCATCGAATGGGATCTCGATAGAACAATCACTCCTAAAGACTCACATGTCCTTGGAATTAGAAGCCAAGATGTACAACTCGAAAGGTTCTGTTACGAATCGAATGTTCAAATGCTTACAAGTCAAAGGCTGGAATGCCTACCGCCCGATGACTTGTCAACAATGAATTAATACCCAAATTGTACAAATTATGAGGATAATATAATTTTTACAGGGAATCAGATTGGGCAAGTATCAAAACGAAATTGCCCAAATGATAGAACCTTATCAACTAAAAAAAATATAGCAGAAAATAAAAATACCTAGTTATATTAAATACATGTTTCTTTAACAAAAATAATTTGGTAAAAATAATAATAAACTATAGGTTTCTACCAATTTTAATTCTAGAAAACATTTGCTCTTATCTGGCATGCAATGAAACAAATAAAACAAGTAATATCAGAATTAACTAGGTATCCCTACTTATGTAAGAATAATTCTCAAAGATATTTCACTATTAATCACAAGAGTTTACAGAAACAATAATCACAATTACAAACTTGCGAACTTGAGTCGCACAAGAAGAGTTGCAGTCTCCACCCCAGGTGATTACATATTGCTTCGAATCACTTGAACTCAAACACCACGCATCATGCGTCTCGGATTCTCTCCGAACTCTCAAACTCTCAAAGCAAGGTTTGGGATTTGTTTGTTTCTTTTAGAAAGAACTCACAAATTTTGTATGAAATATTAAACTCTATGTTAAAAAATATTTTCTTTTCATAATATAGAATAAGGATATTTTTCTCCAAAGAAAAGCTTATCAACATAAAGAGCATAGCTTGGTTTAAATAGAAAAAAATTCATCTAAAAAGGCTATGCAACTTGATTGAATTTTTTCTCCAAATGAGTTGTCAACAATGAATTTTATGTCCTTGGAAAAAGACATTCAAAGTTGAACAAAAACAAATGTTAAAAAAATACTCAGTAGGATTTTTTGAAGTGCGGAACCGATCTAGCATTTTTGCATACTAGTCTGTAGCTTAAAAAGTGCAGCAAGGATGTTTTGTGGACCTGTCACAAAGAATGTCATACCGGTCCACAGCTTAAAAACTGCTGGAGATTAAATACGCGGACTGGTCTTAGTAAAAGCCACACCGGTCTGCAGTTAAAAAGTTACTGCTTTGATTGATTTTTCAACTTCAAAATTTTCAAAGATTTTTACCAAAACTTAGGCTATAAATTTTGGATGAATTTCAACTAAATTAACATTTAAAATTTTCTTGGTTTTCACAAAAACTTGACAATTTTCAAAAGTGAAATCCAACAAAGATTTGAGTTGAAATTCTAAAATTTGTTTTAAAAAACAAGGATTTTTTTAGTTGAAAATGTTAAACACCTAGGATTAAATAATTCTAAGCTCACCAACCCAATGTCAACATGATATGTAGTTTACGTCTTCTAGAGTTTTGAGTTCTTCATTGAGTGTGACCATGAACATTTTACAAAATACAAAATGTATTTTTGTCGAGAGAATAAAGCCAACTAAAAATGAACCTAACATCAACAACCAAGCCCCTCCGTTGGGCTGGGATAAGTGGGAGACGATAGTAAACTAAAGCAACCAATACTAGCAAATAGTTCACTAAATGGCCATTTTATTAAGGAATGAGAAGATTTACCCTACTGTGGCTTTCAAGAAACATGGTAAAATAATCAAGGGAAAAGACAACCAGGCTTAGAGATCTTATTTGAAAATGATTTATGCATAAATGGGATTTATTCATTCCTTCTCTACCCAATTGAAGATAACTCAAACTTTCATCAAACCCTTGGAGGAAGATGATACGCCTGGAAACATATTTGAGGTGTTAGCCATTGAAGAAAACTATTTGGGTGATTTAGTACACTTGATTCGACCAATAAGTGAAAGGAGAACAACAAAGAGAATAAATAAGCGAAATACCAATAAAGATTCATATTGTTTATAGAAGTTATTGAAATATATGAATGATTCTGTGATCATCAATAAATTTGCCAATGATTCCTCGTATTTTGATTTGTGTGACATTGAAACAATGAATGACAATTTAGAAAAAGAACAACGCGTGCAACCCCTAGAGGGAGACACCGTCATAATAAACTTGGGTATCGAGGATGATAGTGAAGAAATAAAAGTTGGTGCTGAGAAAAATGAAGAAAAAAAACTGGCTTTTGAACATTTATTGAAAGAATTCATTAATGTATTCGCTAGGTCTAATGTTGATATGCCTAGTTTAGATAAAAACATCGTGATGCATGAAGTTCACATAAAGCCAGAATGTAAACCGGTTAAGCAAAAGTTGATAAAGTTAATTCCACAATGGTCTCTTAAAGTCAAAGAGGAGTTCACCAAGAAATTGGATGTAAAATTCATTAGAGTTGTTGAATATCCTACTTGGCTTTCAAACATAGTGCTTGTCCTAAAGATGACTTCCCACTTCCATACATCGATCTCATCATCGATAATACCGCACACCATGCATTGAAGTCAATTGTCGATGGATTTGTGGGATATAATCAAATCAAAATGCATCCAAATCGCCAAGAAAATACAACATTCATCACACCTTAAGGAATATATTGCTACACAATCATGCCTTTTAGGTTAAAATATGCTAGGGTCATATATCAAAAGGCTGCAAACATTATTTCACGCTATGATACATAAAGAAGTTGAAGTCTACGTTGATGATATGATAATCAAATCTCTTGACCGGGAAAGCCATATTCCAACACTGTAAGCTTTTTTCGAAAGACTTCTTCAATTTCAAATGCGTCTGAATCCTCAAAAGTGTATTTTTGGAGTCACAAAAAGAAAAATGTTGGGATGCATAGTGAGCAAAAGAGGGATAAAAGCAGATCCTACAAAGGTAAAAGCCATCCAAGAAATGCCAATTCTAAGGACGAAAAAGGAAATCCCAGGATTTTTAGGAACACTATAATTCAGAAGTCATTTTTTCTCTCAATTGACCTAAACATGTGAACCAATATTCAAACTCTTTCAAAAGAATTTTGATGGACAATGGAACAAGTAGAGCCAAAAAGCTTTTGATAAGATCAAGCAATATCTCTCAAACCTGCCTATCTTGGTTCCACCTCAAGAAGGGATCCCAATAATTTTGTATATGTCTGTTAATAAATCGCCGATAAGGGCAATGTTGGTACAACACTTATTGAAAACCAAGACAAAAAGAGCCATATACTATCTAAACAATAAATTATCTCCCGGAGAATAGAAATACACAATGTTGGAAAAATTATGTGTATCCTTGGTTTGGGCTTCTCAGAAGTTTAGGCATTATCTGTTGGTATTTCCGGTAATACTGATATCTTGCACGGATCTGTTATAATACTTTTTTGAGAAACTCATGTTAATAAATTGAATCGCCAAATGGGTATTTCTCCTATCCGAATTTGATATCTCGTACATGACCCAAAAGGCAATCAAAGGCCAAATCATCGCCAACTACCTAGCTGGAAATACAATCATTGAGACCGAAAAATAAAATTTTGAATTCACAGATGAAAGTCATCGAAGATGACGAAAGGAAAATGTGATGCTGTTTATAATCGAAATGGTAATGGTATTGAAATTTTGTTAATATCGCCAGATCAAATGCATGCCCACATGTCATTTTGCCTGGAATTTTCCTATACAAACAACATAGTTGAGTATGAAGCTTGTATAGTCGGACTGGAATTGCTCAACAAAAAGGAGTTCAAAAAATACAAGTGTTTGGAGATTCTATTGTTATCATTAATCAAATAATAAAAAAATGAAAAATTAAGGAGGAAAAGCTTATACCATTTCTAAGCCAATTAGAAGAAGTTTTGGACAAGTTTGATTGTGTGGAATTTCTCTTTATTCCACGAATACGGAATAATTTTGCAGATGCTTTGGACACTTTGGCCTCAATAGTTGAAAATTCAGGGGAAAAAAATAAATTCATATTCAAATACAAAAACGAACAAACCCAGCATTCTGTTTATCGCTATATGTTGAAGAAAAAAGATTTATGAGTCCAAATGATTGGTGCTATTGAGGCTTCCAATAAGAATTTAAAGAATATCATTAGTAAAATGGTGAAGAATGGCAGAGATTGGCTTAACAAACTCCCTTTATGCATTATGGGGGTATCGAACCACGGAACACGCTTCGACTGGAGCCATTCCCTTTTCTCTCACCTGTGGAATGAAAGTTATTTTACCTGTTGAATTGGAATACTTTCGTTACGGGTCATAGTGGAAAACCAAATCGGTGAAGTGGATTGGATAAAAGTAAAATATGAAGAACTGGCAATGATAGATGAAAAGTAACTGAAAGATTCATACCAACACCAAGGATATCAAAAACGAATTGTGATGGCTTTCAACAAAAGGGTCCAGTCAGGGGGTATTGTTATGGGTGATATGGTACTTAAAGAAATTCGCGAACCTGCCAGAGACCCACATCGTAAATTCTTACCAAAATGGACCAGTCTTACGTTGTCATTAAAATAATATCCGGGGGATTTTCTTTTTTAACATATGTTGATGGATAAGATTGAATTCACTAGTTAACTTGGATTGATTGAAGAAGTATTACTAATGATGATTGTAAACTTAAACTATGGAGACCTGAGCCCCACAGAAAGGAAATGCTTATTCAAAATTATTACACATTGGGAGAGACGTAGGCAACCTAAATTGGAAATTCAAGCCCGGTCTATTACTCAGAATAAAGAATAAAGAAAAGGAATAAACCTTTATACTATCCTTTCATAAATTATGTATCCCTAAAAACTTTCCATACAAGCTTTCCAAAAATAAATGAATATTTTCATCAAAACCTATAACTACAATCACTACAACAACCTACATTTTCTAAAGCCATGAAAAGAACCATCAAACACCTAAACATCATCAGCCATCAGACACTAAATGAAGCAATCGCTCCCTCTCCAAGGCATGGTATGAAGCCAATACCGTCTCATCCATCACCTGAGTATCAGTGTACTGAAACCATAGCATTAGCATAGGATCATACTCAATCCTCTAACAAACTCGCCTCTAGATATGCAAAACAACATCAGCACAAGTTACATGACTAATACCAAACTCTATGGCATTAAATCGACGAATAAATCGAGTAGACTACAAGCCATGCAAAGTGGCACCCAACCACGGTGTGATAGGGAGAGTAACATACGAGAAATCTCTCAAAGGGAAAGGAATGTACAATGGAACGTTGAACTACCTAGTCAATCGCCCTAGGATGTAAAAAATGTCTCCCGAAGACCATGAATCCGAAATAATTATGACCGTCCATGCTCATAATCATCATCCTCAAATGCCACCATGGTACAACCTAATGGATAGAGGAAGACAACTCCAAAAAATGCATAGTCCAATCAAAAGATGTCAAGCCAGCAGTTAATTCATAGTCACGACAAAGGAAAAAAACAACTCGACTCCCACGGCACACAAGGTCTCACAAACCTAAACCTCTCAGCAAGCCACATGTATAACATAAAAGTACTACCTCGAAAAAACTCCACCCATCCCTGAACCAGATCATCTAGCCCATTTAGTGTTTTTGCCAAAAGTACAGAAGTCACCAGACATCTCATGCGAGCCTCTGCCACCACCTGACTGATCAAAGGATCCACTAAAACCGCATCTCCATGTTATAGTGATATACTAAAAGCCGTGGTTTTATTATTATTGGTTTCGATATGTTATATAGAATTCGTTTTGCTATTTTAATGAGAATCTTTATGGAAAATTATTGCATTATGTTATTTGTGTAAATACTATGCAAGTGTGTCTTTTATTCCATATACTATATTATTTTGTGTGTAGAGTTTAACTTACACACAGTGGATCATATCATTGGTTCTTGTGAAATATAAGTTTAGTGATTTACAGTCTTAGATGGAATTGGACACCCATCGATATGATTATAGCACAAGTTTTAGTAGTTTATCTTCACTATAGGAGACAATATAGTTCCAACTCGTTGTGCTAGTACACTTTGTGTGTATTAAACAGGACCAGTTTGGGTTAATTGTTTTTCTACTAACTATATAGAATAATTTAAATCCCATAGTTATTATGATTTCTTATGCTCTTAATCTTGAAATAACTAATATATATATGTAGTGTTTGTTGTTTTGACTTGTTAAGAGTGAGATTCATTTATGGATCAACAAGCTTTGTGATTGGATAATGACGCTATATGTATGATGAATATTAATTATTGACATAATTCATGTCCTGATATAAGGATTGATGATAACCCCTTGAGAAGTTTATAAGTTTTGATCATATTAAACCCTACAGGTGGATTATGTTAATCCGACGTTTCAAATAAGTTAAGTAGTAAGCTCAAGGATTAAGAAGTCATTTAAATATAATTGTCAGTAATTTAATTTAAATGAGGGTTATCTGTAATCATAACATGTGGAGAATAATAAATATTTAATAAGACGAAAAAATAGCAAAATAGAGAAAAATCAAAAACGTCGTAAAAACTAAAACAACATAAAAGCGTTGTAAAAATTAATAAATTCCTATACACGTTTTTTATCGCAAAAATTCCCTTTAAGTGTTTTAAACCTATTCCAAAGATGATTTTAACTTAATATTTTTTTTATAAATATAACACATTGGTTTGGGACAAAAAGACATGATTCTAGAGAGATTTTTGAAGTAAAAAATATCCAAACGTTAGAATCAATTTTTGAGAGTTTTGAGACACCACCTAAATTTTGTTTACATGCCACATGAGATCTTATTATTCTTCAAATCTAAGAACTAGGCTTTCAAACGTTCGCAGTCTTGCAGGAGCGTATTCGATTGTGATTGAAGATTGGGTAAGCGAGATGGCTAACTTGCGAAAAGAGAGATCACAAATGGGGGTGAAAGATTATGATCAAGTGCGTTGAAAAAGGCGACGGATAAGTCGAAAAAGCGGGAAGCACTATGCTAAGCCAGCTGTGGTTAGATTTTACATTCAAGGAATGTATGAGGCTATTGCATAATTGTGGAGAAGTAGTTTTTGTAAGTCACCAAGTGTGTAATTCCATTTTGATCATAGTGAAACACTATTGATTAGTCCCGAGAATTATTCTTACGCAAATAGGGATACCTCGTTACTTCCTTATATTATGGATTATTTTTGTGTGATTGTTTGATTGATATAATTGCTATAAAACACAACACAAGTTTTGATAGTAAAAATTGATTAGACCACAAGTTTTACTATAAAATGAAAATCTAAATTATTTTTGATAAAAAAAAATAAAATTAATCTAGGTAATACAATCCTTAAATATTTTTCCTCAATTGGTATTTGAGGAATTTTCTTTAATTTGCTAGGGTTTTGCATTTAGGTTGATTTGTGTCTATTTACTACTTGTTTTGCTTGATTTGATTTATTTTTCATGACTACCAAAATTGATTTGTCTAAGTTCAAGGCTCATACGCTTAATGGGTTTAATTATAAATATTGAAAAATCTGCATGACTATTTATTTGCTACCTTTAAATGAGCAAATTTGGCAAACTGCTTTAAATGGTTATATTATACCCACTATGAATGTAGATAGGAACAACGAACTTAAACCAGTAGACTTATGGACTACTAAGGAATTAGAAGTAATTAAGTTTAATTCTTAAGGTCTAAATGCAATCATGGCTTATGTTTATGAAGAAGAGTCCAAAAAGATTTTAAATTGAACAATTCCTAATAGGCCTGGGATATTTTGACCGTAATTTTTGAAGGAACAACAACTGTGAAAAGTTCTAAAATTTAAAGGCTCGTCACAGATTTTGAAACTATAACGATAAAAAGAAGATGAATCATTTGATACTTTTTATAATAAGCTCAAAAACATACTGAATTCTCTCTACAATCTTGGCGAAATATTTTTTGAATCCCGCATTGTAAAGAAATTTCTATGGTCTTTGCCTGATAGGTTCTTCCCAAAAATTACTGCCATTAAATAAAGAAAATAAGGATTTGAAAATTAGTTTATCCAAAAGTTTCCCATTCAAAAGTTTTTGAAAATCAAGTGATACTTTTAATGTGTATAAGCACACACTCCCATAACCTATTTTGTATGAATATTGCAACAAGAGATGTCAGTTGAAAGAGTTTTGTCAGCAAGCTTTGAAAAAGATGCCGAAGAGTGTTCCAATTCTTAAACCTAAACCGAGAGGGAAAAAGAAGAAAAACATACAAGATAGTTAGGATTTTGAATAGTAAGGAACATAAGAATGATGGAACTCTAAAGGTTAGGAAAATTTGGGCCCTGAAAAGAATCGTTTCACCTAGTTAGGTGATAGGGATATCGCCTAGCATAGAATTAATTGGAAGGATGGCTATGCTATGTGAGTTTGTTACTTCGATCAGTTTTAGCTCCTTGCATTGATACCCAAGAAAAGTGGATTTTAAGTATGGATTTGCGATTGCGATAATTGCCTATATATTTTAAAAAATTCATTACTTACATGCATGTGACTGTAATTGCTTTTTATTTCGAATATCTTTAGATTTTCCTACTTAAATGCTAAATTGGAGATATATGTGTATAATGATTTATCAATTTGAAAACTAGTAGCATGCTATTTTAATCACATAAGAGTTTTTGTGCATATCCCACACACTACACTTCACAATATGGGTAATTAACAATAATGGCCCCTAAAGATTGACTCAAATCCCTCGTTCATCCCTAAAGTTCAATTTTCGGTTGACATATCCTTAAAGTTTTTAATTTCGGTTGAAATATCCTTAAAGTTTTTAATTTCGGTTGAAGCATCCAAAAATACCCCTTCAAAGAGTAACTCTTGAAAATCATGCACATTTTACAACCATCTTATTAAAAGGCATCTAGTTTTGGACGAGTGAAGGAAAATTGAAAAAATTTAAGGATGCTTCAAATGAAAATTGAACTTTAGGGATGAGCGAGGGATTCAGGTCAAACTTTAAGGGTCATTTTTGCTAATTACCCGCACGATCTACGTTGATGCATATTGAGTAATTACATATGTTTAGGCTCACACTTTTAATTTGAAACTTCAGAAGCTTTCATATACTGTTTATTTATATAGAGAATTTAAGAAAACCATTGTAATTAATGCAATGAGATTTTGGTAATGCAGTTTTAAGTGAAAATTAAAACAAGCATGTGAGGAAAAAATGTAGAGCGGATGGAAAGGGGCTACCATAGTGAAAGGATAACCGAAAGCTACCAAATGAAAATAGCTGGTCTCTTTACGCTTATGCTTCACTAGGTTTTTGTTAAGTTCTGGTGTAGTTCATACAATATACTAGCTCACTATTTTGCCTTGTGAAGTGAAGCAAACTACAACGAAGACTCAAAGTTAGGCATGTCTTTAAGTCAGTGTTTATAACAGACTAATTCGACTTAGAGTCTGTAATTGAGATGTTATAGATATCACGTTGAAAGCGTCTATATAAAATGTATGTGTTTTGTCACCAGAATAGCCAAAGGGGGAGATTGTAATGTTTATGTTTTTAGTTGGCTTGATTTTGATGTCAAAAACGATTTTTCATTGTAACTGTTTCAATCGAATTGAAGATTTAAAGATGCGACAATCAACTAAAGCTCTCTAAACTTATCGGATGCATCATACATAATTCAGGATCAAAGGTAAGTTGGTTACATGTTTTGATTCAAAATATAGGTGGTGGTTAAGCGTTAAAATCGAAATCAAAATTCTTTTGAGTTAAACTTGAGTTTTAAGTGTTTCTACTGAATTTTATTGAAATCTGAGAAATTTCATTGATATAAAAAAATGAGAAAACTTGGTTTTTACATGTCTAACATATTTGATAGGTTGTCTTTGAAATTTGGGTTGAATCGGAGTTTGAACGGACTTAAAACAACGAAAAATAAGCAAAATAGAGAAAAACCAAAAAGCGTCATAAAAAGTAGAAAAACTGAAAAGCGTCGTAAAAAGCAATAAATTCCTATACAGGTTTTTTATCGCAAAAATTACTTTTTAAAGATTTCAAACATATATTCTAAAGAGAATTTTGACTCGATATTTTTCTATAAATATAACCCATTGGTTTGGGACAAAAAGACATAATTCTAGAGAGATTTTTAAAGCAAAAATTATCTGAATGCTAGAATCAATTTTTAAGAGTTTTGAGGCACCACCTAAATTTTGTTTAGATGACATAAGAGATCTTAGAGTTCTTCAAAGGACACTACTATTGTAACTGTCCGTAAGTTTTAATCAAACTTACAAACAATTTTGACCCATATATTCCTTCAACCCGGCTAAACAAGTATTCAACTTAAGTTTCTATAATTGCCAAAGTTCACCCCATCTTTGTATTACTAACATTTTAACCCATTGAAAAAATGGAAAATTAAAATTTAAAATATATTTTAAGTGAAAATGTCTTATTCTTTAATTATCATATTAATTAATTATTTTTATCAAAAACTGACTAAACGTGATATATTTACGAGATTTTCTTTGGATATCCTCAATTAAGAATCTATTATACTTTTTTGATATCTTAGATTAGTATTTCAATTTTGTTTTATTTCATGCCATATTATCATGTCAACTTGAACACGAGATTTTTTTAATTGATAATCTAATTTTGAACCTTCATGACAATGCCTTTTACGATTTCGTTTAAAATAGAGGGCAGGTGAATGCTACTTTGGCTCTCTCACGTAAGGGTAATTTGTTCTTCTATAATAGTTTGATAGTTAGGGTTTAAAAACTTCTTTTTGCAAATGTAAAATATAAAATAGGGGTTTATCGACTTAACCCCTTGCGCTAATAGCGATATTTGAGAAACCCCCCCAAAATAATTTTTATTAGACTTAACCCCCTAAATCCTGACGTCGTCCGTTTTCCATTAAAATTCAATTTTTTTGGACGATTATGCCCTTCTCTTCATTTAACCCCCCAATTAAACCCCTTTAAGCAACCAACTAACCCTGTTAACCCTTAGATCCTTTCTGCATTCTCAATATATATACACAGATGTATGCTTGCTACTATCTTCATTTTCTTCAGCTGAAATCGACAATTACCCACTCCAGTTCATCTTCTTCTTAATAGTTCGTCTTTCATCACTAGGTTGGAAACCCTAAGCCCACGGTTGCCATTCATTTTTGCAAGTAACCCTAAACCCACGGTGTTATATTCGATGACTTTAGTAACCCTAGGTTCAAAATGGGTGGAGGTGAAGCTTCGAACTCTGAATCAAAGGTATGTGGATGCGATTTATTGACTTTTTGCTTAGTTCGGAAAATTATAATCATCATTGTACTTGTTTAGGTTTTACCTTGCCAGATGTGTAACCAAAATGCACATAATGGTGGTGACTGCCTTTGGGTTTATACCAGGTGCAAAAACTGAGGTTGCAACTCTGTCCTTATGCTACTTACATCAAGGACATAGAAGAATCCAAATAGAAAATTTCTCAAGTGTTTAAATTCTGGATACAGTACTTGGAAGTGGCTTGATAAAGAAGTTGCAAAAGGTAATGGTCAGGGGTCATCCAACTGAAGAGAATGTTTCCAATGTGGTAAAGAAGGCCACTTCAAGTCAAATGGCCCATGGTTGGACTATCAATGCACAATGAGCCATTATAATGGTACAATGGTTCTTAGGACATCAAATGTGGCACGTAGCAGAGGAATGAAATATCTGAAAGGTAATGTGTGTGGTTGTTTCAAGTGGTTACGAGAAGTAGTTATGCAGAAAAAAATGAAAGAAGTTAGCATTAATGTAAATGTCTCATTGGATGCATTTTGTAACAATTTTGCTACTAATGTAACTGTGACCAAGAAATAAAGAGAAACAAACTTCATTTTATTTCATTCCATTCATGTTGAGTGTTACATTTGTAATGCTTTTATCATATACCGTATAACCATAACTTCACAAAAATATTAAGTTCAGAAACTTCACAAAAAATTACACAAACTACTATCATCACAACTAAATAAAAAACTACTGAACAATAAATAACTACAAAAGCATTATGTTTCTCTATCTTGGCCAATTGGTTGGCTATTGTGTTCATCACTTCCTGGTGCAATTCCACTGTTTTGGCCTATAGGTTGGCTACTGTGTTGCACTCTTCCTTGCCTAGTTGCTCTGCCTCTGCCACGCTAAGATCCTTGGGTTGTGGCACCTCTACTGGTTGCTCTGTCCCTAGGACCTTTAGGCCTTCCTCCTTTTGATCTAGGTGGAGGTGGTTGGGCACTTGCACTTCCATTGCCACCTACTTGCTCTTCCCTTGGAGGCCCTTTACATGTCCTTATGTTGTGCCCCAACAATCCACACTTCTTGCAGTTTTTTTATGTCCTTGATTCACCTTTATCAAACCCTTTTTTCCTATTATTTGCAGGCCTACCAGGTGGCCTATATATGAAGGGAATTTTAACCTCAAATGGTGCCTACAAGTTTGATTACATAAAAGAGGAATGAGAATACTCACTTTAAATTGTCTTATTATGACAAAATAGTAAGGATAAAAATTATACTTACTTTAACCCACAACTTGTGGTTTAGTAAAGGTGTCACTGACCTTGCACAGGCCTTGGCATACATTTCCACTGTTATATAATGTGAACAATACCTACATAAATGTAAGCTAAAGTTATGAATCTTATAAAATGTTAGAAGTATAAGATAATTAATGGTAAAGTATATGTACTTACTCTACCCAATTCAATCTTCTTTGTTCAATAAAACAAATAGCATGAATGCACGGGATTCCTGTTATGAACCATTTCCTACACTCACAAGTCTTTGAAGTCAGGTTCACAGTCCAAGTTTGATTATACACCCCTTCAACACTGTATTCATGCAAGCTTGAAGGGTGAACAATGTAATTTCGGACATCTTCTCTCATTTTATTAATGACATCCATAACCCTAGGCACCAATCCTGTTGGACCATGTTCCATTGTGCTTGCTTTCATGTTTCTGGTGTACATTAAAGTCATAACCATCTTATGGAACTTCTCAACAAAAACAGAAAATGGTTTATCCCTCAGGTTCAACATTATCAGGTACATCAGGTTGTGCTTGCACTGTTTGTTCATTCTCAGGTGGTGGCTGCTTTATTTCTTCATACTCAGTTTGTGCTTGCTCTGTTTCTTCATGCAATGGTTGTGGCTGCTCTATTTCTTCATGCTCATGTATGGCCTGCTTTGTTTCATCATGCTCTGTTTGTATATCCACATCCATAGGCTATGGTATTTGAGGCAGTTCATCTAGATATTCCGATGGGATATAGTCCTCTATAATTTATACCCTCTTCCTGACATATTTTTTATACTTTTTACTTCTTGCCTTACTAGATTCTGCTTGCGAAGAAGTTGGCACAGGATATGTTTCCATTGGGGTATGTGGTGATGGTGGTCGTGGTGGTGATGGTGGCACTAGAACTTTGTCTACACTAAGTGACTCCTCATACTGTACAGCAATAAACAAATGAAGCATTATATCATCCTTTACATAACTGTCATTAAAACACATCAACACATCCTCATCTATTTCAATAGTCATCCTCACCCCATCTAAAATGTACTATAGGGCAATATCCATGGAAAATGTATAACTTACAGTTGCCATATAATCATTGATGGACTCATTAATTACATGTACTAGCCCATACAAACACAAACAATCCCCATTTAATCTCCATATCTGAAGAACCTCGCTACCAATGTAATCACTAACTTACCAGTGACCACGAACAACATTCTTACAATCCCAAGTACCACAAAAATGTAGAACAACATGCCGGATTGGGTAAATCTTCCATTTTATAGAAGCACTGTTAAATAGCAAAAAAATAAAATAACAATATTAAGTAGACATACATATGAAACTAGGGTTAACTAATAACCAAATAAAACATGAATGCTAACCCTAACACAAACATCCATTGACAAATATGATCATATTAGCCCTAAATCATCAGTGAAAGACGAAAGGTGCACAGTGTAGTACTCACAATATTTCGCGCATTGTAAGATTAGCAGTCGAATAACTCATTGTTGAGTTTGCTTCGGTACACCAGCGCCTTCAATCACTCTTATTACACTGAGTTTCGACTTTGATCGAAGCTTCAAAATGTTTGCAATAGAGGTTTTGCAGCGGAGGGAGGTTTCGCGCTCAAAGTTGGAGAGGGAGGAGTATGACGATGCATAACTACTGATTTGGGGTTAACTGGGGGTTTAAATGAAGAGAAGGGCATAATCGTCCAAAAAAATTGAATTTTGACGAAAAACGGACAGCGTCAGGATTTAGGGGGGTAAGTCTAATAAAAATTATTTTGGAGAGTTTTCTCAAATATGGCTATTAGCGTAGGGGGTTAAGTCAATAAACCCCTATAAAATATTCACGACCAAAAAGTTTCTTTTTGAGAGGTCTTTTCCTAGTGTAGACTGTACTCCTTTGTCCCAAATTAAGAATTTGGTTTGACTTTTACTCATTCTTAATGATATATATATATATATATGTATACATAATCATCTAGTTTTGACTTCATAAATTGCTAAAACTAAAACTTTCTTTATTATAAAATTTGGTGCGTAGAATATGCCTAAAAAGGAAACTGAAATATTTTTAATTTAGGACATCAAAAAAATACTAGATTATTAATTTTTTACGACAAAAAAGTACTTTATAAATATGTGATGTTCAATCAATTTTTTGATTAAAAAAAATCCTTAATTTAACTGATAAATGAAAGAATATGAAATAGTTACTTAAATATCTAATTATATATAAACCAAAAGAGCTTGAATTCAGTTATGACACCGAATTAAAGGTTTCTTCCTATTTTACTTATGCGTTTATTTTTTTAATGAAAAACTATTTGGCGGGAATAAACCCACGAGTCTATGTTAAAATAAAAAGCGCATTTTCATTTGGCTAATTCTTTGTTTACTAAATATTTTTCATTTTAACCTAAATAACAACGTATATAAAAAACGAGTATGCACATGCATCGTATGTTATGTACTAAGTGCAGTATTTTTAAAGGAGAAAATACCATTCTTACATGTTTTTTTTAAATAAAATATTCTTTCATGGGTTAAAATATTAATTATGCAAAGATTAGGATGAAATTAAGCATTTATAAAGTAGAAAACTTTTTTAGTTAGAACGTGTTAATCTAAACATGTGGTTGAGAATAGTCTATTGCTAAAACTTACAAACCATCATATAATCATTTTCCTTTTTCAAATATAAGAATTAGGGTTTCAAACATCCGTGATCCTGTGGGAGTGTCTTCAGTAGCAATTAGAGAGGGGGTGAGCGAAGTGGCTAACTTGCGATAAGTGAGATCGCAAATAGGAGTGAAGGATTGTGATCAAATGCGTAGATTGAGGCAATGGAGAAGCCGAAAAAGCGGGAAGTACTACGCCAAGCCAGCTGCGGTTGAATTATACGTTCAAGGAATTGACGAGACTATTGCATAAATTGTGGGGAAGCAATTTTTGTAAGTCGTCGAGTCTGTAATTTCGTTTTATTATAATGAAGCACGGTTGGTTAGTCCTGAGGATTAATCCTTCTCAAGTAGGATTACCTTGTCACTTGTGTTGTGAATTATTTTTTGCGTGATTGTTTGATTGATATAATCGCAAAAAAACACAACACATGTTTCAACAGTAAAAATTGATTAAACCTAGGATTTAAATTCCGCTTATCAAATATAAATTGTTTTTAATAAAAACCCTAAAATGAACCTAGATAATACGATTCTTAAATATTTTTTCCTCGGGAAACACATTGAATAAAATCATTATGAATACCAAATAGAGCTGCTCTTGAAAATTACAAGAAAAATATAAAGAGAAGTGAAAGCAAAACTGTGTTCGAAGGTTTCATTGTTGTAGTTAGAAATTTTGTGATATGAATTGACATCCCAACCCTTAAAATAAACTAAAAAATACCAATATGCATTAAAATATGGACTGCAATATGAACTTTGCAGTCCATATTTCACTGCAATGTGAACTTTGCAGTCGATATTTTTGGTGCAAAGTTCATATTGCAGTCCATATTTTACTGCAATGTGAACTTTGCAGTCCATATTTTTAGTGTAAAGTTTATATTGCAGTCCATATTTCACTGCAATATGAACTTTGCAGTTTATATTTTATTGCAATATGAACTTTGCAGTCCATATTTTTTGTGCAAATTTCATAAAGAGGGGTAATTTAGGTAATACATAACATGTTTTTATTAACTAAATGATATTTAAATTTATTCAAATACATTCATTTAAAATATAAAATAAAATAAACCTCTTACACTAATTACCAATTAAAAATAGGCCCTTCATTCAAAAAAATATTATTCATTGAATTTTTTTGTAAAAATCAATGTGTAATAAGCTCTTCTACCTAATTTCTAGTTTTCTTTTGCTTTTCTGGATTTCTTAAGGTGACTATTCAAAACATCTAGAATCAAGTTCTCTTCACAAAAGAAAGTAAAAATAGAACGTGTATCCAGCCTGCTTGCACAGAAAATCAAAGTAAATGGACCCGATAACGTATAAGTTATGTATTTTTACTGTTTGTTAAAAAAGGAAATTAATTTTTCTCTCACACGTTAATTAAGAAGTATGATTTTTGTTTTTTGTTGGTATCTTAAATTAAGAGTTATATATTTTGGGAAGTAATTAATGTATGTAATGGTGGAGTCAGAGGGCAAAAATATAACTATAACGTTAGGTTAAATAAAATTTTAGATAAAAATCAGCAAATTTCAAAACTAAGGTGGACATTTGCCCACCTAGGCTCCGCTTGACCCCACCACCAAATGTCGTACCAATCTCGCGTTGTATATATATCTTACCGTTTATTAAGTTTAAATAGTATTTTTCTAAAAGGTGCTAAAGTTAAAATTAGATTTTTAATTTGAGATGAATGAAAAAAAAGTGAAGCATCATCGATCGTAAATTATAAGTTCACTATTCAACTTTTGGAATAACATCATAATTTAAGAATCTAGTTTATTTTTTTAACACATAATCAATTTAACAAATTAAATATTACAATAGTAAATAATTTTTATTCTTTAATTTTTTTTTTTGTATTAAAATTAATGTACCATTAAAAAATGTAAATTGTCAAAAATTGAGCATGGATTTTTAACTTTAGACAAATTAAGAAATAATATATAAATATACACACATATGTATGTGTGTATGTGTTTTGTCCACATACATACATTAGAACCTTGATTTTAATACCGGATATATTAATAATCTCGGTAAAATAATATTTTTGTATAGCCTGTCCCGACTTGGGGATAAAAGCTAAATTAATAATTTGCTAAATTTATAAGATAATAAATTATACAAAATTCATATAGGTCCCACATGATATATAAATTAATATATATGTTGTACTTGCACAAGGATTTACACATTTCATCCGTAATTATTGATTTTTTCAAACCTTTGAGATGAGAAGCCGTTGTTGTATGTATGATGTTTTGTGTTACTATAAATTCTTTTATTTAAATAGAAGTTTTGCTTCGTTATGTTCATAAATTGGAATAATGTACTATATATAATGAACAATGTACAATATACTTTTAGGACAAATAAATAAATTCATGAATTTTACTTGGTACAAATATATATATTAAAATGTTAGTTATTTTTTTTGGTGGCAAAAATGTTAGTTATTAAAACAAGAAAATATATACAATTAATAGCACAATGTTTATGAAAATAAGGAATATCTTAATAAATTAAGTTGTGTTTGACGCGTCGGATTATAGAGTCGGATTGGATTATTTAATCATATCCGACCAGGATAAAATAATCCCACATCTTAGGTGGGATTCCTTAATCATTTTCTTTATGGGATAAGAAACTTTAGTGGGATAAATAATCCACCTCGATATCCAGTCCCAACATACATCAAACATGGAATAAGATAAAGTTATCATATTCTACTCTCTTATCCGGCATGTCAAATGCAGCAAGAGTAATGATATTAACACTATACAAAAATACTCTAGCACTCCAAATATTGTCTTTAATGCAAAAAGAAATCCTAAAAGAACCATATAAAGCGTCACTAAAAATGATTTTAGAGTATTAGAATAATCAAATGAAATACTGACAAGTAAGTTAAATTAATAAATTATTTTTGTTCCCAAAGTTTATTAATTTATAGATGTTTAATTGTATATATATGTGTGAACGATATATAAAAGAACCATGTGTATTCGATTCCGGTATGCGGGAATTGGTTCAATCACGACATCACGTAAGAATCAAATTGGTAAACAAACTCTACCTACATATAAATAAAGGACAAAATGTTATAAATTATGTACAACGAATCAAAGAGTTCAACTAAAATTTACATGCATTCAATTGAATTAATTGCATATATCGTAGCTTCTTTCTCAAACAACAGATACCCCTGTTTCAAATTAATAATTCTTTCATTTTTAGGATATTTCAAATTCATTGTTTGTTTTATTTTTGATTTAATCAATATTACAAATAACACAGCATAAAATAGTTATATTAATTCGTGACAATTGATTAAGTTAAAATAATTTATTTTTTTAAAATGTTAAAATAAAAATGAGATTGTTAATTTAAAATATGTGAAATACTATTACATATATGCTGCATATAATACTATACAAGTGTAAAAAGTACGTTTAACTAGCTTTAACTTGTTTAGCCGAGGATAAGTGTATCTTAATCAATTTTAAGTACAGATCGATGACTAGCTAATTCCTCTTTAGTCCGATTAAAGGATACAAAACTTGCAATTATCCAACAATTTCTCCATTGGAAATTACAAGCGCGCATGCATGCGAGGAATAATCAAATTCAAAGAATAGGACGGATATATAAGTACTAGCTACTTGACCATAGTATTATTATAGTATATATATATATATATATTTAGTTGCAAAAGTAACAAACGTGCACGGTAAATCAGGATGATTTTTTCTTATTGGAAGATTTCCTTGTCTTTTATTTCAATAATAGTTGCTTTATTTTTTCCAAAATACTTAAAATAATGTGTGCGTATGAACTGTACGTACACCATGTTTTATCAAATAACATATTATATAGGACGACAATGTTCAAATTATACTGATATAAAAATAAGTTATACATTCATAACTTTTTCTTATATTCCTAATTTCACGATTCAATCATATATTGGATAAATTGTTTTGTTTGTGTTTATAAAGCATACAGAATTTCAATTATTATTAATTTTTAATTGTAATGGACATAATTTAGTTTAAATTAGTGTAATGATTGAGTTCTAAGCCCCAATCAATTGAATTTTTGCACGGATCTTCAACTATGATATTTATAAATATAATTAAACAGATTGAAGTACGAATATGAGAAAAAAATATATTGTTTATGGTTCAAACTACTTTATCTTATGCGTGTCGTAAGTTCAACCTATTCCTATTATTATAACTACATTAATTATCGTGTCAATTTAAGAGAACCGAAATTATTAATTTAATTGACACAAAGATAATATAATAAACAAGTTCTGATGGATATATAAATGGTATGGTCACGTTAGAAACTTTCTTATCATCATAGTACCACAATGTATGGATATATACCGTAACTCTGTGTCAAAAATAATATTCGCTTTTATAAAAATATTTTATAATTTTAACTACAAAATATTTAATATATTTTTATAATTCAAAAATTATTAAATCTCTTTCGTTTTAGGTGGGGGCGTCAGGTGAATCCCCCACACTTAAACCACCCCCATCTACCACTAATTATTGTGCCAAATTTTCATAATGTAAGTGATAAACTCTTAATATTGTCATGCATAAGCTTTTTCCCAGAGCAGCTTGACGCGTTTGTTGTACTAATTTTGCTTAATTATCTACTTATCTCGAGATTAGTGTCTTAGCGAGCTTTGTATCTAATGTGACCCAAGTTGACGTATATTTTATAGTATTCTATTTGTTTATAGAAATGGGATACAATGCCATTGTATAAATTGATCAAGAGTAAGCTTGGAGGCTTGCAAAGTGCTAAGTGAAGAACTCCCAGAACCATGATCGATCATGAAACCAAATTCCTCTGGCAGTGCGCTTCCATGATCGATCATGGGCATAACCATGATCGATCTGGCCTCGCAAGGACACCAACTACCCACTACTTTTAGCTTATTTTTAGGGATTATTGTATCTAAATATTTCTTCTTATTTATTTTATTAGTTTTTATACATTTTTTGGGCTAGTTTTAGTCTAAAGATTGGAGCTAGATAATATTATCTAGATTTTTTACATACGCAAGTTCTAGAAAGAAAGGAGAGCTAAAGTTTGTAATATTTCTTCATTTCTCTTGTAAGTTATTGATTGTAAGAATGATTTCTTCATCTATAATATTTGTTTTTGTATCTATTTTAGAGTAGTCTTTTGTTAAGGTTACGGAGGTGAATCGCGATATAATTTTCGGTGATTAATGGCTCAATCCATGTTTAAAGTTTGATAAATATTTGTGAATCCTTTTCTCTAACATATCTTTCATCTTACAAGTTTTTTAGGTATTTTCATCTAAAGATTAAACTTCATATACCTTGTATATTTAGTTCTTGTTTGATAATGATAATATAACATATTTATATGGTTCTCAAAAGTTTGTAATTCTTCTCCCCCATCTATGGATCATCTTTCCTTTTTGTAGAGATTATGAAAAGTTCTAAAAACTCCATAGATGGTCTATAAATTTTTTTAGCTTATCTTTGATCCATTTGTTGATATATTGAGTGCTTCTTACACTATATGTGATATTTAGACTCTTTATTGTCTTTCTCAAATGATAATCGATAAGTTAACAAATTTATCCCATAAACTTTATTCCGTTTCATTGTTTGGATTCACTTTCTAATTTTCATTCTTTAAATCATGAGATTTCATACACTTACTTTATGTTAAATCTTTTTACGATGAGTTTATCATACCTATCTCGAATTAACTTCATCGGGAATGGGTTACTTTGCTTCACACCCGTAACTAAGAAGTAAGAATGATAACTTTGTCTTTAGTGGAATGTTGTTTGTCTCTTTCTTGATATAGCTTCGATTCGGGAATGAATTGCCTAGCGTCGCATCCTTTGCTATTGAGAGATACACCAACATTCTCCATATCTCGAGAAATCGTGTGTTGAAATCTTTGTATGAGCTAGCTGTCACCGTTTCTTAAATCATAACTAATCTCTTTCTTATTATTTTTCACAACCGATTTACATTTACGTTGTTCGATTACCAATCCAACTTACAAAACAAGAAAAACCTTTATATTTGTAATCCATTTAATTCCTTTTCAACTATCTTTGTGGATTGATACTCAAACTTCCAAGACTATATTACAACTTGACGTGTCTGCATTTGGGCTACCACAACGCATTATTCTAGCGGCATCAATAAGGGACATAATGTAATTTAAATTAATGTAATGATTGAGTTCTAAGCCCCAATCGATTGAATTTTCGCACGGATCTTCAACTATGATATGTATAAATATAATTAAACGGATTGAAGTACGAATTTGAGAGAAAAAAAACTATTTATGGTTCAAACTTCCTCATTTTTTGCGTGTCGTAAGTTCAACCTATTCCTATTATTATTGTATCAATTTAAGACTAACGATAAATTATTAATTTAATTGACACAAAAATAATATATTAAACAAGTTCTGATAGTTTGATGGATATATAAATGGTGTGGTCACACTAGAAATTTTATTATCATCAATAGTACCACAATGTATAGATACTCTGTAACTCTGGAAAATAATATTCACTTTTATAAAAATATTTTACAATTTTAATTATATAATATTTCATAATTTTTTATATACTTTTATGATTCATAAATCATTAAATCTCTTTCGTTATAGGTTGGGGTGTTGGGCTAACCTCCCACCCTTACCCCCCAAGCTAATTAATTTTATTAGATTCTGGTATTTCTTTAGTCTCTTTAATTTACATGGACACTTCATTAATTTATCTAACTAATATAGTAATTATTTTACAATTTATTAATCAAGATATTTTATAATACATGTTTGTCGTGAGCTGAAGATATCATTATTATTATTATTGTATTTTAATTTGTTAATACATTAAAAAAATATTAACAACACAATGATTAATTTGTATTCAATTGTTTCATCAATTTTAATGTAAGACAACAACTTTCATTTTGGGACTAAATTTGATACTTAACCACCAATTTTTAATTTTCCTATCAAAGTGAATTAACCTCTTTTTTTTACTTCAAAAAATGGGTAAATTAACAAGTGGCCGGGTGACATCCTACACACCCGCTAGTTAGGGAATCGGGTCCATATTTTTTTATAAGGATAAATTAATGTTGCTTCTCTTCTAACTAAACTTGGCTGGGGGACAAATATATATATATATATATTAGCATAAAAAAATCTAATTATTTCAGTTCATCCCGTTTTATTTTCATATGCCAAGCAAAAAATATTGCTTGCTTAATAAATTCTACTTTTGTTTTATGCAGTTTTTCCAAGTTGTACAACTCAGTAAAGTTACTGAAAACGAATGTATGAACAAATTTGTACCACCATGTTTTAATTACTAGATAAAATATTATTTAAGGCAAAGTTCAACTTTTACTATTGTAAAAGTTAAACAGTTTTACACCTGATTATAATTTTTACGCCTATCCCTATTATTAATTATTCAAATAATTATTATTGATTTAAAATATTCAACAAAAAAAATAAAAATAGTAAAGAGAGAGATATATATATATATATATATATATAATAAATAAGTATGCTTAAGTTATATAAATTGGGCTAACTCCCACCCTACCCCACCCAAAAGCCCATTAATTTTATTTTATTCAAGTATTTCATTAGTCTCTATTGTCTTTTAAGGGAGTGCAAATTTGTAAATCCTATTTAAATAAGGGTCATCATAACTCTCCCTTTTTATTGGTTAAAAATTTTGACACAACTCTAAGTGAGCAAATATTTTATTAACTATTTAAAAAATAATATATATTTATATAGATAAAACGTAAAGATAACATATATATTCATCTCCTCTGATCAATATAAAGAAACCTAGCTAACCTCTGAAACCAGTAAACGAGAAACCTTCATTTTCATAAATCTTTTCCACCCCATATCCCATGGCTGATCAGAGCTGGTCTTTCTGGAGGACTAGTAGGGCAACTGCCCAGGATTGGAAAATTAAGAAGGGTACCAATATTTATATATATTAAAAAATAAAATAAAATCTTTTTAATTATTAATGAAACTTTAGCCTTTTTGGCTGGTCGTACTTGCCCTATAGTTGGTGTAGGTGGGCATAGCATGATGCCACATAAATATGGCATTGTTACTGATGATATTATCGATGCTTGATTGATTGATTGATTTTATATAATGGTAGAATTCTCAACTAAGAATCCATGGGAAAAGACTTATTTTGGGCCATTAGAGTTGGTGGAGGTGCAAATAAAGTGATTTTCAGGTGAAAACTTTCTAGAAATCATTTGTACATACAAATATGTAGAACAATGTTTCATTGCACTTATTTTTCAGATAAAGTTTCGGTGTTTTAAACTTTTGTTGTTTGATATTTATTGTATATGACCAACATCATGGATGACAAATTTTCTCTCCCAGCTAGAAAACAAATCAAATTACAACAAGCTTACACTCATTTTTATCTTCTAAAACATAAATCACACACATTGAAAATCCTATGGATAGGAAATCAAGGAAGCTCATTAATTTCATTCTAGACTTTTCTAATTACATTGACATATGCTCAATAACCATGAACATTTATTCTAATAAATTAACTACAAACAGGTGTAGGTGTGTATATATATATATGTATATGTATATATCTTATAATTCACACATACGCGCATGAATAACGACCTTACTATCTTCAAATTTACTTAATTAAGCTTCCTAATCACTTCCCTTCTTTCTCCCTGATGATAGAGACGGAATACTTTGTTCATTTCTGAAAAAATTTGCAGGGTCGACTTTGGTCTTAACGTGTACCAACCTGTTAAAATTATTTCCGAAGTATTTAGTACCCCAAATGCTTGCTTTTGCATAACTTGTGTTTCCTTTGTTGTTCACACCCAAGTCAAGATCCCTATAATTCAAATAAGCAGCTCTAGGAGACATAGAAACATATAATGCCATATATTTGTAAAGCCGTCTAATCCAACTCATATGCCGCCTTCGCGCTTCTACGCTTGCGTCACCCCACCCCACCCCATAATGAATCATATAAATGTTCCCAGATCTATGAGGAAATGGTAGCGCCGATTCTGAAATCTCGTTCATCCTTCCACCGTAAGGAGTGAATTGCAACTCAGCTGATCCTATCTCTTCATACAGCCTTTCCCATATCCCTAGTAAGCCCTTTTCTGAAATTGGTTTCATCACGTAATCTGATTTCCCTTTGAAAAATCCTCTTGCTTGTGGACTCCGATTTAGCAAAACATCAAGGGATGAACCTCTTGGAAATTGGGCCATGTATAGTATGGATTCAATCCAACTCATTTCGATACAGTCTTCTCTCAGCAACCCCAACTCGGGGAAGCTTTCTTGCATTACTCGTAGAAGTGTATCAGCTCCCCCAACAAACTTTGCTGTGAAGGAAACTTGTATGGTCTTACCCTCATTTTGACTAGAATTCACGCTTCTTAAAAAGAGTCTAATGACTAGGTTTTCATCAATTTTGTCTGCAATGTATTGCCACCGATAAACAAGCTTGGTTAGATTTTGTTCCAAGCTCCTAGTGACATTAAAAACTGTGACATTTTGTGGAACAGAAACTAAATTTATCTTCCACGCAAGAATGACTCCGAAACTAGCACCACCACCACCTCTAATGGCCCAAAAGAGGTCTTCTCCCATGGATTCTCTATCAAGAATCTTACCATTAACATCGATTATTCGCGCATCGATGATATTATCAATAGAAATACCGAATCTACGCGACATCATTCCAAAACCTCCCCCACTAAAATGCCCACCAACACCAACTGTAGGGCAAACACCGGCCGAAAAGGCTAATGTTCTACTTTTCTCAGCAATACTATAATAAAGTTCACCAAGAGTTGCCCCAGCCTGAACCCATGCAGAGTTGTTCTCTGTATTAATAGTGATAGATCGGAGGTTATTCAGATCGACAATGACAAAAGGGGATTTGGAACTATAAGAAAGCCCCTCATAGTCGTGTCCTCCACTACGAACCCTAATCTCAACTCCATGTAATAATTTAGAACATTGTACGATTTCTTGAATTTGAGACTCATACAGTGGTGTGATAATGGCTAGAGGGTCTGCGAACGGGGACGAATAAGGCCTTAGGTTTTGTGCTGAGGAAAGCAAGATAGGTCGATATGACGGGTTGTTTGGAGTGTAAATTAATGTGGAGATTGAAGTGAAGTTTTGAGAATTAGAAGAAAGACATTGAAAAAATTCATTATGAGTACCGGCCAAAGCCGCCCCTGAAAATGAGAAGAGAAAAATGAAGAGAAATGAAAGCAAAGAAGTGTTAGAAGGTTTCATTTTTGCTGCGTTGGAGTTTTTGTGATATAAAAGAGAGTTTAGTGTAGCTGCTATTTATAGAAATTTAAGAGGGGGAGATTTTGGGAAATCAAAAGATCATGTGAATGTTATGTTTGAATTATTGTGACATAGCTAATTACGTATATATGTTAATTAAGGTGTCTATTCAATTCAAACATATAAAATTAATCAAGTTCTCTTCACACGAAATTAAAATTAATCATGTGTCTGAAGGACATGCATGCACGGAAGAGGAAAAATGGTCCCAATTAATTAAATCAATTGTTTTTTCTGTCACGCTGGATTAATTAAGAAGTCTGATGTAATTCTTTTTGGCGTGTAGTTTATTAAATTGAGAATTTTATTTTAGGAAAATAATATGTAGCAATCCTGCGTTGCATACCTTACCGTTTATTAAGATTAAATAAGTATTTTTTAACTGGAAATGGGATAAAAGTCGGGTGATTTTATTTGCACCCACAAAATTATTCTACTCACTCCATCAACTTTTTAAATTTTCACACAAATAAACAAAATGATCCATCCAAACAGCCCCTACAAATTTCATCAACGCTCTCTTTCTTTTAGTTGCCGACCCTACATGACTTCCTCCACCAACAAGAGCACTGCAATCAGTGTCCCAACTTCATCAATATTGTGAAAACTTTGATGAATAACTTAAATATACATGGGAAAAAAGAAGAACAAATAAAACAAGGACTGAATTAAATATTCCTAATACACCGCAATCAAAGTCCCAACTTCAACGATATTGCACAAACTTCGATGAAGAAATTAAATATACATGGGAAAAAAGAAGAACAAATAAAATAGGGACTAGATTAAATCTTCCTAATAAACAATAATAAGGGCATGATATTTGGTTTAATCATCTCAAAATCATAGATTTGATGACAAACTTTATTTGTTGATCGACTAATTGTAAAATGCTACATCTGAGTTATAATTCTCTTATGAAGTTAGCCAATAATGTATTTTTCTCAATCCAACATTACCGAGGAGATGATAATTAATCCTTGTCGGTATGTGTAGGGGGGAAATTAGATAAATTAGGGCGTTTTTCATTGCTTCAATGTTGATCCTTGTGTTAATATGTCAGAAATTATACAAATTGAGGTTTTTTCCATCGCTTCAAAACAGATTGGGCTGAAAGAGAGTGCAGACATGCCCAGGGGCGTAGCTACAGTGTGGCGAGGGAGTGCGCGTGCACCCCCGGCGATTTCGGCATTTTTTTAAAAAAAAAAAGTATAGGGACTTATGTGCATAAATTTAGAGTTATAGGGCGGAGTTTAGAATGAAGAAGTATTTTAGCAAAATAGGAAAAAGAAGTATTTATAGGGCGGAGTTTTGAATTTATTGTGTATGTCTTATCTTGATCCAAGCGACTCATTCGCTGCATTTGATAAGAGAAAATTGATCTGATTTGCCGAATTTTATCCATCCGATTTTTCAAGAATTGAGTTAATTGCGCTTGAACATCAACTTGAGACTTACATTATTGATATGCGCTCTGACGATCGAATTAATGAAATTACTGGAGTTAGTGATCTTTGTAGAACAATGATTCGGTTGAAGAAGCATCGTGTTTATCCATTGGTCTTTTTGCTTATTAAGTTGGCTCTACTCTTACCCGTAGCAACTGCAACAGCTGAAAGAGTATTTTCGGCGATGAAGATAATCAAAAGTCAACTACGAAATCGGTTAGGAGATGACTTCTTGAATGATTGTTTGGTGGCTTATATCGAGAAAGCTGTACTCGAGTCTATCGATAATGAAGTTGTCATTTAACGATTTCAAAATATGAAATCTCGGAGAGGATTATTGTAGGTAATTTCTTTATTTTAATACTTTTGTTAATGTAAGAACTCCATATTTATATTATTATTATTTGGACTTTGAGTTTATTCAAATTGTGCACCCCCGGACTAAATTTCCTGGCTACGCCACTGGACATGCCTACGTATTTTTGGAGGATGGAGCTTGGTGGCAAAAGTTTTTAGAGGACAATAGAGTTTGGTGCCTTTGCCAGTTGAGAAAGTTGCAAATGATGTGTAGAAAAATATCACACACACACACACACACAAAGAGGAGAGATAAAGTAACTACCTAGAGAAAGAAGATAACATTGTTTCTCTTTTGGTTTCTCTTAAGTTAACTTATGTTTGGCATAGAAAAAATGAGTGGGGTGAGAACAAAGGGTTTGTCAAATTTTGGTCAGGTGAGTTTCAAGTATTTTATTATTGTGGTGAATAGAATGTTTTGGTGGGTTTATTTAAGAATTTCCTAAAAGTCTTGCGTGACAATGTTTTTCAATTTGTAAAAAAATCGAAAGAATAATATTTTTTGAAATAAGGGCATGTTTTAAAAAAAATGAATAAGGGTTTGTTTATCAATTGTGTTTTAAAATAAGGGTTTTGACAAAAAAAAAAAAAAAAACTATTGTGTGCAAACTTAACTTTGCGATTCAAAATATTTAAAACAAATTTGTTTTCCATGATATGTTATATTTTTTAACTCGTATATTTTCATGTGTCACTTAGGAAACAATAAAATAATGTCAAATAAATCTCAATACATAATAATGTATTTGAAAAAAATGAGTGCAAACTTAATTTTGTATAACCTAAAAAAATTATCATGTGTGTTTTATTAATAAATAGTTTAATTTTGTAACTTATTAAAATAATTCTAAAGATAAGTCAATTAAATACTTAGATATAATAATCTGCTAAAAACAAGCGGTACGGTGCAAGTTTAATTTTGCATCATACCTTAAAATATTGCAATTCAAAAATTTACTGTAAAATTAATGTTACACTCCTTCTGGAGCCAAAAATAGGCCCTTAATACAAAATAATTATTCTCTGATTTTTTTGCATAAAACTTTTTTAAAGAAACCATATTTTCCTATATCCCGTTTTTTAAAAAGTACAAAATTAAGTTAAAGTTGAACTACCAATTTGAGATGGACGGAATTATAAGTTGACTATTCCATTTTTGTAAGGACAGTTAAAGTGTTCAGTTTATTTTCTCAGGCAAAGTCAATTTACTAAATTAAATATTACAATAATAAATAAATTTTTTTTCTTTAACTGTTGAGTAGGTTGAAATTAATTTACCTTTATAAAATTGTGAAACGTGAAATTAAACATAAATTTTTAATTTGGTACAAATCAAGAAATAGTATTTGGGTGTGTTTTGTCCACATATATGCATGTGAAAAACTTGTTACACTATGTAGATACAAGAGATCGTGAGTTTAGATCCTCCATCTAACCTCAATTTTTGCTCTGTTCCCCCTTCTCTCTGTCTACCTCTTTTTCTATCTCATTTATCTCATGTTCTTTTGTTATGGTTTTTCTTAACCCACAATTGCCTTATTTTTTTAGATATTTATAATCAATTTCAAATACTCATCAAAGTTAAATTTGTTACTAACTTTAAATACTAATTATGATTAAAATATTGTTAACTTTAAACGTTTAATGTTGTTACTGTTGAAATATTCGTGATAAAAATTGATTTGTTTTTCACTTATTCCATTTTCCATAACCCACCCCCTCACACAAATCATGGATCCGCCCTTGTGTAAATAAGAACCATAAGATTAAAATATCATTGATTAAAAAAAATTGCTTTATATAAAGGATGAAATGTTTTAAAATTTTCATTTAAAAACAAAAAAATGCGCCGCGCCCCATCATGTAACGTGCAACCTCAAACGAAGAAAACTCATTTTTTTTTAAATTATGTACAAAGAATCACAGAGGATCCATATATATATATATATATATTCAACTAATTGCATTCTAGGTTCTTTCTCAAACAACATATATCATATGTTTTAAACTGATAATCCCTCTTCATTTTTCCAGACATGTCAAATTGATAATTTCATTTTCTTTTTGGCATCAACAGTGTAATAAATTTTACTATGTACAATAAGTTGTATTCTTGACTATTAACTGATTGACTTGAAATCAGAGTTTTCTTAAAAAGTGTTCAAGTTAAAGTTGGACTTTCAATTTGAAACATAGGCAGTATTAGATATATAATGCATACAATACGATATAAACCAAATTTTATTTGCTCAGTGTTAATTAGAATATTGGTATAGGGTCAACCCAACCCAAACACAAAATATTAGTTAATTATTCGTAAAAAGGCTATTAAAATCCAATATCTTGTGGTTCAAGTGATAAAAATGTTTTATATCAATTAAGAGGTCATGAGTTCAGATCCTCCATCTAACCTCAATTTTTGCTCTAATCCCCCCACTATGTTTCCCTTTTCTATCTCATTAATCTCATGTTCTTTCCTTGTGGTTTTCCCTAACCCTCAATTGCCTTATTTTTTTAGTTATTTATAATCAATTTCAAATACTCGATCACCGAGGTTAAATTTGTTACTAAATTTAAATAGTAACTATGATTAAAATATTGTTAAGTTTAAATGTTTAATGTTGTTAGTGTAGAAATATTCGTGATAAAATTTGATTTTTGTGTTTGCTTATTCCTTTTCCATAACCCACCCCTCACACGAATCATGGATCCACCCTTGTGTATATAAGAACCATAAGAATAAAATATCATTGATTAAAAAAAATAGCTTTATATAAAGGATGAAATGTTTTAAAATTTTCATTTAAAAACAAAAAAATGCCCATCATGTAACGTGCAAAATCAAACAAAGAAAACTCTTCTTTCTTTCTTTTCTTTTTTTTAATTATGTACAAAGAATCAAAGAGGATCCATATATATATATATATATATGTGTGTATGTATGTATGTATGTATGTATTCAACTAATTGCATCCTAGGTTCTTTCTCAAGCAACATATATCATATGTTTTAAACTGATAATCCCTCTTCATTTTATAAGACATATCAAATTGATAATTTTATTTTCTTTTTGTCATCAACAGTGTAATAAATTTTACTATATAAAATAATTTGTATTCTTGACTATTAGCTAATTGAGTTGAAATAAGAGTTTTCTTAAAAAGTGTTCAATTCAAAGTTGGACTTTCAATTTGAAACATAGGAATTATATATTAGATATATAATGCATAAATACAATACGATACAACCCAAGTTTTATTTGCTCAGTGTTAATTATAATGTTGGTATAGGGTTAACCCAACCCAAATACAAAATATTAGTTAATTAATCATAAAAAGGCTGAAAAGAAATAAATATCTCGTGGTTCAAGTGAGATTAAAATGTTTTATATTAATTAAGAGGTCGTGAGTGTAAGAATTAATTATTTAATTCTTGTGTGGCCCACATAATTGGCTTATTTTATTTAGTGATTTATTAAGATAATAAATAAATAATGAGAGAGTAGTAAAATCTGAACTCTACGGTTTTATTGAGCATGACAACCTATTAATTATTTTGGATAAATCTCTATTAGTTAGAGATTAATAATAATTATCTCTAATTAGTTAGAGATAACTCTCACTAATCCACTTTGATGGAAAGTGGGAGTTACAGATAGGTACGTGAGGATTTGGATCCTCTCTCTGCCTATAATATACATAACATTCTATTAGTTACATATTTAATTATTGACATACAACACATAAGCATATAGGTCAAGAGAGAGAAACATGTTCCTGGTGTTTTAGAATTTTGCTATCGACATTTTCATCATTTTGATATGGTTATGGACCGAGGTCAGTGGTTTCTTTTCAATTATATATTTATATATACGTAGAATTATGTTGGTCCAAGATCCATATGTTAATTTGTATATATTTATATATACGTAGAATTATGTTGGTCCAAGATCCATATGTTAATTTGTATATATTTATATATACGTAGAATTATGTTGGTCCAAGATCCATATGTTAATTTGTGTAGATCCATAAATGTTATCCACAATTATATTTGTTTGAAGATCTATGCAAAATTAATTTACGGTGAGTTCAGATCTTCCATCTAATCTCAATTTTTGCTCTAATCCCCCTCTCTGTTTCCCTATTTTTCTATCTCATTTATCTCATTTTCTTTCCTTATGGTTTTCCCTAACCCTCAATTGCCTTCTTTTTTAGGTATTTATAATCAATTTCAAATACGCATCAAAGTTAAATTTGTAACTAACTTTAAATAATAATTAATTATGATTAAAATATTGTTAAGTTTAAATGTACAATGTTGTTACCGTTAAAATATTCATAATAAAATTTGATTTTTTTTTCGCTTATTCCTTTTCCATAACTCACCCCTCACACAAATCATGGATTCTCCCATGTGTATATAAGAACCTTAAGAATAAAATATCATTGATTAAAAAAAATTATCTTTGTATAAAGGATGTAATGTTTTAAAATTTTCATTTAAAAACAAAAAAAAATGCCCATCATGTACGTGCAAAATCAAACAAAAGAAAACTCATTTTCTTTTTTATTATGTACAAAGAATCAAAGAGGCTTCATGTATATATATATATATATATATGTATGTATGTATTCAACTAGTTGCATTCTAGTATTTTTTTTCTCAAACAAAATATATCATATGTTTTAAACTGATAATCCCTCTTCTTTTTTTCAAACATCTTAAATTGATATTTTTATTTTCTTTTTAGTATAAACAATGTAATAATTTCACAATATAAAATAAGTTGAATTATTGACTATTGATCGATTCAGTTGAAATCTAAGTTTTTTTGAAAAGCAGTAAAATCAAAGTTGGACTTTCAATTTAAAATATAGGATGTATTAAATATATATTGCATACAATACGATAATGGGTAAAAGTTAAGTTTAACTAGCTTAATTTAATTTATTTAGGGATGTGTGTATCCGTAAAGTCAATTTGCATAGAGTTAATTAATCTCTTTCCAAACCGATTAAAGGATGTGAAACTCGCTATTGTCCAATAATTTATCCATTGAAAATTACAAGTATTTGACACGAATTGAAATTCAAAACATAGAATAAGTACTACTTGACCACAGTATGAAGTTGGTGAAAATAATAAACGTGCACGGTAAATCAGGATGAATTTTTCATATATGCAAGATTTCCATGTCTTTTATATATATTTAAGTATTAGCTGCTTGATCAATTAATTTCTACTTTTGTTTTTTATTCAGTGTTTCCAAATTACAACTCCACAAGTTACAAGTTACGTAAAAGAATGTATGAACTGTACACCCTGTTTTACCAAACAACATGTTATTTAAGACAAATTTCAAATTAATCTAGTATAATAATAAGTAGTTTAATATTTAGTTATAATTTTTTTATCATATTCCTAATTTTATGATTCAATGTATCAGTAGATAAATAAGTTTAATTCCTCTTTCAAGATAAAATAATAATAAGTCTTGGTCCATTGCCCCAAGCCCATTGTCTTTAGGACTAAGCTACTTTTCATCTAACAAATACCTTGTTTTACAAATATTTTATTAATAAATTATAAAAAAATTAACTTTTCTGCGTATGTTCTCAACTAGTGATTAGGATATATTATCAATTATTTATTTTTTGATGTAATAACTTATAAGTATTGTAGCGTGATTGTAATTTAAAGTATAATTATGACTACTTATATATCCTATCGAATTTAAAAGTATTTCAAAAATATTTGAATTCTAATTTTTTCTAAATTAAATTATTATGGAAACAAACTAATTACTAATAAAGAATAAAGACTTTTATTTTTTTCTCAATTAATGATGTAATAATACCAAATACGAACAATATCAACTAAATTAAAAATATTTATGTTTATTAAAATATTAGTAGAAATTGTTTGTCGTAAATTAGTTTTGATTAGTAAAATATGTTCCATTAGTTTTAAATATTATAATATAATATGTACCAACTTTTTTCCGAGTTTTTATATATATGAATATGAATTATTTAAAAAAATTGTAATCTTATTTCTTATTTTTAAAACGTTCCACTAATCTGACCAGACCTAAATATAATACTTTTCTTTAAATATACTTATAATATTATATAATACGGCGCATCGGGTCGGTTGGGGCGGGACAAATCGAGTTAATTAGAAAAATTGTAATATATCTGTTTCACCCGTACGGTCTGAGCAAATGTAATAATTTTTCTTTAATATTCTTATAATATTTGGATGGGTTGGTGTGGGACAGATCAAGCTCAGGTTTATGCATATAATAAAATATGCAAGTTTAAGTTTTTCAAAACAAAACCTACACCACCATTTGGGTCTATTTTTATTATTTTTTTTGGAAAAAGACAAATTTGACCCTAAAGTTTTGGTCTAGATTCAATTATTTCCCTGATATTTCAAAATCGTCAATGTATCCCCTAACGTTACATAAATGGTTCAATCTATCCCCTGACTCTAACGCCGTCCACAATTCTGTCCAAATATTTTACGCTTAACCCCCTAAAACTTTAAGTCACTCTAAACCCCCTTAATTTATATTTTTATAACTTTTAACTCCATTTTAATTTGTTAATCTCCAATTTTCCTCCGACACCATCTCCTTTCTCCTCTGCACAGCCACCTCCACGCCACTACCATCTCCACCTTTCAAATCCCAAATATCATTCCTATAGCATAATAATCAAATCAAAACCACCAAAGGTTAGGAACAAGAATGAGGAAAGTAAAAACTTTTTTTTGGTTTTACAATGAAACAAATTGAACCCCGTGGATTTTAGAACCAAAAAAATCTATGGAAAACAAAACTTTTTAAAACAAAAAAATGGCTTTTGATTCCATAGAAAAGCAGTGCAATCACACACTAGAGATGGAAAACATGAAAATTCAAGCATTTTGAATAGGGAATAAATGAGATCAAAAACAAAATCAAACACACTCCAAAATCAATCATTTTCGCAAAAGCAATTTGTTAATAGCATAAATAAAAGCAATCATATACTTCTGCACACTAGTCCTCAAAGTTACTCCATTTCTTTATTTTTCTCCTCCTCGTGATTTTTGCAATTTCATACTTCTTCAAAGGAGAAACAACCCATTTATTTGGACTCGGTAATTGAAGTATATTCATGTTAATGGGTGATCCTTCAAGAAGGTCATCAAATGACTCATCCCATTGCAGAATGAGGAGAGAGAATGAAATGGTGGTAGTGGGGTGGTGGGGTGAGCTGGTTTAAATAGAGAAAGAGGTGAGATAACGGTGGTGTTGCAACGGTGAAGGTGGCCGGAGGAGGGGAGGATTGATTTGCGATTCTTCTTATTTGTTTTGTTGATGGAGATATATATATATATATATATATATGTATGTATGTATGTATGTATGTATGTATAGAGAGAGTGTGAGAAAGAAACGCAAAGGTGGAGAAGGGGAAGGTGGGCGGTGGTGGGGTGAGTTGGTTTAGAAAGAGAAAGATGTAGAGATGGCGGTGGTTTCACTGTATGTGTGTGTATATATTAATGGTGAATTTTTTAAAAATGGGTGGATGGCAGTGGTATAGGGATATGTATGGGGAATGGATGGCCGAAGGTGCTAATAAAGGTGACCAAATTTAATGGTTATGAATGTTAACAAAATGGAGTTAAAAGTTCAAAAATATATATATAAATTAACGGGGTTTAGTGTAATTTTTTAAGTTTTAGGGGTACGTTAAGTGTCAAATATTTTAACCGAATTGTGGACAGCATTAGAATCAGGGGAGAGATTGAACCATTTATGTAACGTTACGGAAGACATTAACAATTTTGGAATATCAGGGGAATAATTGAATCTAGATCCAAACTTCAAGGTCTAATTTGTCTTTTTTACCTTTTTTTACTTAATGACTCATAAGGGCGTACATAGTTTTAGGGCAAGGGAGGTTGGATGCTCCCCTTAGGTTTTCAAGATTTTCAAAGTATTAGAGATCTTTGTGTATACTTCAATAATTAAAGGGGTTGTTCATGTAGTTTTTAAACTTCAATTAAATAAATGAGACTGAATTGCAGTATATTTCTCTTAATTAATACTCTTTTGCATTTTACCCCCTAAAGGAAAAGACTCATTGCTAAACCCTTGTGGGCGCCAAAATATTTGAGTCTCCCCACAAGGTAAGATCAAAGCAATTTCAATGGATCAATGGCTGGAAAATAGTACAGGAGACAAAAGATTTTGTTGTTGTAAGATATGTTCCTCCAATAGCTCTTATGTTAGTCTGGCAGTGCGTCTCATTTGTGTGTGTGTGTGTGTGTTTGTATATAGTTAAAGGCAATTAATAAGAAGAGTAATATAAGTTACCAGCTCATTCTCTTTTTATTTCTAATTATCTAGAATTCATGATCAGATCTTTCGTAAAGAACCATCCCTTTTTTTTTATTTATACGTATAGAAATAAGTTATAATGCTTCATTAGGGTAAACAGTATAATGACTATATATAAAGGGAAAAACTTGGGTACCATTCTAGGGTTAAACTTTACAGATATTCTAAATAGTAGAAATTTCAAGTGTCTAATTTTCAATGGTGGGGAAGACCATCTCGGCGTAATAACCTCATCTTGGCATAATGACCTCATCACAACCATATCTTAATTCAATGATGTCATCCAACTCTCTCAGCTAAGACATTTGTACTTAGCAGTAATGATATACTCGGTGTAGACACCCCGATCCGTGACCCCCGCAAGAACCCTAACGAACTTCGAAAGTATTGTTTTTGAGTCCGGAACTCACCCGAACACCAGGAACTGCCCCGAAAGGGTTTGTTGGCCAAACAAACATGTTTTAAAGTGAAATGTCGCGCGACAGTCCAGTATGTCGCGCGACAATCCCCTTTCCAGGGAATGTCGCGCGATAATCACCCCACCACTCCACTTTCTGACTCAGCAGTGAGTCAGAATCATCATTAAAGCAGTATGTCACGCGACATTCACCCCCTGTAGGGACATGTCGCGCGACAAACACCCCACCACTCCACTTTCTGACTCAGCAGTGAGTCGGAATCATCATTAAAGTAGAATGTCGCGCGACAGTCAAGATTGTCGCGCGACATATGCCCTTTCATCACTATAAATAGGCCAGCACCCCCATGGGTTCTAGACAGCAACATCAGAGCAAAAACACAGCTGAAAACAGCAAGAAAAATCGCCAGAGCAGTGCAGAAAACAACAACAAGCATTCTCGATTATCGTCTTATTTCTGAAGAAATCGAATCTATTCTCGACACTCAACGTGTCCGGTCTCGGGAATCGAATTCTCAGAAATATCTGAAAGAGGAGAAGATTATTATCGTCGGAGATCTCTCTGCCGTATTATATTCTCTTTCTTATTATTATTCTCGTCGGGAATGTAAATAAAGTCTCTGCTAGTAATTAAATAAGATATTTGTATATTAGTGTTATTGTAGACTTGTTTAAAACTCAAATTTTCTAACGGGGCGCTGCCCCGCACCCCGCGACCTGACTGGGCAGGTCGATCCTCGTCCTAGTAAGCAAAGTGGCAACATGGTTGTGCTAGATTCCTAACGCGCTCGAAAATCAGGTTTATCTATGTACTTGTTTTATTTCTGTTATTTTGTCCATGTTTTATTTGAATAAACTTATTGCCAAGTTATAAATACTCTACCGCCTTCAAAACAAAAGACCCTGATAAAACCATTTGCAAAACCAGAAGAGTAAGCATATCACCATCCGAATAAAATTCTATTTTTAAAACCCAGACTAATAAGACTTATCTAGGAACTAAAATCAACATATCCTGTCTCTTCTATAGACTGCGATGTGTCTGATAAAACTCTCCTCAAAGAGTTCTAGTTCCATATTAAATCAGTCCCGATATAAATCCGAACTTTTTACGAAAGTAATCACAACACGAGAAAACCGTCATTATCTGAGGAAATAATACGAGATACTCTTTCAAAATAAAAGGTTTTGTCATTTGTATTTACATCTTTCAATAATAAAAACATCGAATCTCGGAACATAAAAGTTTTTATCCCTTTCCCGTTTTTCCCCAGAAATTAGGGTTTTTTTATTTGAAAAGTAGTAGACTATCAGTAAAAGCATCCAAGTTTTTCAACATAAAATAAACATATTAGTCCATTAGAGACCGAAAGGGCGGAATGGGTGCTTAACACCTTCCCAAACCGTAATATAGTTCCCGAACCCTATAGAATCCTGGTTTCGCAGACAAATGTGTAAAGAAAGGCTTATCTGCAGCCTTTCCCCTTACACAACCCTTTTTGTCCATTTTCTCGTAAAACGTACTGGCGACTCTGAATGAACCCTCTTGTACCTAAAAACAGGATAGAGGGACACCCGATATGAATTATCAAAACACTCCAAGCAAATGGAACGACGGGATCCTTTCCGACGTTTCAAACGCCCAATGAACGGGGACGAGACTCGGGGGTCGCATTTGCGGATTCTCACACTCAGCTACAAGCACGATATCTTTGTTTTCAGAAGATCTTCACACCAGTCTAAGTATTGGGCCTAAATAACTCTAAGCCCAAAAGAATAGGCCAACCCCAAATCACGAACATTATTTTTGGGCCCCCTCAATCCTCTTTTTCTATATCATCCGAAACAAGAGGTTACAATATTAATGGGATCAATTTGATGATTTGACTATACCCTTCTTCTATAACCTAGCTTAACATCACTGCCATCTCGCTATCCTCTATAACTGGTATATTCTAAGTATGAAATCATGAAAAGGATTGTTGTGATTAATATGTAATAATTTTGATGTTTTGCTATGTAAGGTATCAAGTATTTTTATATATACATATAATATTTCGATTTTGTCATCATTTTACTACTTAAAATTTTTTGAAAACCTTTAAAGCTCACCTCCCTAATTTGAATTCCTACATGCGCCACTGGCAACTCATGCATATTAAATTTTCTAATAGATATTCTATTGACTAGAATCTTTCTATTGAGTCGGGTTTGGAACAAATGATTTTAAGATAAAACCAGGTAAGGGTTCCATAACAAAAATCCGGCACAAGTTTTAGTTAAGTTAAAATTTGCATAAATTTAACCCATTTTTTGCAACCTGACGTGGATATAATATTTTTTCTTTAAATACTCTTATAATATCATATAATTACATGGTGTCGTGGTGGGTAAGGGTTGGGCAACTCGAAGTTGGCTTATGCATATAAAAAAGGTTTAGGTTCAGATTTCTCAAAACAAAAGCTATACCAATTGGGTCGGTTCTTTGTAACTGGATGATTATATTGATTTTTTCTATATATTCCCAACAACCTAACATTTTAGGAGCTTTTGATTTAAAGGACGAAAGTTAAATTCTCTATCTACTCAAAGACATGCTTTTTAGTGCAATTGTTTGAATAACAAACGTTTTGAAAAATGACATAATTTTGTCAGAAGAACAATTATAAAAATTGCAATAAATAAATACTTAAATTTCTCAAAGTACCCTTTACCCAAATTTATTTATGAAATTAATTCAAATACCTCATGAACTCTAAATGATATGATATCTATAACAAACCTAAATTCAAATTCAAAAGTTAAAAGTCAAACCCATTCAAACAAATTAAGTGAATTAAATTCGAACACTAAATAAATCTCCTAAAATTTAGATAACATATATAAGAAAACCTAAAATCAATTTAAAAACTTTAGAACCAAATCAATTCAAAACAATTTAAAATTGCAAAATAGAATTATTAGATATTACCATACTTAAATACATACAATTAAGTGTTTACTATAAATGAAATTTTCAGATATATTATCAGTTTTAATTTAGACATATTACAACATAGAGAATATAGTAGGGATATTAGGTTTCATACAAAAAAAAGAACTAGTTAACGAATTATAACATTGTATGTGAAAATGCCTATTAATGAGTGAACAGCTAACATGCAAAAAATAATGATCTTTAGACATACAAATATTTACAAATTTCAATTTAAATATACGAGGACATATAAAGTTTCATATACGTGCTTATACAAGACTTATTAAGTTATACGAACAGATACACATAAACATAGATGCAAACATTAGATAGGCATATTACACAAACATATACATATACATGGATGCAAAACTTACTTGTATCTGAAAGAAATTTTAAGGTATATATACCCAGTTGATGCATTCTTTGAAATTGAAAAGGTATCTCTCTCTCTCTCTCTCTCTCTCTCTCTCTCTCTCTCTCTCTCTCTCTCTAGAATTTTTCCTCTCATCTCTTTTTTATGCTTTAGTTCATAACAATATTACTCAAACGCACCTGATGAGGTATGAATCAATAAGAACCCCATACACCGCTAAGAAACTACTAGTGACACCAGAAATTAATATTCTCCAAATCCTCAATCTGACATCGTATTTGCACATAATTTCTTTTTTTAATCATGCCCAAAAATTTCTTGGCATCCAAACAGTGGGAAAACACTTGTTAATCCTTAAACACTATACACTATATCATGGACCAAATTAATCCTAAAAACCCCAAATAACTAGTCTCGTTTTATAGGTTAATTAACAACAAGAGCTTAATTAAGTAATGAAATTAATCAAAGTAAATAAAAAGAATAAAAACCTTTGATGCTCTAATATTATTAAATCAAATATATGGCAAGTAAAAGATGGAGTTACCTTCCAAATTGGAGTGTTGCTCCAGTCATGACCTTTCACTCAAGCTCTAATCCATCCTATCTCCATGTATATATATATATATATATATATATATAATATAATATAAATTGGAGGCATTAGGAAACAAAACAAATGGATTTTTAGACTTTTGAAAAGGAAATTTTGTGTTGATGATGATGATGATGATGATGATGCAGAAGATTCCCTTTCTTATTAGAAGACTAATTTTATTAGAATCTTTTAGGGCTTCCCTTCTCTATATTCGACACGTGACACACTATTTTTTCTAAATACAAGTAGTAAACTAATACATTTAGAATAAAAAATAAAATTAATGGAGAGAGAGGGGGAGAGAGAGAGAGAGATGGGGGGGGATAGATAATCAACTTTAATTAAGAAGAAACACTAAAAATAAGGAAAACAACATTGAACCAACAAATGGGCATATCAGTCATTGTAACAACATTAAAAAAAATATTTATTTTATAAAAAAAATACTTGGGACTTTAAGCAAAAATTTGTCGTATTTCACAAAGTTTGGACCTTAAACAATGGCTCTAAATGTTGTCATTTAAACAACACTACCAATCCATAAAGGATCTTACACTAATTTTCTAATTTTTCTAACATGTCAAGTTAGGGACATATATATTTCTATGCATGGGTTCCACGACAAAAATTTGGTACAAGTTCAATTAAATAGTGTCGTAGGCACATACAAATCTAATCTATTAATAAATCACAAAGACTTTTGTCTATGTTCCCAACTAGTCGCTAGAATTTATCTTCAATTGTTTATCTTTTGATATGATATATAGCTTATAAGTATCGGAACATTGTGGCAATATATATCATCCTTATGACTACGTTCATATATATTTAATTAGATCTTACAGTATTAAAAAAGAAATTCTGATTTGTTTTCCTATATAATTAATTACCAAACAATTATAATGACTTTTAATTTATTTCCATTTAATGATGCACGAGTACTAAATATGAACAATATGAACTAATATTAGAAACATTTACATTTCTTAGTTTCAAAAAAGAAGTAAACATACCAACATTATTTTCCAATTCTTATATAAATTGACTTGAATTAATTAGGAGAACTGCAACATTATTTCATATTTATAAAACTTATTAAATTAACTAGAAATTAGGTAGAAGGGCTTATTATACATTGATTTTTACCAAAAATCCAATGAATAATATTTTTTTGAATGAAGGGCCTATTTTTAATTGGTAATTAGTGTAAGAGGCCTATTTTGTTTTATATTTTAAATGAATGTATTTGAATAAATTTAAATATCATTTAATTAATAAAAACATGTTATGTATTACCTAAATTACCCCTTTTTATGAAATTTACACAAAAAATATGGACTACAAAGTTCATATTGCAGTGAAATATGGACTGCAAAGTTCAAATTGCAGTGAAATATGGACTGCAATATGAACTTTGCACTAAAAATATGGACTGCAAAGTTCACATTGCAGTAAAATATGGACTGCAATATGAACTTTGCACTAAAAATATCGACTGCAAAGTTCATATTGCAGTGAAACATGGACTGCAAAGTTCATATTGCAGTGAAATATAGACTGCAAAGTTCATATTGCAGTCCATATTTTAATGCATATTGGTATTTTTTAGTTTATTTTAAGGGTTGAGATGTCATTTTATAATGAAAAAAAAACACATGTCATATTATCAATAAAATAAAAAATAGGCCCTTTATTTAAAAAAAAAATTATTCCTTGGCTTTAGTGTGAAAATCTTTCTCTAATAAGCCCTTTTTTTTAATTGCCCCTTAAATTAATCTGTTGCATATGTTCATGCCCACCTGAATATAATAAAAAAATTAAATACCCTTATAATATTACATAATTACAAAATGTTGGGTGGGGTAGGGAGCATAAATCAAGTTCGGGCTTACGCATATGGTAAAATGTGTGGGTTCATACTTTTTAAAACTTGCACTACTAGTTGAGTTGTGTTTTTTTTTTAAATGGCGGGTCATCCATATTGAATTTCATTATAGATTTTTTACGGACTAGAATTAGGGATGACAAAATAGCTCGACCCGCCGAGTTTTTGACCCGTCCCAACCCGAATATGATGGGTTTAGGGTGGGTAATTTCTTATATGATCAAGGTTCTGGTTTATTTAGAGTAAAACGTAAAATGGGTCTAGTCAGGTCCGGGTTTATATAAAATAAACTTGTTCAACCCATCCAGCCATGAATAGTTTTTTCTCTTTAAAATCATTACAATGCCCTATAATTACAATGGGTCAAGCACGGGTTCAAGTTCAAGTGTACTAGCAAGCGGGTTAGATTCGAGCTTTTTAATATGAAACCTATATTGAATCGGGTTCGAGTTGGCCAAACTCACCCTATACTCGACCCGTTATCAACCTTACCACGGGTTTGGGATGGATTTTTTTAAGACTGAGCCAGGTGTGAGTTCTACCTCAAAAACCAAGCACAAAAGATTCAGATTCGCGTAAATTTAACCAATTTGATCTAACATTCTTCACTATAAATATGATATTATTTAAATAATCTTATAGTATCAAATAATTACAACATGTCATGCTAAATCACGGTCAGACAACTCGAGTTCAAGGTTATGCATACATAAATGGTTCGAGTTAAGATTTTCAAAACAAGTTGCACAAGTTGGGTTAGGTTCTTTGTGACCAACCAATCATATTGGATATTTCTATACATATCCAACGACCTAAGATGTTTACCTAACGAGTCAGATTTATGACAGCTCCTTTTTAGCATGCATTCCACTACAAAAACCCGGTACATGTTCAATTAAGTTGAGCCATTGGCATGGGCATGGGCATATCTAGTATATTAATAAATCACAACAGTTTTTGTTTAGATTTTCAATTGGTGGCTAGCATTTATCCTAGGTTTTTTATCTTTAAATCTTACGGTTAATAAGTATATATGGTGGCATGATATTTTAAAACATAATTATAACTACTTGTATATCGCAATAAATTTAAAAGTATTTCAAGAATATCCAAATTACAATTATTATGAAAATAAACTAATTACTACTAAATCATAAAGACTTTTAATTTATTCCCTATTAATGATAGAATAATACAAAGTACGAACAATATCAACTAAGTTAGGAATATTTATTAGTTTCCCAAAAAGAACTAAATATTAGTAGAAAAAATATTTTGTAAAAGAGTTTTCGAAACGGTGTCAATAATTTTAAAATGTATAATATATAATGTTTCAGTTTTAATTGAAAGAACTGTAATCTGATTTCTTATTTTTAAAATCGATTCTACTTTTCCGAGCGCACCTAAATATAAAAATTTTCTTTAAATATGCTTATATTAATATATACTTTCGACGTGTTGGATGGGTCGGGGACTGACAAATCGAGTTAATTAGGAGAACCATAATTTTATTTCTTAGTTATAATCTTATTAGATTATTCTGGTCCACCCATACGGCTCAACTTAAATATAACAATTTTTATTTAAACAACCTTATAGTATTACATTATATAATTACAAAGTATCGGATGGGTCGGGGAGGGACAGATCAATTCCGGCTTACACATATAATAATATATGCATGTTTAAGTTTTTCAAAACAAATATGCACCTCAATTTTGGGTCTTTTATTTTAATTGGCAACTCATGCATATTAAATTTTAATGTTGTAGATATTCTACCAACTTGAATCTTCCTACTGAGTCGGGTTTGGAACAGATTATTTTAAGATCAAGCCAGATATAGGTTCGGCTTATATATGCATATAAAAACAATTTGGGTTTATATTTTTCAAAACAAAAGAGGCACCAATTAGGTCAGTCCTTTGTACCCGGCTAGTTATTTTGACATTTGTTGTAGATTCCTAATGACAAAACATATTTTTTTAATGAAATGGGTTTGGAACAAGTTCTTGAGCATGGGTTCAACAACAAAAATCTAGTCCGGGTTCAACTAAATAGTGTCATACACACAGCATATATAGTGTATATATATATATATATAAATCTATGATTACACTATACAATTATATATAAACAAAACAATGATTTCACAATCAGCACAACAAAGGAGGACATATATACAAACCACTACAATATTAAGGATGAACACAACTAACCGTTCAACAACCACATCCATGTGAGTTAAACCCAAATTAAACCTCCTTATTATAAAAATAAAGAGAAGTCAACAGACTACATGACCATCGGCTTTTCTACAATTTAGTTTAGTCATGAAATTTTATAAAGTATGTAGATTGTAAGGATACTTTTTTTCTAATGTTGAATATATATGTCCTAGCTTGTTGAAACATTCTCCTTCACTTCATGCCTATTTTGAATGCGAGACTTAACCAACCACCGCAAAAACTCCGATGCCTGGCAATGTTTTTTTAAGTCTAAAGTATTAGACAAAATAATTGTGATTTTGGTGAAAATAATTAGTGGTAAAATAAATAATTAAATCTATAAAAAAGAAATAAGGACATAAATAGAACTAAGGAACGGAAAACTTATCGAATTTTGCAATTGAGGCTAGTGTTGAACACTATGTCCTTAAGACAATTTTGCCCCGCTACGGTGCTAATGGACTCATGGATGCTGTATCCTAGGATACAACAATTGACGCGCATTTAAGTAATACTCCAATAAGTACGCTCTGCACTCTCATATTGGATTCAAAGAATAATATATAACGAAATTGAGAAATAAAGATAAATGGGATAAGAACGTTCGATTCTTACAAATGTAGCAAAATAAGATTTATATAGAAATTCAAGTGATTCTTTAGAAAAGTTGAATGCGGCTCTTCGTTATGACTCTTAAAACAGATACGATTCTTCGGAAATGACATGTCTTCTCACAAAAAACGTGTTTTTTAAGCTTAAAGGCGTGTCTTTTCCCAATAGACAGACGTCTTAAAGAAAAAATATTACCGTTAACATTAAAATTAATTTCCACTCATATTTAAACTATTAATCTTAATTAATAATTCCAAGAATCCCCGACATGAACGAAAATATCAAAGAGATGAATAAATATGAAAGAGACCAATAAAGAGATAGAGTTTGGACTGACAAATGTATAAGAGTGCAACAGAAGATTATACGCGCGCATCAGGATAGTTGCCGAACATTTTTTAATCTTCCCTAATGAAAGACTATCGGATTTACTAGTGGATCAATGGACTAATGTTTTGCCTTGAAGTGTCAACCATTTATGTAAACCAAGACAATGGGCTTCACATATACAACCTCCTTATAACCATCAATTCTCATTATTGCAGTCATTCTGGCCTTGAGCAACTCCCAGTTTCATGAGTACTTTAGAGAATCTAGCTTTTTTGTCGATTCCCATAGAAACGAATACTTTTCACACTCACATAAGTGACTTCTATTAAGATTATCATGTTGCCATTTAGAATGTCCAAGGTATATAAGTCATTAAAAGCATAACTTATACGTACAGTAATGCAAATAGCACTAAATTATTATAGAAATTAGTAGAGATAGTTATATCCTCAGTGCTACTAGCGAGAGACACACGAAATTTAGTTTTCCCTTTAATCGTAGATCTTAGGATCCCTAGCTACTAGGTAGGGTGTTATCAATGTAATCTTTCTTTAATATGCTTATAATCTCATTCCCCTTGATAAACTTTTTGCTCTCTAATTAGTGGATCCATCATCTTTGTTAGGCCTAATGTTATCACCGTAAAAGAGAACAATTGTTTATGGTACTACGTCTACGAACATATATATGTCATGAGGTGCCATTTATTTTGGAATATCCTTTTTAAAATTATGATGTCACTCAACATTTTTCCCATTGCTTTATTCAAAGCAATAATTTTAGATTAAGAATCAAACAAGCAATTATTATTTCGAGGATTTTCGATACACAATTACACAGTTAAGTTTATGAACAAAGTAATCCAAACATATAAATGGGTTCTTTGACAAATGATTCAGTTCCCATGGCATATCTTTTATCATTGAATTTGGTAAGATATCACAACAAACATTATTATACACTTTTAATCCTTAAAGATTTTTTCATTTTCCCCTCATAAAATCCAAAATAAATTTCAATTGTTTTTACTATAAGCTAGGATCAAATAATCATTCTCAACTTTATACACTTAAAACTTGTGTATTACCACACTTTTCATGTAAAAGGTATATGACATGCCTCCTTAGCTATTCACCTCCACATTTCAAATATTTAAATCAAATTCTCAAATTAAATTAATTGGAGAAAACAAGTTAAGAATGCAAATTAATGTTTTCCCCACAAGTTCTAAGGTAATAATTTTATTACTTACCATAAAACTTCTCACTAATTTATTCTTAAATTCAATTTTCTAATATATCCAAAAAGATGTTCATTTTTTTACTATTTAGCCCCAATATCAGAGACGGAGAGTTGGTTATTATCTTTTTTGTTTAATAATGAAAGCTAATATATATATATATATATATATATATGAAACTTTGGGGATTGTTTTGGTATATTTGGACTTTGTCCCCCCCCCCCCTTTTAACCCCTAATCTGAGATTGCACCCCATATTTTAAATTTTTTGACTTTGCACCACACTATTAACTAATTCGATTAAATTCCGTTAATAAACAAATCTAAGGTGAAATTGCCCTCCTCATCCTCCTCTTCCTCCTCTTCTTCTCCTCCTCTTCCTCCTCCTCCTCCTCTTCTTCTCCTTCTTCTTCTCCTTCTTCTTCTCCTCCTCCTCCTTCTCCTCCTCCTCCTCCTCCTCTTAATCTGAAGTCATGAAATCTACCTATTGAGAGCCTCTTGATTGCCACAAGAAAATCCGAAACCAATTTCGCCTTGTAAGTTGATCCAAAGTGATTGTGATAGCTTTAAAAGGAATATTTTAGAATCATTTTAGAATCCAATGAAAAGGTTATGAAACAAAGTTGTATATAAAAAATAAAAAATATTCATTTTATGCTTTGATGACTCTAGCAATAAGTTCATTAGATAATTAAGCAATATTAATATTAATAATTCTTTATACGGAGAAATTTTAATATATATATATATATATAAACAGTATGAGCTAAATTTATGTTAAAAATCTAAGAATTGATCCATGTATAGTATTTTTTTTCTTATCTTTTTTTTCGGAAAAGCACCTTAACACAGACACATACACGTATATATTATTTTAAAACCACAAAGGCATATGGACCTGGTGTTGAAATTAAAAGATGTAACAAGGGACCTAAATATTGGAATTACCTTCCCACCAATAAATATAATTCTAAACACAAACAATGGCCACTATTTATTGACAATTCAAATGACAATATATTTCTTCCAGATATATAAATTGCCATTTACCCATTGAAAATTTGGCGGTTATTCTCACTGTTTCAATTGCACTCGGATAGTAGTTATATATATACACATAAATATCCATATATATGTATATTAGTTCAATATGTATGGAAGAAAATGAAAAGGCAAAACTTAACATTGTTAGACAAAACAGTTGTGTAATTTGATTTTGGCAAAAATAATTAGTGATAAAATAAATAATTAAATATATAAACAAGAAATAAGAAATAAGAACATAGATAGAAATAAGGAATGGAAAACTTATTGGATTTTGCAATCAAGGCTAGTGTTGGACACTATATCCTCAAGACAGTTTTGCCCTCGCTACAGTGCTGACGGACTCATGGACGCTGTCTCCCAGGATAAAACGATTGCCGCTCACTTAAGTAACACTCCAATAAGTGCGCTTTAGCGAGTAGATGATTACTGCACACTTATTTTTTACTCAAAGAATAATATAGAACGGATTTGAGAAATTGAGATAAATGGGATAAGAAAGTTCAATTCTTACAATCATAGCAAAAGGAGGTTTATGTAGAAATTCAAGTGACTTTTTAGAAAAGTTGTGATTCTTTAAAAATAATGCGACTCTTCATAAATTGTGACTCTTAAAAATTTTTCAGAAAAGACATGTCTTCTCAAAAAAGACATGTCTTTTAAGCTTAAAGGCATGTGTCTTCCCAATAAACATATGTCTTAAATGTTGGAAATTGTAATTCACAATTAAAGAGTGGTTCTTGATAATTTAAGGTTAGAAAAATCTAGATTAGTCTAGGTGCATTGTGTACTAGAAAAATCTAAATGGGTTGTTGAAAAATGTGAAGTATTAATGGTAAGAGAGAGTCTAGAGTGTTCTTCTACTTCTATAAATAGGATTTCAATGTAATCCAAGAATGGAAGTAAGAAAGAAGAGAAATAAAAAAGTTCTTTGTAAAATATAATCTTTCTCTTAAGTATTTTAAAGGGGCTCTGTACAGCTCCATAGTTGTACATCTCCGTACACAATGCACCACCACTCCACCATACAAAGAATAATTCAAAGTACACTTCCGTTGTACCACGACTCAAAATGCTAAAATTCTAACATGGTATCAGAGCAGGTTCATATCCTACCCCCTTGATTCTTGATGTGTTAAAAAAATTCTTGAGAATTTAATTGTTTCTCTTGCCCAAGTATTTTTTGAGGAAAAAAAAAAGAAAAAAAATCAATTATGTGAAAGAGGAAATAGATGGTGGTAAGCAGTTTTTCAAAGAAGAGAAAAAGAAATTAAAGAAAAGAAAGTTTCTTAATGTTGAGGGTTAAAAGAATTAAAAAGAGAGAAGACTCAAATGAGTCTAAATGTCTCAAAATGGGACAAAATGCTATGTAAAAGTGAAAAAGGAAAGAAGATGAAGATCGGAGGCTAGCAAGCGCCTACCGATAAAGAGAAAAAAGGAAAGTTCGGAGGCTAGCAAGCGCCTATCAATGAAGGAAAAAAAATGAAAGGTCGGAGGCTAACAAGCGCCCACTGATAGAAAAAAAAATGGTCAGGAAGCTAGCAAGTGCTTTGCCGATGAGAGAATCCAGGCAAAAGCCCGAAGTGAAATAAAAAGGGCAGCAGACCCAAAAGAAGAAAAATGAGCAACATAAGAGAAAAAATGGCAATGGACCAAAGCAAGAGTCCAAGAAAAGGAATGACATCACAGGAGAATAATATCACAACCTTGATGGAGAGAACAACAAGAACGGAAGAAGGATGAAGGAAGAAGAAGCAAGAAGCTTGAAGATGTAGCAGCATCCCAAGATACCAAAAGAAATAGAAAAATTCCAAGGGCAAGCATAAACAATCGAAGCTGTGTATGTGAAGATTGAGAAAATTATAAGTAATCCAATTACATAAAATAAAAAAAATGGAAATTGTGAATTAAGGGGGAGTGTTTGAAATTGTAATTCACAATTAAAAAATGGTTCTTAATAATTTAAGGTTAGAAAAATCTAGATTAGTCTAGGTGCATTGTGTACTAGAAAAATCTAAATGAGTTGTTGAAAAATGTGAAGTATTAATAGTAAGAGACAGTCTAGAGTATTCTTCTACTTCTATAAATAGGATCTCAGTGTAATCCAATAATGGAAGTAAGAAAGAAGAGAAATAAAAAAATTCTTTGTAAAATATAATCTTTCTCTTAAGTATTTTAAAGGAGCCCTGTACAGCTCTATAGTTGTACATCTCCATACACAATGCACCACCACCCCACCATACAAAGAATAATTCAAAGTACACTTCCATTGTGCCACGACGCAAAATGTTAAAATTCTAACATTAAAGAAAGTACACTACAATTAACATTAAAAATAATTTTCACTCATATGTAAATTATTAATCTTAATTAATAATTCCAACATAAAGCTTGAAGACAAGGGTAATATAGTCTAATTTTATTATTTTTGGACAGAGATAAGCTGGCCGTTAATTTCTAAGTCAAATAATTAATAAAATAGGGGATTAACACTAATTATGGATTAAAAATAGGAGGGTAATTCAAAAAAACCCTAAATATATTGAGTTGGTTTAAATAACACTTAAACTATGGAACCCTTACATATATAATATTTATACACACATCGCGTGTAAATTAAAATATTATTATAATATATATATATATGTACAAGTTGTATATATATTGCATGTTGCGTATTTAAAATATATATATATATATATCCTATACACAGGAATGCACCGTGGATGGGCATGACCACATGACTATCTATGTATTAGTATGTTTAGCTTATGAAAATCATACTGATCCATTGTCCAGATTTTTCATAAAATCAATATAAAAAAGTACTTTTAGTCTTCACTTTTGAAAAATCAAATAAACAAAGCTGTTGATGTAGAAGTCACATACCAAGGCCGTCCATTTTGAAGGCGCGTAGTTAAATTAATGAGAGTTTTTCTTTGAAATGGTGGTAGTTAAGGGCAACTTGATCTCAAAATAAGAAATGAATAGGTATCTCGGATATAGGTAAACTTATCAACAAATTCTCTTGGAACAATACTCTTATATATTAATCTATTAACAACAAGTAGTCTGTGCCGGGAGAATTAATAATGTGTTAGGAGAAATTGGTACAAAAAGTCTTGGATATACTTCTTGATCAATCTAATTTTATTTTATTTTTCACCATTACATATATATATATATATATATATATATATTATGATAGTTATATATTAATTATATTTAAATTATAATACATGTAGTAATGAGGAAAAATATAATATACATTATGATAGTTATATATTATATTTAAATTATAATTTATGTACTAGTGAGGAAAAATATTACGAGTTTCTTTAACAAGTAACCTTTGAAATTTAGTAGAGGTCGTATTTTGATGATTAAATAATCTATTCAAAAAATTTATAGAAAAATTCAATTCAAAGGTACGTAGATATTCATAGGTTTTAGTGATTTGACCAACTTCTACATAAATTTATTGAATGAAATTTGAAGGAGAATGTCTCCATTAATTTTGTAAAATAATTCATTTTTATGATGGTGATGTTAACTATAATAGAGTGACCCAGTGGCTAACCACTTTGAGTCCAGAAAATTGGACTCAACTGAAAGCGCTCCAAGTCAATCCCCAACCTTTTTTTTTTTAAATTAAGGGAAGTCTAAGTCTCCCACCTTCATGAGTTGAACCCTTGACCTTAAGATAAGAGTGGAGGTTGCCTACTACTAAGCCAACCCCTCTCCTCATGTCAATCCCCCTTTTTTTTTAAAAAAAAATTAAGGGAAGCCTAAGTCTTCCACCCCCATGAGTTGAACTCTTGACCTTAAGATAAGGGTGGAGGTTGCCTACCTTTCTGTGAAGAGGATTAGTCAGATTGCGTGAAAGAAAAACAAAATTGATGGCAATGTTTCCCCAAAACCCATCAAGTAGTGATATGTTTAAGATGGTATTAATGCCATAACATAGGAAATCTCATAAATATAATCCCCCCCCGGAGTTTTAAATATTAGCGTGCAGCCGAGCTAAGATGCGAGGGGACATTCAAAGCCCAGCTTAGAGGAAAAGAAGCCGATTTTACTTTCAAAACAATTCAATGAGTCACACCATGTCACCATTAGCTCCCCGAGCTACAAAAAAGACTGAAATTCTATTCGAGTTATTAACCAAATCACGAATATATGTATATATATTGAGTCAGCTAAACCCGAATTGTCCCAAGGAAGAAATAAAGCTTGACCTGAGTACCATCAATAACTTCCTTGTAATCCGATTCGATGTTGCAGTAGACCGCTGGGCAAAAACTATAGCGCTCCAAACAACTCTAGCTTCAGCAAGAACAAGAGAAAGACGTAGTCAGACCCATCAACATTGAACCTGAGCAATCTCGATCTAACAACAAAAGTTGCCACACAACATTTGAGCTTATCCAAGAAAGCTCAATGACAATTAATTTTAGAGCACCTAAACAAGGATTCAAACACGACGGCTGGCTAGGACCAGGGACCACATGCATCGTCTACAATAGACTGATCAACGCCAGGGAAACAAGAGGCAAAATCCAGCGCAGCAGCAACGGCTACAAAGATAGCCGTTTTAAGCGACGGGTCACAATCATTAAAAACTTTGTCATTTCTGACAATTAAAATATATAGTTGGAACAAAATATACGAACATGTTCTTTTAAAGAAGAGCGAAAACCCCAAATTCATATATAAAAGAATAATCGAGTTTAAGGAGGACGTAAACCGAGCTTCTAAAGAAAGTTACAGAAAAATAAATAATATTCATTGAATTGGGTAGGCTTAAGAACATCTCGATCTTTAATTTAGGCTTATCTTATATCTCTTTGCAATATCAATGCAAGGATCATTGGGACATTTAGGATCATCAAAATCGAACTTGGTCCAAGAACACGAGTTCATCTTAGTTGACCCGACGTTGTCTGATGAAGTTCTCCTTTTAAACGTCTAACAAACCATAAAAAATCCATTTGTATCCTCGATATGATCTATAAAATACGGGCAATAGTAATAATTGCTTTGACCATAGTATACATTATTTTGATACATAGTAATAATAATTGCTTTGATAATAGTGTCACCCTAAAGTATCATAAGATACGAAGCATCATTTAAAAAAAAAAAAAAAAAAAAAAAAGAGGAAAGGAAAGGAAAGTCTATATATATCCTGGGCACGGGTGGTCGACTTTAATTGACTAGGTTATATTAATTTTTCCTACATATTATATAAAATTTGGTTGTTAAAATGTGGTGTACTAAATATCAATTTTCTTGTAGTGTGGGCCTAACTGAATTCCTAAAAAGAAATTCAAAACGAGCATATGCATATTCACACTTGTATTGTTTTAACGATATATTAAGAGCACTATAAATAGCATAGGCATTACCCGTTCCAATATACAAAAATTTCCAACAATATTAACAAATGAAGTTACCAAGCATTTCACTGCTTTCACTTATTTTTATTTTTGCTCTTTTCTCAAGTTCATGGGCAAGTTCATCCCATTCTCATAAAGACTTTCTTCAGTGTCTGTACGTGAATTCTCAAAATTTCACTTCAACTTCAAATATAATTTACACCCCAAAAAACTCTTCATATCAATCTATCTTGAACTCCTCAATACAAAACCTAAGATTTTCATCAACCAACACACCAAAACCTCTAGTCATTTTTGCACCATTTCATGAATCTCAAGTTCAAGCATCCATATATTGCTCCAAAAAGCATGGAATCGAGATGAGAATTCGGAGTGGGGGACACGATTATGAGGGCCTTTCTTACATTTCTGAATCCCCCTTTTTTGTCGTTGATTTGAGAAACCTCCGATCAATCACTATCAACATGGAAAATAGCACTGCATGGGTGCAAGCTGGTGCCACTCTCGGAGAACTTTATTACAATATTGCTAACAAAAGTAGAACTCTGGCCTTTCCGGCAGGTACTTGCCCTACGGTTGGTGTAAGGTGGGCACTTTAGCGGTGGAGGCTATAGCATGATGTCACGTAAACATGGCATTGCAGCTGATCATATTATCGATGCTCGATTGATTGATGTTAATGGTAGAATTCTCAACCGAGAATCCATGGGAGAAGACCTATTTTGGGCCATTAGAGGTGGCGGAGGTGCTAGCTTCGGAGCTATTACTGCATGGAAGATAAAGTTAGTTTCTGTGCCTGAAAATGTGACCGTCTTCAATGTAGTCAAAACCCTAAGCCAAAATGCCACCGAACCTATTCATCAATGGCAATATATTTCCAATAAGGTTGATGAGAACCTACTCATCCGAATCTTCATAGGACGTGGCGATTCTATTCAAGATGGGAATAGAACAATACAAGCCTCATTCACTTCCTTGTTCCTCGGTCAAATCGACACGCTCCTTCCGCTGATGCAACAAAGCTTCCCGGAGTTGGGTCTTGTAAAAGAAGATTGCACTGAAATGAGCTGGATCAAATCGGTACTATACTTTGCAGGTTTCCCAACTGAGTCATCTCTTAGTGTTTTGCTCAACAGGACTAGACCAAGGCGGTCCTATAATAAAGCAAAATCAGATTACGTGACAGTACCGATTCCTGATGACGGGCTTCAAGGCATATGGGAAAGACTTTACGAAGAAGAGATCAACTCGACTCAGTTACAATTTAGTCCTTACGGAGGAAAGTTGAACCAGATTTCAGAAAGTGAGACACCATTTCCTCATAGATCCGGGAACATATATATGATTCATTACATAGTGAGGTGGACTGAAGAAGAAAATGAGGAAGCTGAATCACGTATAAGTTGGATAAGAAGGCTTTATAAGTACATGGCTCCTTATGTTTCTAATTATCCGAGAGCTGCTTATCTTAACTATAGGGATCTTGACTTGGGGGTGAACAGCAAAGAGAATCCTAGTTATGCAGAAGCAAACATTTGGGGTATTAAATATTTTAAGAATAATTTTAATAGGCTAGTACACGTGAAGACCATGATTGATCCTGAAAATTTCTTCAAAAATGAACAAAGCATTCCACCTGTGGGATCTTGGTGGAAGAAAGGGGCTGGTTATTAGCTAGCTAGGTCTATGAACCTTAATTAACAAGTTGGTTATATATTTTTATTTCTTTTAGCGATAAAGTGTTGTTTTAATTATTCCAGAAGCATGAATAAAATTAAAGGTTCATTCGGGGACGTACGTTAGTGAGCAAATAAAAGCAGTGTGGCGGAAGTATGGAAATGGCCGGAGAACATAAAAAAAAAATGGAGAGGAATGGTACATTTTCGTTACCAAGCTAACCCACCCCCCCCCCCCCCCCCACCCCCCACCCCCCTTCTCTGTCCTTTTTCTCTCATCTTAACCACAAAAATCAATGTACGCAACATATATCAATTATATTAGAAAAGTATTTATATACATCATGACTCTGCCTTCTGCTCCTCTACCTCGGCTCAAGTTTTGCTAATAGTTTTATTTTAATTTATATATATAAGAAGTAAAAGTCATAATTTGAGACAACAAAATTATTTTTAGAGATAAGCTCGATCTAGTGCCTTGCTTCGTAATATATTATAATTTTAAGGACGGATTCATGTTTAATAAAAAAAAAACTGTATTAATTTTATAATTTGATTTTACAATAAAGACATTTTTTATAATATTAATTTATTTTACGAAAAATGATAAATGTTGATAGACAAATATACTCCTAATATAATGTTTGTTGGTTTTCACGTATAGATTCTATTGCGACAACAAGGGTAGGGTATAGATGAACTTACATTAAAAATAACACCGCCGCCGACAATGGTGGTGGTAATTGACGAGGGTAGTGATTGCGGTGAGCTGGGAATTTGAAGCAAAATATTAAGGTATTAATTAATTAATAATGTATCGGATGAGGGGGTTCGTTGATTATGGAGGGAAGGAATTCTGAAGACCTTTTCAATGCAGATCTTCCACCACCTCCTCCCCCTTATCATCTCTTTTATCATTCTCTATTTCCTTTATATTTCATTTTTTAATCACTCTGTTTTTTTTTTTACATGGTGCTAAAATTGTTTTAGCACCTTCAATTTAGTTATGTGTTCATATGTGGTGCTAAAACCTTTTTAGCACATTAAGTTTAATTTTGTGTGTTCATATGTGGTGCTAAAACCTTTTTAATACCTTCAGTTTAGTTATATGTGTTCTCATGTGATACTAAAACTTTTTTAGCACCTTCAGTTTAGTTATATGTGTTCACATATGTTGCTAAAACCTTTTTAGCACAATTCTAGTTTTGTAAAATTAGTACTAATTAAAACTGTTTTAGCACCACAGGTGAACACATATAACTAAATTGAATGTGCTAAAACCCATTTAGCACCATTTCAACGCTAAAAAATTTGGTGCTAAAACTCTTTTAGCATCACAATTGAACACAGATAACTAAACTAATTGTGCTAAAAAGGTTTTAGCACCATAGATGAACAAAGATAACTAAACTGAATGTGCTAAAATGGTTTTAATACCACAGGTGAACACAGATAACTAAACTGAATGTGCTAAAACCTATTTAGCACCATTCTAGTGTTGGACAATTAGTGTTAAATCAGTTTTAGTACCATTCTAGTATTGAACAATTAGTGTTAAAACTGTTTTAGCACCACAGGTGAACACATATAAGTAAACTGAAAGTGCTAAAAAGGTTTTAGCACTATATGTGAATACAAATAGCTAAACTAAATGTGCTAAAATCTATTTAGCACCATTCCAGTGTTGGACAATTGGTACTAAAATTGTTTTAGCACCATGTAATATTAATGATTATGTTTTGGACAATTGGTATTAAGTGTCTTTTAATAGAAGGTTGTTTGGATTTTAAATTTTTTGATCAAAATCGGTGTTAAGTGTCTTTTGGAGATGTGAAATGTTATATTAGGATTATTGTTAGTTCAATAAAGAAAGAGCATTAGTGTCTTTTTTGTACAATATCCTTAATTTACACTAATAATTTATAATTTCCCTTTATAATTATATTATTATTAGAATGGCCCTTTATGTCCAATATAATTGGCTCTTATTTTTATATGGCTCCTTTTTTTTTTCTTTTTTTTTATCATATCTTCGGTGCTTGAAAAAATAATCAATTGTATTATTAACGCTGTTCCATTCAATTTAAATCCGGACTCTGTGCCCAATAATGATGCTTACAATAGTTGTGGATGATATTTATGTTAGATTTGTATATATACTAGCTGATTTTGAAAAAAGTTTGCTAAATGACAATCATATGTTGGTTGAAAAAATATGGGGTATATCATTTACTAATTTTTCCAATTTTGGCTGGACCCAAAATGATTCCTTCACACAATATATAGTATTAAGAAAATTCATCGCTAACTAATCCTTGTTTTAGCTGGAACAGAAATTAAAATGTTAGGTAAACGTATAACATGGGAATATATATCTTCCTCTTACATATTCTTGTACATTTTTTTACCTTTTTTTTTATAGATAATGATGCGAATACTTACTTGTAGTACGATTATAGAAACTAAATAGGATGGACAGTTAAATCGTAGACCTTACCTTTAACAATGGGCTTTTTACCACTCGAACTATAAGATAGGTATTAACTATCATAAATATTTAAAGATAAATTATTTTTAATGTGATAATCATGCAGTCTAAGAGCTAAACTTTAGTTAACATTTCAAAATTTGATAGATTAATTGTATTCTATAAAAAAGATAATTGAAATTTTGATTTGAAAAATAAAAAATAAATATAATATGAGAATAAAGGAGTAATATAAATAGCTGATCTTTCCTCATCTATGTACAAAACCAACAATAAGAAAATGAAGGCATCAACTATGATTTCTCTTCTTTTCAACTTGTTTCTCTTGTCCTCTTCACAAGCAAGTTTAAGTTCACCTTATGCTCATGAAGAATTTCATTCTCTTTCCTTGAATCCTCAAAACTTCAACTCAATCTCTAGTGTAGTTTACACCACAAAAAACTCATCGTATCTACCCATCTTGAACCCCTTAATACAAACTGAAGATTTTCAACAACCAACACACCAAAACCTCTATTCATTGTCACACCACTCCATGAGTTTCAATTTCAATCATCCATAAACTTTTCCAAGAAACATGGAATTGAGATGAGAATTCGGAGTGGTGGACATGACTACGAGGGCCTCTCTTACACGTCTGAATACCCCTTTTTCCTCGTTGATATGAGGAACTTCCATTCAATCACAATCGCTGTGGAAAAAAGTACTGCGTGGCCGGTGCAACACTAGGCGAACTTTGCTATAGTATTGCTTAGAAAAGTAGAACTCTTGCCTTTCCGGCTGGAGTTTGCCCTATTGTTGGTGTTGGTGGGCACCTTAGTGGTGGAGGCTGTGGCATGCTTTCGCGTAAACATGCAATAGCTATTGATCATATAATCGATGCTCAACTGGTTGACGTCAATGGACAAATTCTTGATCGAGAATCCATGGGTGAAGACCTTTTTTGGGCCATTAGAGGCAGTGGAGGTGCTAGTTTCGGAGTCATTATTGAATGGAAAATCAAGTTAGTTTCTCTCCCACAAAATGTCAGTGTTCAATGTAGTCAGAACCCTTGATGAAAATGCAACCCAACTTATTGAAAAATGGCAATATATTTCAAATATGATTGATGAAAACCTACTCATTCGACTCTTTATAAAAAGCGTGAACAGTCAAGATGGGAGTAGAACAATCCAAGCTTCATTCACTTCCTTGTTCCTAGGTCCAATCGTTACTCTCCTTCCATTAGTGCAAAAAAGCTTCCCCGAGTTGGGTCTGATGAGAGAAGATTGTGCAGAAATGAGCTGGATCGAGTCAGCACCATATTTTGCACGTTTTGCAGCTGGGTCATCACTCAGTGTTTTGCTAAATAAGACTCCCCTAAGGTGTCCCTACTACAAAGGAAAATCAGATTGCGTGAAAGAACCAATTCCTAATAAAGGGCTTGAGGGCATATGGTAAAGACTTTACGAAGGACTCAACACGGCCAAATTACAATTCAGCCCTTATGGTGGGAAGTTGAATGATTTTTCCGAAAGCGAGTTACCATTCCCTCATAGATCTGGGAACTTGTACATGATTCATTACCTAGTGGCATGGACTGAAGACGAGAGAGAAGAATCTCACAGGTATCCGAGTTTGATAGATAGGCTTTACAAGTACATGGCGCGTTATGTTTCCCAGTCTCCAAGAACTGTATATTTTAATTATAGGGATCTTGACTTAGGTGTTAACTGCAAGGGTATACAAGTTATGAAGAAGCAAGCATTTGGGTACTAAATATTTCAAGAATAACTTTGATAGGTTGGTACGTGTGACCGTGGTCGATCCTGGAAATTTCTTTAGACATGAACAAAGCATTCCACCTATATCGAGTATAGCGGAAGAGCGGAGGTGATTAAAAAGAAATTTGGTGTAATATGTTGTTTAGTTTTGTCATGGAGGAAGAATTTTTGTTTCTTCTTAAGATGTTCTCTAGATTACAAGTTGTGTTACTTTTTTCAGCTAAGTATTTTTCAGCAAAGTACTTTATCATCCATAATCTAATAGATACACAAAATTAATTTAATCCATTCTCAATAAAATTCTCATAATTAAGAAGTAAAAAATCTGTCTCTCAAATTCTTACAAGAGCACCCAACACAACAAAAAAAAAAAAAAAACTCAAGGTAAAATGAATCAATCTACAGAACATTATTGGTCCTGCCCAAAGAATGAAATTGCTAAAAAGAATATATCATCAACAAAAGACATCGTAACATTAAATCATATAGAGCACAAGTAGCTGATTTAAGCTCTTAAAAGCAGCTCTTCTTCACCTTGAATCGATAGAAGACCTTCTTCTTCTTGCTCGACGAATTTTCAAATGTAAGCACAATTTTGCCCGATTCATTCGTCTTGAAAGTGTTGCGAATAGGCCCTTCACTCGAGCTTATTTTCTTTCCCTTTTGAACAATAATAGTATACGAACACTCGTCCATGGGGACAAATTCCTCTTTGTAGTACACCTCCCATCCTAAACATGTAACATCCCATATGAATGTTGTTCCAGCCTATAATCAACAACAATAAAAACATTAATAATCATTTCAAAAACCTCATTATTATTATAATAATTATATTATATATATATGTAAACATATTTTGGTTGTACCTCAGGTGCTGGTATTTCAATGGTTTCTGTTGATTTAGCCTTTATGAGAATTTCTGAAACTGCACCATCATCAATGGAGAACTCGAAATCGTTCTCCCGTTTTAGGCCACCATATTGGATGGGAATTTCCTCAATAGGAATGTACCTGTTCAATGCTTAAATTAGTTATGATCACCTAATTTACAATTTGATCATTTAAAACTGTTTCATTCATACATGAGCTTTGATGCCAGAGCGAATAAGTATAATTAATAAAGATTACAAATTCAAGTTACTTTTAGACGTATTCATGTTTATTTTCTTTATTACACAAGCAATCAAACGGCGGTATTTCTCCTAGCGGGCCTACTTGTACCCGAGAAAGGAGGTTTTAGGTATATATAAATAAACTGCTGTACTGTCATTGTTACAACGAAGCTTGACTACCTTATTCGTAAGGAATTAAATCAAATGCGCCCTTAAATAAATGGGATGAAATCATTTAAAGGAAAACATGTATGAATCAATTCATGCAGCCAAACACGCCCTGAAACAATTGCAAATATATATATATATATATATATATCCACTTACTTGAGCAAGGTCTCAGTGACCTTGGCAGGGTGAACAACAACAAACTTGCTTTTGGTCCTTTGGGTCAAGAAAGGAGACATAAGGGCATGGAATGCATAGTACCAGTATGGAACATTGATGAATATCTACAAAAATAAAAACACAACCCATTAGATAAAAAGACCCAAATTTTCAGATAAAAGTTTAAAAAAATCAAAGAGATAACACAATACGAGAGGTAAATTACTCTAAATAAGCCAAATAAGAGCAAAAATTGATCTTACATTTCTTGCCACAAATTCAGGGTAATTATCTTGAAGAATTCCAACAGCTTCTTTAATAGCAACCCTAACCTCCTTCTTGGCAGGTCCAGGGGAATTCTTGAGATCATTAATCTGAACCAAAGAATTAACACCACCAGGCTTAAGATCAAGCTTTTGAATTCCCTTCTCCATCAACTGAACTCTCCACCTCAAGAATTGCCCCCTAGTTGCCTCCACCCCAAACGTCTTCTTGTACAGCTCTTCATCATCAAGAACCCCGAAAATGTTGTAACAAATAGGGTGCCCTTCACGATCCACACCGCTCATATACGCAGCCGAGGCCAAATCGCAGCCCAAATCCTCGTCCAAGATCGAATCGATGTTCGATTCTTTCCTCCATAGTAGGGTCTTTTTGATCATCTCAAATGACTCATTAACCTTAAAAGTTCAGAATATAGTATTATTATTTCACAACATCACAACATGTATGTTAAACAATTATCAATGCCCTATATAATATTGTACAAATCTCTCTAGCAATTGGTTCTCCTTCGAAAAAAATTTAAAACAAACAATTTCTAATTGTTTTTATTCTAAAATATTATAAAAAAAATTCAAATTAGATGTAGAAGAAATAGAAAGAACAATATTGAATATGCTAGAAACAAGAAGGAAAAAAAAGATGTCAATTACCTTAAAATCCCTAGCCCTCAAGAACTTCAATAGGACCACATTGGTTCCCTCTGTTTCATTGCAAGGAAACAGAGGAACTCCCCAAATTGAGATATCTTTGTTTATTTCAATACCCGAATCGGGTTTCGATTCTTCTTTCTTGTCGCAATCTTTCTCCTCTGATTTTGGTTTTTCTTCCTCCTTTGCACATTCCTCTGTTTTGGGGGTTTCTTCCTCCTTCGCACATTCCTCTGTTTTGGGGGTTTCTTCCTCCTTCGCACATTCCTCTGTTTTTAGGGTTTCTTTGGGTTTGGGCTCATCTTTCTTGAACAGAGTGTCACCATTAATGGCTTCTTCGAGCTTCGTTTTGAGCTCGCTCAACGCCTTCTTCTCATGATCTTTTAAATCAGAGAGGAAATTGCTTTCTTCCTTGAAAGAAGAGCTCTTCTCAACGACTTTGGATTTGGATCCATCAACTGATTCCACTTCCACTTTCTTTGTTTCAATGGCAATCTTTACACTCTCCTCCTGTTGTAGAACATTTCCACACACCTGGGTTGCTTCTGTTTGAACCTCAACAGTCATTTTTGAAAAATTCTGTGAATCCAAACAGAAGAAGGCGACTCAAAGAAAAAATGAGACTAAGAAAGAATATTTACTCTGTTTCTTGAATTTGCTCTCTGTGGGGATTGGTGTGTAAAGAGAGAAAGAGGGAGTAACGGTTATATATGATTTTGAAATTGCAGAGAAGGGTCCCACAACGGTCACCTATCTGGTGCCACCGCACACTGAGGAGCCGTTACGATTCTTTCTTTATGCCAACCTGGAATACAGCAAAACTTAGCTTCTACAATCATTTGTGGACCCCCACTGCAAAGTAACAGTCACTAACCTTCCAAATTTTGTAAAACTGTACATATATATTGATTATTAAAAATATATATATATTATTTAATTAAAGATGCTATTAACATTAATAATGATACCATACATATCTAAATATGATTACGATACTCTTTGTCAATTTTATTTTATTTTTCTTATACAATTATACAAATGATATACAGATAAAAAAAAGGGCAAAATATTATTATCACTGCACTAATTTGTCGTTTGTTATGTCCTTCAACATTTAAAAGTAACAAAACACAACACATATTTAAATATGTTTATGATGCTTTTTTTTTTTTAGTCCTCTATCACTTATTAGTGCGTTATTTTAACCCTTTGTAATTAAGCTTTCATATTATATTTTTTAAACATTTAGGCTCCGTTTGACAACAACATAAAAAATGAAAAAAAAAAATTGTGTGAGAATTTAGAAAATAAGTTAAAAGATGTTGTGAAATTAACTCTAAATTTTTGGCTTCTTCCATGTAAAAACTTTCTTTAGGTAGTGATAAAGATTTTTTTTTTACAAAACATAAAGAAAGATAGAAGACATATACTCGTAAAAATTGAATATTAAATGGAAAGCATATTACCACATCCCTCAACTTATTTTCTATCTTTTCATGCAAATTAGTGATTTTATTTTTATTTTTCACATGTTTATTATAAACCAACGTGTAGTCTAAATTTGTCCATACTTTTAAATTAACGTTACCTTGAATAATGCATAGACTAAAGCGTTAAAGTAGTGAGTGAATATATAGAATTTCAGGTTATTTTGATATGTAACCAATTAAAATGAGAATTATGCTACCTTTTATTTTTGTTTATACAAGAATTGTGTTAACTTTCGTTCTAAAAGATTCACAAATTTCAGTATTAAGTAATAACGTGCTTATCATAGTTAACTTTTATTTATAAAAGTTAGTGGTTCAAATCAATTTTGCGCGAGTTATAAACAAAATCAAGTTTTTACATTTTGTCGTATTTGGAAAGATGAATATTTAATGAAAATCAATTTCATGAAGTGGTGATAAATGTAACAATATCAAAAAAGAAATTTACCCCAAAAAAAATAGAAAAAAGAGAGAAACTTATTTATGGTTTTTTCATATGGTAAAATTTACTCGAACACAATTTTAGGAAATGCAATAAGTAGATTTTTTTTTCATTTCTACTCCATTATGTCCTATATAATTCATAACTCATTGATTCATATCCTTTTTTTCATTATGCCTTTATCTTTCCTAATCTATTTTTTTATCCAACATGTCGAAAAAAGTCTTAAGTTAATCATTTTTAGGAATTAAAAAAAATCATCATTAAAATAAGTTATAGTATTATTTTTTAATTAGATTAAAATTAATATTTTAAAAAAAGTAACAAAAACAAAACACGACATTAATTTAATTTGAGACTGAGGAGTAAACAAGAAATTTCATTCGTATATGGTACAAAATACTCTAAATCTTCATAGATGAACCAGCTTTGTTGATTAAAAAGAAAAAAAAAAGAGGTGCATATTTGGACATTAGTAAGCGGGGGTCCCACTTAGTGGTCCACACCTACAAATCAAAGGTTCTCCCACCCTGTTTTTCCGGGGGTAATCCTGCCACTTGTCCCATTGTGGTTGGTTAATTGGGAGGAGCAGCTTGTTTGGGGTTGATTCCTGGCAGCTGTCGTTTTGATTAGTTGGCACGATAGCAGTTGCGTGTGATAATTGTTTATTTTAATTACAATGTATGATTGTCCGTTGATTTTAATTTTAGGGAAATAATTGTGCTTGGTTTATTCAGAAAAATCTTTAGGAAATAATTTTATTTTTTTAAAAGGGTTTGTTTTTCTAAAGAAATCTGAAATAGGAATTTGTTTATCAATTGTGTTTTAAAATAAGGGCTTTGATTAAAATTATATTTTGTTCAAACTTGATTTTGCAACAAAAAAAAATTAATATAAATTTGATTGTATGATATAGTTATATTTTTTAACTAGTATATTTTTATGCGTTACTTACGTAACTCTAAAGTAACGTTAAATAAATCTCAGTACATAGTAATGTATTAAAAAATAAATATTACAAACTTAACTTTGTGTAACAAAAAAAAAATATTTATCATGCGTGTTTTATTAATGAATGGATTTAAATTTGTAACTTGTTAAAAATTATCATATGGTGCAAACTTAATTTTTCACAATACTATAAAATATTACAATTCGAAAATCTACTATGAAATTAACATTGCACTTCTTTTGAAGTTTGTCAAAAATAGGCCACTAATTTACAAAATTATTATTCCCTGATTTTTTTGCCTAAAAAAAAGGCCTCATTTTCCAGTATCCCATTCAGAAACTTATCATTTGATCTCATTCCAACATTTACTGTTGTAAGTGAATTTTAATTAAAAAAAAAGAACATGAAATACTAATAATATATTATATTTAATTTGATCGAGTAATATAAAAAACTGACATATCAATGTATCAATTACTTGTTGGTTATAATAAATTGTGATAAAATTCTTTTAACCAATATATAATAACCACATTTGATATGTCAAAATTTTGAATTTGATCAAATTTTGGATTTAGAAGGACTCTCCAAATTTTGCCAACTATTTATTGAGCATTAATGACGTACAATTTAATTACTTATTTAAGGTATATCTCATTAATACCTAATGTAAATTACAGGTTTTAAAAATTTTAATTAAACAAAAACTGATAATTTATTTATTATAGTAATTCTGAAATGGCAAGTGCATAATGTATCTCTCACCTAATTACCTGAATGGTCAACCGTTTGAGCTGGAAAAGGGAACCCATGTTTTTTTTTATACTCCAATTAGTAATTCCAAAATATAAATTATAGAATTATCAGTACCCACCAAGAGAAAGATTCGACCTCATGTAAAATATTTTGATTTGATTTCATATTATACATAAAAATATATATATATATATATATAGAATAAGTTAACAATGAAGGTTAATATTTAATTAATTAAAAGTATTAGAAGTGGTCAAACCAAAAAAAAGTGGGTAGGTAGCGCCTAATTAAATGCAGACATTTTAATGTGTTGAGAGATTTATATTTGGAGGGACGGTGGCATCATGATGAAGCATGTGAGTTTTGTTGTGGATTGATGAGGATGATTCCCCTTCCCCCACCCCCAAATTGCATATATGTATAATAATGCCTCTCCTCTACCGTGATTCCCGTTAACAACATAACAAACCTACCGCCCCCAACGAAATCATCTTTTTCTTTTCACAATTTTTTTGTAAATAAACATGTTACTACTTGACACAAAAATATGCTGTTAAAAACACATATAATGATAATGAACAAATAAATGAATACTAATAATAACCATTAGAAAGGTACAAAAACAAGCAAATGGTATTGTGACAACTAGTAGACTAAAAATATATATGTATGTATGTACATTCTGTTGATCTAACTCTTGTGTTTCACTCTCATCAAACTCTGATCAACAAAGACAAAAGCCTTCTTCTTCACGGCTATAATAAAGAGTGCCAAAATTGGAGGACGAACCACACCTCTATAATTAAAGGCACCACTTTACTTGACAAACAAGATAAGTAATATCACTTTTTTGTTATCTCCTGTTGTATAGTGGATCGTCAATGTCCATGTATTGACCAGTTACCCTGCCAATTTTTGTATAAACCAAACCCAATTACGTTAACATACACTCACGAAAGACTAAAACATAATCCATGCCATTTAGGGAAACATTTCCCAATTCATCTAAGGCCTACTAAGGTCCCAAGTAATCAAAACCAGAGACAGTTTCAAGTAGCTAGCCTCTACTTAAGCCACAAGCAAAGCCACCTGATTGGGAAATGTGGGACAAATTTACTACACAAGTTTCCACTAGCACTACATTGACACAATCTTTTTGTACAAATTTAGCAAAAATAGTTAATGTCATGATATAAATTTATTGGGAACCTTGTCGGTTAGAATAGAGCCTGATTGTATTGATGGGTCGACGACCTTCATGGTAAAGTCGACACCACCCTAAGCTCGTTGTGTAAAGTATGGTAAGGCCGGTTTGGCAATTCACACTCGTTCATGCGGGATTCACACTCGAACCGATATATTCACACCATATCAACTGGGTCAGTTAGTGTGTCCAAAAAAAATTGCCATTAAAGAACTACATAGACAACTAAATTTTCTTCGCAAGACTACAATAAGAAGCTACGTACCTATTATATGACAAGAAGGCATCACCTATTGTTCCCACTACTTTATTTCGTACCTTCCGCACGCAAACCTAATAGAGATTTCAAAATTTCGAAATTAGGGATAAAAGACAATCTGTAATACGTCAAGGGAAATGCAATTGCCAAAACAAATGATGGCAGAAGGCATTTTTGTTTTGACAATCACACTAGCCATACGAAAATACTGAGAGACAAAACCACCTGCACTTGATCAATCGGGCCTGAATCGGTATCTCTGTTACGATGAATAACAATTCCGTTGTCACATTTGTTTATAAAGTGCGCACTTCCGCTGATGTCATACAAATTCGGAGGTTTCCCAACCCATTGATGCAGCTGTTGAACAATTTCAAAGGTGACGTTAGGCGAATGGAAAAATATATGTAGCAAAATAATCACTTGCCTCAAACTAGATCAGGCTCCTCTAGACTGCTAAACAAATATTAAATATAGACTGTTAGTCTGAAAATAGGTGGCTCAAATTTTAACATGTAGTTTCTGTCTAAATGAATCCCACCAGAAGCAGAAAAAACCTGTCAAAAATTGAGCCATCTAATTTTAAAAAGGTAGCCGCTATTTGCACCCCACAAAACACTTGATAACACTCCATTTTTTATTCGCCCGATGATGGGATAGTAAGTGCATGTTATTGGCCCAATGACAAGCGAGTATATGCCTAGTGCCTACATACTCGCCCGATGACAAGCAAGTTAGGCATTTTCAAGCTTTTACTCGCTTGTCATTGGGCGAATGAACAAATAAAGTGTTTTCAAATGTTTTATCGTGGGCAAATAGCAGCCACCTTTTAAAAACAACATTCCAGACTTATCTCCTCTAGAGCGATCTACGAGGAGATGCTTGAAAATTTGAAAATCAAACACAGTTTAAGAAACATACGAAGTTCAAAATTATGACTTCAGCTTAGTTGCTAGCCATTGAAATAAAAGTATAATCTACATTACCACATTAATTAATAGCCTAATCACGGACACATTGGTCTTATTTAGGAATGTCCCAAAAGGAAAATGCAACTCTTTATTTGGAATGGAGAGAGGTGATTAGGTGAACTGAGTTGCTACTAACCTGTCTTGGATGTGCTACAAACCAAACGTGACAAGAATGGTGTTGAGCGAATCTCTTGACCTTCGTTAGCATTTGACTCACATACTCTGTCTCGGTCCTGTTACAGAAAAATTACTGATGAGCACGAAAATTCGTTATAAATAGACCAATGTTCTAAAAATCGTGAATCGGAAATCGATCGGCAAGGTGGGGAGTGGGGATTTTTCATTTTATCGGGGATTTATCGGGGATAAATCGGAAAAAATCGGATATGCACTGTTCACCATATAAATAATATATTATATAATAATATGCTAAATAAAACATAATTAGTAGCAAAATGGACATTAATAGAAACAAAGTACCAAGCATGTAGAAACAGATTACATGCAATATTATGGAATCCCAAAATTATAAAGAGAGAGTAGAGAGTACTAAGTAGTAAAACATAAAGCATTTCAAAAGTCAAAATACTCAAATCCGATTTTTTGCCGATAAAATCCGATTTTTTCCGATAAAATCCGATTTTTTCCCGATAAAATCCGATTTTTTGCCGATTTTTTCCCTGGCCGATTTTTTCAGCCGATCATGCATAATCGTATCGGGGCACAGCCGATCACCGATAAATCGGCGATAAATCGGCCTAAATCGGGGATTTTTAGAACACTGAAATAGACTTATCGAAAATAAAGAGTAGGGTAGTAGGAGAAAGCAAAAGAAAGGAAATGGGAAAACTCTTATCAGCCAATAAAGAAATGTATATTTTGAAATATAGAAATAAATATTAAGGCTCTATTCGATAAAAAGTTATAAAATAGAAATAAATATTAAGGCTCCGTTCGATAAAAGTTATAAAATGATTGAAAACACTACTAATATTTCTGACAAGTTGGAAAAGAGACAATTGATTTGGTGTTTTGGCTAAAAAAAAATTCTTAACCCACCACCCAAAAATATTTATTCCACAGAAAACCCAGAAAAGTAATGGAACATCTCACCAAATCACTCCTCTTTTCCAACTTGTCATAAATATTAGTAGTGTTTTCAATCATTTTCCAACCACCTTTATCAAACACAGCCTAAGAATCAAAAAGATTTTTACAAGAAGGTTGGTTGTAAGTAAGTTTAGAAACTCCTAGGGTCAAATAAAGGATATTTTCTGACTTTTTTTATAAATAAGAAATAACAAATAGGATTACCACACATTGCCAGAAAATTTAACTCACTCATCTTATAAGTACGAATAAAACAACAACAACAACAACAACAACAACAAGCCTTTATCCCACTAGGTGGGGTCGGCTACATGGATCAAACGACGCCATAGTGGTCTGTCGTGAATCATATCTATAGTGAAACCATTCACCTCTAAATCCTTCTTAATAGTTTCACCTATAGTTTTTCTAGGTCTTCCTCTGCCTCTAACAACCAGGCTTCCCTCCATATGATCAACTCTCCTTACCACGGCATCTACAGGTCTCCTCCATACATACTCTCCATCAGCATATAAAAGAAGAAAAACGATACAAATCTTGAATCAATCTTAGTGTTTATCTATTTAGCCTCCCTCCATGTAGGGAATCCCAGAATTTTAACAATGTACAAAAACAACATAACCAGTAAATGAACAACAAGTGGCATTCATAAGATATATATCTCAAATTAAGATGTATGAAAGGAGACTCACTGGTTTCCAGGACGCTGGTGATCAAGCTCATTGTATGGATCAATCACAAGCCCATTCACCCCATGTCTTAGAACTGCTATTCTTGCAAGCCCAAGAACCCAGTCTATACTTGGGAGGCAATCATTTTCACACCTGTTTAATCACCCGTTAATATTGAAAAAAATGAAACGAAGAAAAAACAGAATGAGCTTGGATAGATTATTGAATAATTTAGACTCAACAATATAAGCTTCTTCGAAGCTGGCAACTAGAATATCCATAAGACCACTATAAAGTTTCAGTTAGTACCGCACATTTCAAGAAGAGTTCTTGCATCAGCATAATGACAAGTCATTTCCTCTTGGGCAGTTGGGCCTCATTTGATTAGAAATAATATTTAAAAAAATCACCTGGGTTAAAGTGAAATATATTTCAACCTGCGCAAGTTAAAAACTACACTTTTTCACCCAGTTAAAAGGCTCCGTAGAATCACTCCAGATTAGAGTAATAAATCTGTACGATACATTTAAATTGGATGGCTTAGATGCAGTACTCATTTAGATAGAAACTACCTATCAATTGAGCCCTCAATTTCAAAATAATGGTCCAGATAACATCAATTCTCGTCTAAAGTGAGTTTCATCACTCTAGAGGAGCCAATATGAACCAAATGGGACCCTCAACCAAATCAAAGAACCAAAAAAAAAAAAAAAAAGGTTGAATCTTTGAACCCACCGTATGAGAGAAAATGTATTACTCAACCACTGCTGTCCCAGCTTAAGTTCTTCAATACTAATCCGTTCAAAAGATTCTCCATACCTGTTAAGGCCACGATAGGAAAATGCAAAGTCAATTTATGAATCTAATCATTTGCACACATTTATTTTTGTTTTTTGATCAGCAATAAATGACCAAGTGCAAAAACAAAAATGCGATTAAAGAAAAAAAAACACAAGAGCTTTATTTATTACTTTGATTGCCTTTATTTACGTCTCACATATTAAAAATTGAAACAACAATGTCAAATTTCAAGAAGTGAAGTGACAGAGAATACTTTATCCCAAACTTACTTTGCATTAAAAAATGGCTTCTTTATGTGTTTCTCAAGAAGTTTCCTTGCATGCTCTGGAACCTACAGAACAGGCAAAATTAGAGAGAAAAATGAATGCTTGTCAGTGACATGTTCAATATGCATATTTAGTGTAAATTACTCACACCCTTGGGTTCAATAAAACAATACATGATACTATTGAATGAATAAAAGGCCACGTAAAAAAGGTGAAGCTCGTCCTCCTCTCTATAATGCAATATGTTATATGTATGCATAAATAGTACAAAGCATACATATAGATTTAATGTGGAAAATTAGGTTATATTTTCACACAAGACCCATGAATGCCACAGACCACCAGATAAAATTGAATAATAATGCAGAATTTCATTATAATCCAAGAGCAATAGCCCCCTGAAGCAAATACAATACAATGAAAAGATACAAATGGCAAAGATAAAATAAAAATCTGAATAATCCAATGAGCTAAAAGTACCTTGTTTTCCATTGAGCAAAGTGCAAACTTCCAACCAACCCTTTCATTAAGATTGCATAAAAGAGCATCGATCCACTCGCTCTTGCCGGAATTCGGAACTCCGGTAACTATAGTCAACTCTCCTGGCACAACCTGATCAAAGAGTGATAAGGTGGCTGAAAAAGATGGGTACATATACCCCTTCTACTAAGGATAATATAAAAGGGTTTTTTTCCTTTGCCCCCCCATTTTAATTTAAAATTAAACTTAAGCCCCTATTTTAATAATCATTAGACTTTGCCAACTGCATGCAGGGGAATCCCAAAACAATACATAAAAACGGGAGGAAATTTGCAGTTTCTTTTAACATAATCCTTTGACCTAACCCCGCCGTTTTTATGTAATTCTTTGAGATCCATGTATGTAGGGAGCAAAGTCTAACGAATATGAAAATACAGGGTAAGTCTAATTTCACAAATAAAATGAGGGGCAATGTAAAAGGAGCCCAAACATAAAATCAATCATTTTGGCAATGCTAGTGGACGTTTAACGAGTTTGATTCACAAATCAGCAAATTTTCCTGCATTATCACCTTGACTATTCTTACCACTCAAATCATTTCAGACTTTTTCTTTCAGCCGCGCACCCCCCCACCCAAACAAAAAAAACAACAAATTTTATATGTGAAATTAGATTTATCCTCCTATTTTCATAATTGTCAAACTTTGCCCCCTACTTGCAGGGAAATCTCAAAGAATTACATAAAAACAGGTAGTTAAAAGGATTATGTTAAAAACCTAGACATTCCCCCACTCCCATCCCCCCTTTACGTAATACTTTGAGATCCCTGCACACGGGGTATAGTCTAATTATTATCAAAAAAAAAAAAAAAATTGGGGGGATGGAGGTGGGAGTGCGTGTGTGGGTTGGGGGTGTGCGGGTGGGGAGTGTGGGTTAATTTAATTCCACATATAATTATGTCAAATTCACAAAAGCTCAAAAAGGGAAGTAGAAGTTAAAACGTTAAGAAGTGAACTGAAATTTGAAAAAATAGCTGATTTTCCTTACATTGTAAAATTCATTCAAAGCCCTCCATCCAGTTGAAACCCCAAGTTCATAACCAAGGGTTTGATTATAATAACCATCAATCTCGTTGAAGTAATCTCTAAAGTTGAACAACCCTTTTATAGGATATTCTTCAGCATTCTGAATGACTTCCCTTAGCACGTGAGCTCCCATAAACATAAGCACCTATTACTCAAATTTTTACAGCATAATTTAGCGCGGCAAGATTATATTCAACAAAGTAAGTAATAATCAATAATTTCAAACTGTCTTTACAAACAAACCGCTGAACAAAATAATATTGCAGATATGGATGTTGAACCTCATTTGCATCCTTAAAGTTCTCTTGTTCATTCTTCTTTGGCCATTTCACTCGCCAGCATCTGTTTAACCAAGAAATAGTTGAAGGGTCATCAGAGATAATAAGTTGCATAACAATTTACTCACTCTCTGCAAAAGCCCATTTTGGCTTTCTTAATTTTTGAAGAATACATTAATTTCAACGTAATCAACAATTCAAAAAATATAGTGAAATTTGGTACCCCGACAATCCCTAATTAAGAGCCCATGTTTGACTTGACACATTTTTGAAGAATGCCCTAAATTTCATCACAATCAATGGAAACTAGACTCTTAATTTGGGACATCCCAAAAAGGAATAGTGGACTCTTAATTTGGGAAGAGTGTGTAACATTGATTATGTCCCAAAAAGGAATAGTGCCCACTCTTAATTTGAAAATGGAAACTGGACTCTTAATTTGGGACATCCCAAAAAGGAATAGTGGACTCTTAATTTGGGAAGTGTGTGTAACATTGATTATGTCCTTAATTTGTAAACCTTTCTCTCCCGAGTCGCCGTGCAAGTTCTTCAGCTAAAGCTTGACCAGGTGGATCCCCATCAGTGGCAATTACTATGCGAGATACCTATCAGATATTCAGAATAACCCAAAATTAAAAAATGCTTCCATAAGCAATTATTGTTCGAGTGGAATTTAATCACAACCAAAAATAAATAAATAAACTCCCAAAGACAAAACAAAACACAAATATATTTCAACAAACCTTCTTTAGGTAGTCTTTGCAGTTCCAAATGTATTGATACTTTGTGTCCTAGCTTCATAAAATACGTAAGAGGGTATTAAATTCAACATTCAATAGAGAAAGACACCAAGTACTCATCTAAATATGAATATTGGAAGCAGCTCTGTTTTTGCTCCACTTTACTGTTTCTGCTCCACAAGCATGTCATTGAATTGAGTTGTAAATGGTTTGAATAACACGCAAAAGTTAAATATTTATATAGAAGCAAAAGGGTACCAATGTACAATTTTAGAAAACCCAATTACAGGAAAAACAATAAGGGTGTGTTTGGCAACCCCAATTTCATGGAATTGGAATTGGGGCATGGTTTGGAATTCCATTGTTTGGATAGTACTGAAAGGTCAAAATTAGGAATTCCATGGGAATTCTTCTTAAACCATATTCTAAAGAATCGAATTCTGTACAGGAAGTAGAGTTTTCCAGTTCCAATTCCTATTGAATTCCAATGTATGTATATACATGTGTGTGTGTATGTATAGCTCCGGCAATGGGTGGCAGCAGTGGGCCAAGGTGGCAGAGGTTCTTCAAACCCATTGTCTATTTGGAATTTCAAATGAATTACACAAATTAGCCAAACCAAAAAAAAATGGAATCCTAAAAGAATTCTAAATGAACACAACATAAAACCCAAAGACCAAACAGTGGTATTTTAATACTATGGCACTGCAATTCCAGAATTGCAATTCTAATATAATTCCAAAACCATGTACCCAAACACCCCCTAAATATGGCTGGTAAGATCTACATGCATGGGCGGCCCTAGTAAGGGGGGGAGGGGGAATCGCCCGTCCTTAGATTTGGTTTTTTTTACTATATATGGGGTAATGTAAAACTTGAAATTTTAGGGTTTGTGTCCACAGGCATACGCGAGTCACATGGTTCCCTTATTTTTCTTGAATGCTTAATAAGAGGTGATCCTTATAAAACCATCAATTTTTTCTCAAAGTTTCCATGTAGACTTGCCCTTTTTCACTCCATTTTCCCTCCTCAAGTAGCTCACTTTGGGCGATAATTTCTCATTCACCCCATAACTATTTTGAGCAAAGAAATATACGATTTCGATGTATTCACAGACGAGAACACGAGCTTATAATAACCTTTCATCATTGAGTGTGAGGTCCCACTGAACATTACCCTCAAAATGGCATTTTTTATTTTTTTTTACCCATTGTCCCAACACTACCAAGTTAAATCCTTTCTTAGATCTACTTTTTAATATTATGTATAATTTATTTATCGATTACTTGCACAATATTTGATTAATTACGTAATATTATTAGTGCTATTATGTTTGCGTTGTATTATTGTAATTCATCATAATTGTTCATATTCACTATTTGAGTTGTATGAAGTATCATTATTAATGTTATTATGTTTGAGTTAAAATTTTATGACTTTAAATATGTTTTGTGAGCTTTGAATTCCCCCCCCCCCCCCTTTAACCGGATTCCTAGGTCCACCACTGTGACTACATGTTCCCATGATTCTGGAGATCTTACATATAACACCTAATAAAATTTAATAACCTACTTATAATAAATAAAATAATGATTTCCGGTAGACTCTTATAAAAAGTAAAAAGAAAAGCAAAAAACAAGCCCATCCCGATCAATCCCGATCAATTGGAGCACAAGCAGAAAAAAAGAAGGGCTTTTTTCACTTTGCCACCTATTTGGCTATTTTTAATGTGAAATAAGACTTACCCCCTAGTTTCCTAATCATTAGTTGTTTCCACCCGCATGCCGGGGAATATCTAAGTTTTACGTAAAAATGGGGGTCAATGTTTAATTTTTTTTAACAAACTCCTTCAAATTAACCCCTATTTTATGTAAATCTTTCAGATTTTACCATGTGCAGGGGCAAAGTCTAACGACTATGAAAATAGGGATAAGTCCTGGAAATGATTGACTCAAATAGGCCCCCCAAAAAAGCGCAGCTGACTAATCCCAACCCCGGGGTGGTTTTGCATATAAATGGGGAGTAAAGTCAAAAAATGCCCTAAAATGAATAGGTTAAAATTATTTGCAAAGATTGATTAGTATCAGAAATTTTAAGCTTTCTTTGATTCCCAGCCTAGTGATGATAAATTAACCACAATACAACATAGAATATTTTGAGAACCATAGATGGACAGAGACCTGTTCTTCAGGGGGTAATTCCTTTGCGGAAACCGAGGGAGGGGCACCATCGGGGACACTAACACAATTGCGGAAGCCAGCTTCTTCCATTGCAAGCTTGTCCATTTCGCCCTCAACCTATAAAATCAGATAACAAGTACCAAAGTGAATAAATTTGGAAATTTCACCATTGGCAAAAGGATGGTGAAGAGACTTAATTTTGAACAAATTTTACAATGATGATATCAGTTGCTCCATTAATATCATCTAGTCCATAGAATATTTTTTCAGAACCTCTTTCCTGCAAAAAGGCAACAAACAGTAATTGGATTTAGAACACTGTACATATTAATAACACCGGGGAAGAGAGAGAGGCATCCATCACATGAACCTGCCAAAACTTTTTCTTGATATCCCGATACTTGCAATTCATAAGCACCCCATTTCGTCGATAAGTAAATGCAATAACAATCTGTCAAACAATATTCAGATAAATAGTTAATCCTGTAATTTAACATCTATCATTAGAGCATCCACAGCAATCTTATTTGTGTATGGTACATAGTATAAAAAAAAATACTACTTACTTTGTGCATTCCAAAATGGTTGAGCATGAATACATAATTTAAAAAGGTATGTTCTCAATAACCAAAATTGTGGGGCCCACAATTTTGATTGGATAGAAATTAATCAGGTTTTAATTTTAAAAAAGAAGTGGGAGTGAAAGATTACCCAAATGTGAAATGATTATCTTCATCTTCTCTTTTAACCAATAGAATAACTAGGCCACCATTTTGATTATTGAGAAAGGCATTTAATTTTGATTATCGAGGAACTGAATTTGATTATTAGCTAATTGATTATTAAGGTTTGATTAGATCATTAGGGTGTATATTGGGTGGATTGAGGAGATGTGTCCAAGAGACTGATTCCCATATCTTAGTTCAAGTGATCAGGAGATTGGTGGACATTCAATGGTGTATCGCAAATGAGATAAGAGAGATCTTTTCTCTTTAGGAACAGATTGAATATCAGATTCGGCACATCTACAGTGAAAATAATAACGCAGCAGATTTCTTGGCAAATAGAGAAGATTTGATAGTGTTGATACTGTAAGTTTTCCGAAATTGTTAGGTTAGATAAGTGGGATTGCCTAGTGTGAGGTGTAAAAAGTTCTGGATGTATTTGAAGTTCTTTTATAGGAATAAAATATAGGGGATGGCAATTGACTACATTTCTGATCTAAAAAAACTATTAAAAAAAGGGTGTATATTTTAAGCAATATTGTTAAAATCAATTATTCTTGTTATTTTGATTATACCATTGGAGATGCTCTGAGTTGGAACGGGATACATGGCATCTGTTTGGGACACCACTTGTCCGTAAGATGAGGAAATTAGCCAAACTGAACTTTATCCTTCACCTAATATATGGCACGGTGTCCTAGCATAGATTTATCCTACTTATCCTACAATTTTACACTGATGTGGATGCTCTTACAAGGCAAACAGCAGCCTCGTGGCTTAACACACTGACACAAATAACTAACAAAGAAGGGTATTTGCCAAGTCAGTATACTTAAGTACCTGATCACCATAAATTCTTTGCATGACAAAATTTCTCCGTAATGTTTCCCCAGATATCATTCTCTCAGCAAAGTACTCAAGTACCTGAAACAATGTCAAAAGAAAATCAACAAGGCGAATGTTAAACCAGGTCGCAAAATATGCAACATTTTGGATAAAAAAAGCGAAGACCACTTGCTATTTTTGCCAGAAAGCCAGCATTTTCCATTCCTTAAGTTCAACAGAACAAAAGCAGGAAGCAGTACAAGATTACAGCAAGCAGAATGAGTTTATGTGAAATCATCTTTTTCCCCAGTTATCGTTCTCGTTAGCCAGCTGGCCCCTTTTCAACTCAGGTCCAACTAGAATAATTGATTACTCGGGGATTAATCGGTCAAACGATTTTTTATTAAAAATATTATTTTAAATAACATAATACTAACAAAACATAATATACCTTTGAAATTAACATTAATATTCCAATAAAACATGCATTCCAAAAACAAAATAAACAAGTTCAAACAATCAAACCCAAGTGAACATCCCAAAATACAGCTGGAGAGGAGAGGAGGAGATGGAGTTCAGAGACTGAGAGGAGGAGGATGAGGAGAACGGAATTAGGTCGATTGAAAGAGGGCTAGCTAATAAATGTGGTTTTTTTTTTTGTTTTTACATGAAACTACAATTGTTTTGAAGGAAAAAAAAAGAGGGAAAAATCCCGCCTAGCCCGCCTAATTGGCGCCTAATTACCCCGGCGCCTAAACACAAAGGATTAGCCCTAGGCCGGGCGGGGAGGCAACGATTTCCGCCTAGGCCCAATTTTTAGAACACTGACAATAATTTTACAATACAACTTTTTCCATACAATACAACTCCTTTTTATACAACCACTACCACCACATATGAGGATACAACCACATCCATGTGGGTCAAACCCGTGACCTCTCTATTATGAGGACAGGGAGGATGCCTACAGGATAAAAGGCCATTGGCTTTTTTTTCATTTTTTTAAAGTTAATAAGAAGTTTAAAAAAACAAAAAAAAATATTAGACTGCAACATATCATAATTTTAGCCGTTTAATTTGATTTTTTAATCCAAAAACATTACCCTACGCTGATATCGATACAAAAGATTTGTAGAGTTTCTTTTATGACCTTTGCTTTTCTTTTTTTATACCTTTGACATTTTTTATATTTCTTCACCATTTCTGATAGGCTAGCGGCAAAAAATTCTATATGGCAATAGCCGTTGGGATTCAACAGAAAGGCGGTTCTTCTCTAACTTAACCAAATTATATACTTCATAAGTTAGGGGTTAGGACTGCTTACAAAGATATCTTGCATATTGCCATATCCTTGTGTGATTGCATATTAGTGAACTTGAAAAAAAATATCCATAAAACATTTATTTTCAGGTGATCTATGTAAGGAGAGCATTATCCCAACATCCACATCATGTAACACTAAACAAGGCTTGATACATTATTAGGTTATATATTTTAAGGTATAATGTGCAGGATTTAACTTTTAAGAAAACAAAAATTTATGAGACAAACCTTATAGAGCGACTAAACAAACCACCAAATTGTTAAACAAGGGTTAAGCTAAATTTTATCAAGAAGGGATACGCAAGGCATTAAAGTGTAATTACCTGACTGCACAAAGGTTCTAACCCCAAGCTCTTCTCTGTTATTTCTATTTGCGGATTTGATTTGGCAACTTGACTCATCGTTCCGTTACTCCACTTACCATCTGCAAATGCCTGCACCAAATGAACTAAACATCCAACTAAGTATTCAAATGTACACAAATTACTAGATCTTTAAAACAGCAAAATCACAGATTTACCCTTGTACTGCCTCTCCACCCACAATTAGGTCCAAAACAGGTCCATGAAGCAGAAGCCCTACAACATATTCACAAAGATTTCAGGAAAATTATAATAGTGATACTAAGACATGTGCCAACTTAAATGACTGTGTCAGAAAGTGCATTGGTCAGTATTTTAAATGGACCCCACATAGTGACCAATGTACTTTTTGACACAGTCATTTGGGCTCTTAATTAGGTTATTTAAATTGGTAAATGTATCAATACTGGCAAATTATGCTGCCATAAAGTGTAGTAATTCAACAAAAAGTAAATTTGTAGATGGGAAGTTACCCGTCCTGGGTAATGAAAAGGGACAACTGCTTCTCCTTGGATTCCCCACCTTTGCACTGTGGAACAACAAGAAAAACACAGGAATACTCACTATGCATTGGAAACTAATTCTTTAAACTGGAAACCGGAAAGGAAAGGGAAGAAAAACTGGAATAAATAAAAACGAGCAAACATATAGCAGTTAGGATCTGTTTGATAAAAAAGTTGGAAAATGCTCTTCATCTTCTGGAAAAAAAATCTTACCACCCTCCAAGGAATTGGATTCCATGGAAAAACTGAAAAATAATAGAACGTCTCACAAAATCACTCATCTCTTTGTTCAACTTCTCATAAAAACTAATAGTGATGTCAATCATTTTCCCAACTTTTTATCAAACAAAGACTTAAGGGCTGTTTTGTTTTCCACATCGATGGGTTTTGGTTATCAATTCAAAAACACATTTATACGCTCAAAAACACTCTTTAGAGGTGATTACCAAGAGCAACAAATATTTTTTGAACTATACGTTAAAGCATGTAATCCCTAGTGCTACCCCGTGCCAAAGACATTGTGGCTTCGTTTGATAACAAATTGGAAAATGATAGCAAAAGCCATTGATTAATTTGAGAAGTTGGAAAATGAGTTGAGTGATGTGATGAGATGCTCATACAAATAAGAAGGAGAAGGAGAGCATCTCACCACATCACTCAACTCATTTTCCAACTTCTCACAAAATCAATTGTTTTTGCTATCATTCTCCATCTTGTAATCAAACAGAGTGTATGAGTTTAATTTACCCTTAAGGGTCTTTCATCTAAGCTCTCCAATTTTTTATCTCTTATATACATTTTTTATTTTTTATGATTTAAAAGCCATTCTCCCCTGTTATAAATAAAAGAAAAGCAAACTTATTGCAGCAAAAATGACACAACAGCAAACATACCATTGGACAAAGCAAACCATAGTACTTTCCAGGCTTACAAGAAACATCATCAAATCCAAGCTCCCGCAATCTCTTGTTCAACATCCTCAATTGTACAGAATCGAGGCTTGAATCTTCTGGTTTCTCCACAGCCACTTCAGAAACTAAACAAAAGCAAGCATCATCCACTATAATCCTTCAAATACATATTCAATCGTACATAACATACTTACGTATCATACACAGACAGGCGGACACACACATATATATTTGTGAATTTGCGGGGGAATGTCTATTCTGCAAGGACAATCAATCATACATAACTAACTAATATGTACATACAATTATACAAACTAAATATACATCTATATTACTGTGAATTTTCAAGGGAATACCTATTCTGCGTACATAATACCATTAGGGGTAAAAGAAAAGTCGGAATCTTTTACAGCTAAACAAACACAAACATCATCCGCAATAATCCTTCAAATACTTGATCAATTTTACATAAAGAACAACATATCGTATACATACATATATACATATATATATATATATATATTTGTGAATTAGCACTTAGCAGTAATTCCTATTCTGTAGACACTACCATTAGTCCATTAGGGCTAGAAGAAAACCCTGAATTTTCCAGCTAAACAAATTTAAACATCATCCATTATAATCCTTCACACACATGTCATGTTCAATCGTACATAACGAACTACACACCATATAGACACAAATATATATGTGGATAAATTCATGAATTTGCAAGGAGATAGCTATTATGCTATCAAACATCATCCACTATAACCCTTCAAAGATACATATTCAATCCTACATAAATAAACTAAAAAAAAAATATGTATCATACAAATACACATAAATATTTGTGAATTTGGCGGGGGAAATACCTATTCTGCGGACGTTGCCATTAGGGGAATAAGGAAACCCAGAGTTTCTGATAGCTAAAGGAACTATTTTGGATGATGGGTTTGAATAGGAGAAAATGAGTAAATTTCTATGGAAGAAGAGGTGGTGGGGGTGGGTATGAGAGAAAGGGGTTGATGAAGGTACAAGTGGGAAATGTGGTGTTGTACTCGTGGGTTTATTAAGGAATACGTGTTTGGGGGCCATTGGAATGCTGGAATTGAAGAGTTTGTGAAGAGTAGGAGTAGCTCGATTAGGAAGAAGCATTTCTGTATAAGAAGAAGAAAAAGAAAAGTGTGTCTCTGTGTGCGTGCTTCATTTACAGAGCTGCTGCTGCTGCTTCTTCCGTGGCTGAAAATCAAGAATTTAGGGGTTTTTGGAGGTCCCTTCCTCTTTAGAACGAACACGCACACTCGAGGAAGGCGCCAATAGGGCTCCGTGGAATAGGAACTTTGCGACAACCGGGCTGTGCAGAAAATCGAAAAACCGAAATAAATCGGTTCAAACTAAGCTGAATCGCGCAATTTTTAAAATTTTGCGGTTTGGTTTAGTTAAAAAATTGAACAATGTTCGGTTGTCAATTTTTTAGCATATAAAACTAATAAAAATCAAATTGATTAGTATATTTGTTATATTTCTACTAATTTGGTGTATATAATTAATATGTCATTTCTTTAATATAATATAAGTCTTGTTGATGTTAAAAACTAGAAAGTTGTTTTTAACGCCACGCAGTCAATTCAATAATGACAAATGATTAGAGTAATGAAGAGGAAAGTGTTGAATTTAGGAGAGTTAATGATTTATATAGGAGGTTGGCCTCGTATGGAGATACGGGTTAGTCCTCTCCTGTGAAATGGAGCTCAGAGCTCAGTTTGCCTTGTATTAATAATAGATTCACAAGTATACAAACTCGTAAAGGTCTCTCTTATCGCTCCACTTTCTTGATATTACAGTAGGATTGGGAGGCTAAGCTGATGCTAGTCTAATTTCTAAAAGAGGAGTTCGGTTGTGAATTGTCTTTCCCTTTTTTCCTTGGTTGGTGAGGGGAGTAAATGCCCTTGGTATATATATCATTGGAGAAAACGTGCGGCCAGGGTGTTCAGAGTGAGCCTGGAGCCATGCCTGCATCAGTACCAACTCTAACCTTACTTCTCCATGAATTCTGGTGCATTAAATGCAGTGGGTGTGCATTTAATGAAAGTAAGAGAAACTTTATGCGCTCTGTAGAGCAGGTAACAGTTGCCCATGCCCTCGCCACCCACTCTGGCAGAGTGGTTGGACGACGAAGGAGAGAGGGAGTTTCCGAGCTCGTCGAAAGGGCTTCGTAGCTCGCGTTTTGCAATACGTAATTCGAAATCGATCCTCAGGTAAGAAATCCATTTTCCTCACGAGGTCAAGGTAGGTCTTCTCCGAGCTCCTTATCCAGCAATGAGCTCGACGGTAGGGTTAGTGGGCGGCCACGTGTTAGCCCAAGGTCGGCGGGGTAGACCGCACAAGTAATCCGCACCATCAATTACCCCATATCCTTGTCATCCAGCGCAGGGGGCTGGTTGAGGAGGATAAGAATCAACGCTTCAGGTTATTTGGGAGGTCCCCCGAGCTCTGCGTACCGAGTGACATGCACGGGAACCTTCGAGGGAGGTCAGGATTAATTTTGTTCTAAATCATCTCGGATATCCCGAATTTCAAGGGCCTCTGACCTGGTTCGAGCTCTTTGGGGCGACCATTAATGTTTAATTAATACGGCCTTTCCATATTCCTTGGAGATTGTGCTGGTGGTGGGTCTCCGATTGGACAGTTAATGCCTTTGAAAAGACACTTAGTTTCTCTAGCACGCCCTATAAAGGCTCTCTTGTCTTAGAGGATTTTTGTTTTACTTTTCATTCTTCTTCTCTTAAACCCTAGGCACGTTAGAGACTTAGAGCCTCCAAAGCACCCTTTCTTGTCGCGTCGTCCCTTTACCCTGGCTTATAGACATTTCTCTTAGAACTCCTTCAAAAGGTTTTCAAGCATTTTTCTGGATACCGTCATCAGGTTGATTCCCCACTTCGCTCCTTTTTCTCCCTTCTACTTTAGCGGTTCTGATGGAACACTTCACCAGTCAGACCCAAGGTCAGGGAAACCCTTCCAACGTAGAGCAGGGCCCCTCTGGGGTGAACGCACCCCGCCTTCTTTCTGACGTGAGGTCCATTGAAATTTTGGACAGCGAGGGAGAGTTGGTTTGCATCTGCCTCCCTCCCTATGTGCCTGATGACTTAAAGGCCATCGACCAATACTCAGAGTATCTCAGTTCTCTGGCCAGTTTTCGTATACCTTCAACCTTCTCTGCGCCTGATATCCCCAGACTCAAGGACATATACTCACTTCCTGACTCGGTCAGGATCAGGGCTCCGGGTCCAGAGGAAAAAGCTTGCTACTACAGGCCTGAGGAGGTCTGTTTTTACGAGGCCGCCTTCGAACACGGGCTGAGGTTCTCTATGGACGATCATGTGAGGGAATTGTTAGTGACGATGGACCTCGCCCCTGCTCAAGTCAGTCCAAACATGTGGTCCTGCCTGATAGGATCGATGTTGATATTTAGGACCGTTTCCGCTGGGAGCCACAACATCACCATGGAGGAGTTCACATCCTTGTTTTAGCCAAAGGACAGCGGTGGAAAGAATAAGGGTGTTTTTGACTGCCCCACGAGGCTAGGGGCCTCGAATATCATCCATGGCCTTCCTGATAGCATCCCCAACTGGAAAAACGATTATTCTTCATCTCAGGGGAGGACTGGGAACATGACTCGAGATGTCCCAGTATCCATAACCTCAAACGCTGGCTCTCAGATCCCGATTCCATCAGTAAGTTTATTCTTCAGTGTTAAATGGGTTCATTTATGTATTTAACACCAGGGCTCCTAACATTTTTCTTTGTTTCTTGTTTCTTAGTAAAGGAAAAGAGACCGGTCCAAGTGAAGACGCCTTGGATGGAAGATGCCAAAGATTTTTTCCTTAAACACTATGCGGATATCGTGGCTCCCAAGATGCTGTGGAGGTATGGCTTGGGCCCCAGACCTTTCAACACAGAGTCCCACGTCCTTACTGTGGAGGACCTTCCTCCTTTGGATGTATTTATGCCGTCAGAGAGGAACGACCCCGGGCTCCAATCATCTAAGGCTATTCAAAAAGGGGGTAATGACCGAGCTCCAGAAGCTGGACCCCCGCAAGAAAGCCCCGAAGGGGAAGCTCAGCCGGTCTCTCTTGGAGACAGAGTGTTAGCCGTAGCCCCTCTCCAACAGGTACCTGTGGTGCCAAAAAAAAGTAAGTTTTCGACCCGCTCTTCTTTTTCTTCTTATACTCATAACTCTTGCTTTTTGCTTTTTTTGACTTTGTTGTTTTCTTTTCCAGCCTTGGTCTTCAAAGTAAACACTGAGAAAGGCAACCAAAAAGAGGACTACACTGGCCAAGGGCTTGCCTCCCTCCAAGAGATTAAAGGGATTAGATAGAGTTAGGGAAACCACCTCGAAGCAACTTCAGGCTTCTATACCACCCCTAGTGGCTGCTGTCAGACCTGCTGGTCCTCCACCGAAAAATGTGCAAAGTTGGGTGGAGCTCATTAATGCCCTTCTAGAAGACTTCCATCCTCTTAGCCCCGAGAAAACTTCTTTGGAGAGAAGGGGGGCTCCGAAAGGTAAATCCCCTAATCCTTCTCGCGAAAACTTCGAAACTGTCGAAGAGCTAGGGACCACTGAAGAAGAGGTAGTGATCACGGGAGTTACGGATGCCCCGACGTCGACCTCTGAGGGACAAATTGATGCGGTAGCGCCCGATCCCAATGCCCAAAGTAGTTCTGCATTCTTCATACAGGGCTACTCCCTGCCTCCCCTATCGCAAGAGGTTCTAGAGCAGGCAAGGGAGAGAGGGACGAGCTCGCTGGCCAGCTCCTTCAGCCTTCACATGATCCAGGTGTGTATTTATTTTATTCTAAGTTCATTTTTCTGAGTTCCTTAAGCATAACCTGTCTCTTTGTTTCTTTGCAGGCCATGAACCTATTATTCTCGACCCTTCACTTGGCTGAGGAGGGTTTCAGCGCAGTGGTCAATTATATCCTTCAGGAGGAGCTCACCAAAATATAAAACGAGCTCTATCTTGCCAAGAGCGACTTGGGGAGGGCTGAAAATGACAAAAAGGTCATGTTGGACCAGCTGAGCAACGCATTGTCAGATACAGAGGGTCTAAAGAATAAAGTGGATGACTTCAACACCATGTTCTCCCGCCTAGAGTCTGAGTATAAGGCGTTAGGACAAAAGTGTGAGGCATCGAAGCAGGAGGCCTTCAGCTTCAAGAAAAAGCTAATTAGCACCAGAAGGGATCTCCAGGCCGCTGGGTCTGCACTTGAACTGGCCCAATAGTCCTTCGAGTTGGAGTGCAAAAAGAGGAAAGATGCTGAGGTGGCCCTTAGAAGCACACAGGCTCGACTTTCTGATCTGGAGGGGGAGTTAAAGAAGCTGAAGGAATCCCTCCCTGAGGTAAGAGTTCAAGCCGTCGAGGATTTCTGCAACTCCGAGGGCCTGTTACTAAGGATCTCCGATTCCTTTGTAACTGGTTTTTACAAGTGCAAGGAAGTGGGTGTTGCAGCAACGAGGAGAGCTTGAGGGGTTAGAGGCTCCTTCAGAGATCGATATGACTCTTGAGCTGGGAGTTAAGATTGCGAAAAAGAGGACTGACGCCCTTACTGTGCTGCAGTTAATATGAGCCGAGGAACCTGACATTCTGACCAAATGGGAGACTAGTGTCCCCTCCCCCACGAAGCCTGAAGTAGAAGCTGATGATGGCGATGAGTAGTAGTTGTAATAGCTCATTTGTATAGAAATCTAGGGCTCTTTGTGAACTTTCGCGATTTGATAGCTCTTTTGTATAGAAACCTATGGCCCATGTAATTTTTTTATCACGGAATGGAAACGAAAGTTTTGTGTGCTGGAAAATAACGTTATCTGTCTCGCTCTTATTCTTGCTTCTGTTTTTGTCTGTGTTGTAATAGTGAAATGAGCTCTGTAGATATATTAGCTATATAGGTGCATTAATTACCCCTACTACATAGTCAAAAATCAAACAAGATTAATGCCCTCACCACGTATATAAACAGAGTATAAATGTGCTTCTGGCGAGCTGAACATTTACTAAACCGACCTCTTTGGGAGAGGGTTTTTACAGACAGTGTAAGTGTGCTTCTAGCGAACTAAACACTTACTAAACTGACATCTTTGTGAGAGGGTTTTTTATAAACAGAGTGTGAGTGTGCTTCTGTCGAGCTGAACACTTACTAAACTGACCTCTTTGTGAGAGGGTTTTTTTATAAACAGAGTGTCAGTATGTTTCTGGCGAGTTGAACACTTACTAAACTGACCTCTTTGTGAGAGGGTTTCTGTAAACAAAGTGTGAGTGCGCTTTTGGCGAGCTGAACACTTACTAAACTGATATCTTTGTGAGAGGAATTTTTATAAACAGTGTAAGTGTGCCTCTGTCGAGCTGGACACTTACTAAACTGACCTCTTTGTGAGCAGAGTGTTAGTGTGCTTCTGGCGAGCTGAACACTTACTAAACTGACCTCTTTGTGAGAAGAGTTTTAGTGTGCTTTTGGCGAGCTGAACACTTATTAAACTGACCTCTTTGTGAGAAGGTTTTTTATAAACAGAGTGTCAGTGTACTTCTGGCGAGCTGAACACTTACTAAACTGACCTCTTTGTAAGAGGGTTTTTTATAAACAAAGTGTCAGTGTGCTTCTGTCGAACTAAACACTTACTAAACTAACCTCTTTGTGAGAGGGTTTTTTTTTATAAACAGAGTGTGAGTTACAAACAACGAAGTACTTTAGTAAAACATTCCACTCACGTTCTCTCGAATCAAAAGTATAGGATGTCCTAACTTAAGGGTAGTATTTCTTGAGGTGTTCTATGTTCCATGGCCTCATGAGCTCCATGCCGTCTGAAGTCTTTAGGTAATAAGTGCCTAGCTTACAGACTTTAGTGACAACATAGGGGCCTTCTCATTTGACAGCGAGTTTGCCATGTTCGTAAACCTTCGTCGCCAGGGTGACTTTTCGGAGTGCCAAGTCTCCAACACTCAAACTTCGGCGTTTGACCTTTTTGTTGTAGCTTTTGATCATGCTTCTCTTATATACTTCTTCTCTGATTCAAGCTTGTTCTCTTTTTTCTTCGAGAAGGTCTAGGTTGGCCATCAGGTCCTTCTCATTGAGAGCTGGGTCGTGATGGCTGATTCTGTAAGTTGGGACACCCATTTCTACCGGGATAACTACCTCTGTTCCATAAGTCAGGGAAAAAGGGGTTTCGCCTGTTGGGCCTCTGATCGTGGTTCTGTAAGCCCATAGTACTGAGGGGAGCTCTTCAGACCAGTTTTCCTTTGGCCTGGGGGTGACCAGTTCTGTAAGCCTCTTTTTCAACGAGTTCAGCAACGTTCGGTTGGTGACTTATGCCTGGCCATTGGCCTGGGGTGAACAGGTGAGCTATAGTTGTTTTCGATTCCGTGTCCTTCGCAGAAGTCCTTGAAGTGATCGTAGTCGAATTGTTTCCCGTCATCAGTGATCAATACTTTTGGGAGCCGGAAGTGACAGATGATGTTTCTCCATACGAAAATCTGGATCTTCAAGGTGGTAATGGTTGTTAGCACTTCGGCATCAGCCCACTTAGTGAAGTAATCAATGGCTACCACTGCGAATTTGGTCTGTCCTTTTCCCAGCGGAAAAGGTCCCACTATGTCCATGCCCCATTGAGAGAAAGGCCAAGGACTGCTGACGGGAGTCATGAGCTCTGAGGGAAGTTGTGGAATGTTGGCGAATCGCTGGCACTTGTCACATCTCCTTACCAGCTCTTTAGCATCCTGTAAAATGGTGGGCTAGAAGTAGCCTTGCCTACTGACTTTGAACGCTAGTGAGCGAGCTCCCGAGTGTCCCCCGCACAAGCCTTCATGGATTTTCAGCAGAGCTACTTAGGCTTGGTGTGGGTGTAGACATAATAGAAAAGGGAGGATGTATCCCCTTTTGTACAATGTTGCTCCAATGACCACGTATCGATTAGACACATATCTTATTCTCTTGGCCATCTTTATGTCTTCAGGGAGAGTCCCGTCAATAAGGTAATTCAAAATCGGGTCAATCCTAGCATTTACAGATCTGTACTAGGGCCACGTCTAGCCGTGTGGGCTCATCTATGGCTTTTCTATCCAGATTTTCGACGTGCACCCCACTTGGTAGGTCCGAAGTCGTGGCAAGCTTGGCCAGGCGGTCTGCCTTATTGTTTTGAGCTCGCTAGTCTTGGCCATGGGAATGAAAAGTGGTTTTCAAATGACACATTTTTCTTCCTTGAGAAACCAAAAATAAGTGCTATAGGGAAAATTTGCAGAAAAAAAATAATTTAGTGGACTAATAAAAAAGAAAAATATATCTCAATTCTGAAAATGCCTAACTATTTTTAGATAAATTCTTTGAAATTTTTTCTTTAGTTTTTTTTTATTTTGAAATTCAACCCAACAACACAAAGGAAAAAAAACCCAAAAGACAAAAAAATCTTTTAAATTAAAGAAAAGAAAGATGATTTACATAAAGTGATATAAAGAAACAAGGATTGAGGTGGGGGAATTTAAAGAGCGAGAGATAGAAAATCAAAACATAGAAATAATATAGTTATGTGAAATGGCCGCTTACGAGGACAAATAGTGGATTGAGGAAGAATTTAGTTATTGCATCGAAGCCGAAAGGAGTGGCTTCGAAATGACCAAAGATCTAATAAATATAAGGGTTTAATTGAAGTTACAGTGAACGTAATGAAAGAAGTTGGGAAGTTGAATACAAAGGGGACGAAATTGAAGGGTTATGGTAAAACAAGCTATAATCTTTGTAAATATATATAATGTAAAATTAAAAAGTGTGGGCTGGCTTGTGCAAATACTTAAAAATTTTGGGGTAATTTGTACAAAAATAATTTTAGTTTCAGTTAGCTGATTTAAATAAATCCTAACGAATGGATTCAATTAACAATTAAAGCTAGCATTTTTTAACGAAAAACAGAAAATCGATCGAAAAAAAACTAAACATATTAAAATAAATATTGACCCGAACCGAACCAACCGATTTTAAGTGGTAACCGAAAGTCGGTTACCGAACTTAAAACGGTACAAAAACAATATGCGTAGTAGTATAGTTCGATAATACCGAACCGAACTGATTAAAAAAATAATTTTTAAAGTTCAGAGTTTTAAACTCTTTTTTTGTAAAGAGCAATAATTTTATACCAACACAACAGAGAGAAACACATACATGGGCATACCCCAACCATTACACTAAAAGCCTCTCACTCACCCCCCCCCCCAATTTTTACATACAACCCAATTCTCATAACTTCTTCTAACCTTCCAATTCCCTACTTTAGCTCTAACGTAAACTTCTATTTCCTTTATAACTCCATTAATATCTTTCAAACAATGTCTAAAAATCCTATCATTCCTCTGTTGCCACAAACAATAAACAACAATATGGAAGACAAACTTGCAAACTCTGGTAGCAAAAATGTTACCTTTACAACACTTCAACACCTCTTGAACCTCCTCCTCCCACGAATTGCAAGTATATTGCTGCTCATTTATGTGAAGAACAGCATTCCAAACATTTATAGAAAAACAACAACAAAAAAATAAATGATATATGTTCTCTTCAGCACTCCCACACAACACACAAATATCATTCGTAACCACTCCCCATTTTTGGAGCTTATTATTTGTCCGCAACCTATATTTACGCACAATCCAGCATAAAAAAATGCATCTAAGAATACAATACTTATTCCACACCGTACTATACTAATGAATAGTAAATCTATGAACTATAATAGCATTTGACCCAGATTTACAAGTAAACTCTTTATTAAAAGTCAAACACCATTCAACAGTATCTATTTGCCCATTAGGAGTATAGAAAGGTATATTCCTGCGTATAAGCGAAAGATCCCTAGAAACAGGAGCATACATATTCCAAACACCCCTCTAAGAAAATCATATAATCTAGCTTGAATAGAGCTACCAGCATCATAGGCTATTTGTTCCTCAAATGTCTTCACAAAATGACCTATGGTATGCCAATTATCCAGTCACATCAAAGTTTTATCACCATTCCCAATATTATATTTAATATACTCAAAAGTAATAGGTCTTAGCTTTATTAACTTCTTTCATGTTTAAGTCATATCACTTGAAAAATGCCATGTCCACGAGTGTTTCTACCATAACATAAAAGTATGACACCATTTCACCCAAAGAGAATCCTTTTTTCGAGCTAAATCCCATAAAGGCCTAATCATACACACTTTATTCCAATCAAACACATCTCCAATACCCAGCCCTCCCTCTTTTTTTGAACAACAAACCTCACGCCGCGTGACTTTGGCTCCATGATTTTTTAATTCCATACTAGACCAAATAAATTTTCTAGTAATATCATCTACCTCTTTTAAAACCTACTTTGATAAAATAAAAGCACTAGACCAAAAGGCTTGAATACTATGAAGCTCTGAGAGAGCTAATTGCACTCTCCCAGCGTATGACAAAGCAGTTGCAGTCCAACACTCAACACAATGCAAAATTTTATTTTTAATCTCTATGCAATCCCTAGCCCTCAATTTAGTATAAATAAGAGGAACCCTTAAATATTTCACAGGGAGATCTTTCACTTCCATACCCATCAAATTATTCAAATTTAGTTTTAACTCACCATTAACCCCCGACATAAATATATTGCTTTTTTGTAGTTAGTCTTTATACCAGAAGCCCCTCCAAACTCATCTAAAATAGATTTCACCACATTCAAACACGAAACAGAAGCACCATATAACAAGAAAATGTCATCCACAAGTACCAAGTGAAAAAGGTTCAGTTGACTGCATTTAAGATGAAACAAAAATCCTCATGAAGAATACAATCCTCCGTCATATTCGAAAAAGCTTCCATGATTAAAATGAACAAATACAGAGACATGGGATCACCTTTCCACAAACCTCGAGCCCCCTTAAAATACCCTTCCACACACCCATTCAAAGCGATAGTGTAATAAGGAGAAGACACACAAATCATAATCCATTTCACCATCTCAATAGGGAAATCCATAACAACAAGTACTTGCTCAAGAAAAGGCCACTCCACTAAGTCATAAGCTTTTTGGAGATCCACCTTAAGAGCACACCGAGGAACCCCATCATTTTTATAATACCCAGCATAATCTCTTACATAAGAAGAATATTATCAGTAATATGTCTCCCAAGAATGAAGGCAGATTGTTGACCACCAATTAAACAATCAAGAAAAGGCTTCAAACGATGTACAATCATTTTGGAGATGCATTTATAAACAACATTACAGTAACTAATAGGTCTAAACTCTTCCATTGTACTTGGAACATGAACTTTAGGAATCAAAGTAAACGTCGTAAAACACCAAGACTTCAGGATTTTCCCAATAGAGAAAAATGAGAAAACCGCCTCTGTGATATCTGAACCCACAATTCCCAGTTGGCTTTAAAAAAACCCTCATTATAACCATCTAGACCCGGAGCCTTCTTGGAATCAATAGAGAACTTTGCAGTCCGTACATCATCACTAGTCATAGGCCTCATCATCTCCTTTTTCTACAGTCTTGCAGCTTCTTCTCACATTATTTACACCTCCTCAAATAGAATTGCACTGCCCTAACATTAAACTAAATAACCTCACTGCTTCCTTATGGACTGCTCAATTAAACCCATAGACCACTACTCAATTAATTAAACCCACGGCCTACTATTCAGTACTCACTCTAGTCGATCACTTACTCAATTTCTCACGCCCAAAAAGAAAAAATTCCCTCTCTCTCTCTCTCATCCTCTCTATTTTCCCTTCCAGATTCTTATTCGTCCCTCTCTCTCTACCGTTCTTCACTTGCATCCTCCACATCTCTGTCTCCGAGTCTCCGTTTGCCACGGGCTGTTGGCTACTAGAGCTATTGAGCAACCTCGCCTCCATCCACAATCCTCTATGCCACTTAGCAGCCACACTCTAGTCTCCAAAGTCCTAAAACTCGCAACTTTTTTCTCAAATTCCATTTTGCCCTAAAACTTGAAAACTCAGGTACTTAATCAATCAATATCTTTTTTTTTTTGCATATTTTGATTTACTTGTTTGTGTATATACTTTGCTACTTGGAATGTGATAAAGGACTGGCATTTTGTTACGTTTGTATTTTTTTTGTTTTGCAGAATTTCGGTAAAATCGCAATTACGTTAATACCATAGTACCATACTGATTTTTTAGTTACTGATTTAAGTTTTAATGATACTGAAATATTTGGTCCAGTTCATTATTATAAGGTTCAGTTCGGTTCTGACAACGTTTAGAAATGTCATTCTCATGATTAATTAAGAAAAAAAACTGATGACCAAAGCGTAAAACGAGTTAAAGTGCGTTGTTATATTTAATCATTTAGGGCCCGTTTGGCTATCCTTCAAATTGCGAATTAGATAATTTACAATTAAGTAATTTACAAAATTTTCATTTATTAGTGTTTGGTTGTGTAAATTGAACAATTGTGAATATGATAATTCAAGTTGATTCACAAAAACTCAAATTAAGTCATTTCAAGTAAAACTTGAAATTGCCTAATTCTAGAATTAGATAATTCATTCAAACTCTATTTTTTGAGAAATTTAGTTTATAATGTTGATGCATCTAGACAAAATTTTAAATAACATAGAACAATAGAGAACATGTAATAAAGTTTTCCAAACACTACTTGAATTAGAATTGAATTATTCATAAATGAGCAAATTCACAATTCTTCAATCGAAAATTAACTAATTCTAAAATTAAGTAATTTTTAGTCTACTAGTTTTTATGCACTTCACTCCCATACTAGGTTGTTGTTGTTATTATTATATTATTATTATTATTATTATTATTATTATTATATTACTACTACTACTAGTAGTAGCAAATGAGCAATTACCTACACTTAGAACCGGTGGTGGGTGAAGAGGGACTCGTACATGAAACTAAGGTATTACACGTTAAGAGAAAAATATCCTTCTTTATTATTGTTTTTATAAACTGCAATGTGTCTGATTCATATACAAATAATTTAATGAAAAATATCACAATAACAATAAGTAACTTAACAGCTTAATTATTGTAATTGTTTGCAACTCAGACATAAGTAATTTAACAGCTTAGATTAACTATGTTTGTGCCAATGAAAAGGGGTGAAATCTCGTTTATGATAAAATGTAAATGATTTTGTGAAATTAAAGGTACATAAAATTTCTCATACAGACCATTTCATATAGACTAGACTTTTAGCGACGATTTTTCATCGTTAAAAATATATTTATAATGTTTTAGCGACCAAAAACTATCGTCACTAGGTCTCAATCCCTACTCACCGGTTCATTTGAGAAATGTACTCATTAAAGGTAAACTACAAATGTGCACAATAAAAAAGTACAAAATGTTAAAGCTAGCAAGGAAAAATCAAATGGCTTCGATCAATTATTTCTATGATAGCTTCATCTTCTTCTTCTTTTTTCTGTAATTTTAATCATATAAACATAGTAAGAATTAATAATTCATCTATTAAGGAAATGAACAAATGGATTAATGGGTCGGAATACCCCTGAGATAATTGAAATTGCTGTTATTATTTTATTTTATTTTCATACAAACATACACAATACACTCAATATTTAGGAGCATTCCAATCTTCAATCGCAACCCAATCATGAATCTCTCAACCCATCATTCTCCGATGGTTTTCGAATCGAACTGCAGGCATATCACAGATGCCATTATTGACCCTTCTTCCGGCTTTGCTTGGTTCGGGGATAGCGTCATTGCCTCGATTAAGGAATTGCCCTCTCTCCACAATAGCATTTGGCTGACCGCTCGCCTTCAGGCATTGGTTAATTTATTTGCGTTCGTTTGTTTCATTTTGTTTCGTTTAGTTTTTGTCCAAAAAAGAAAAAGCCCCAATATGGTCAATCCGATTTTTGTGTGTTAAATAGTATCTAATCGAATTTCTTCAATTCTGTCATAGCTATGAACTAATATCATTTTGTCCCAAACTTAGAATTCAAAATCTTAAATAAATTTTCTTGTAGAGGACCGATCTTGAATCACAACCCAATCATGAATCACTCAAACAATTGCACAATACAATTTTTATGTTGTAAATAGTATCGAATCACTGTTCTTTAATAAGCAAAAGCAACACATACTTATACTTAAGAGTTGGAATGGTAACATGACATTGGGACTTGTATGGTGCAACCACACATTCTTTGGAAACAATACCAAATATTTACTGGCATTTTATCAAGATTCAGTAACTTGACATCATGAATAATAAGACATTTTAACTTTGGCCTATATCTAAGTGAGAGTCAAAGTCATAGATCAATCCCACTATACTGCGTACTAGCTTCATATATAACATAAAACGGTTTATTTTTGACAAATTATAAAGCCCCAGTTTAGTCCAAAATTCAAATAAATTAAACTAAACACTAATCCAATAATTCTTGGAAAAGATAACTTTACAAGAAAAACAGATTCGGTACAAAAACCCTACCCTAGAAAAATACAACAAATTACTATCTAGTTAGAAAATCAAAATAACAAAAAATTGCATTCCCTAGCTAAATTTATCTAAGTTAATTATTCAATTGATCTAACTTCCTATTTGTCAGCAGACTGAAAGTTAATTATTCTATTGATCTAACTTCCTATTTGTCAATAGACTGAAGAAACAGATTAATTTCCTTGTGGATCCAAGGGTTAGATTGAAGAAAAACGTCATTTGTTAGGGCTTCGACAAATTGTTTGGGAACCAAACACTTCTCCTCTGAGTACAATTTCTCTTGAATTAAAGGGGATGTAACAAGAACTTGGAGTTCTTTACTTTTCATTGGTTCCTCATTTTCCTGCAAAAAATAAAATATTGCCAAACGTGTTAGCTATCAATAATATTGAGGTTAATTGCTCCCAAGTTAAAATATAAATAAAATAAAACAATTGCAAGATATTATTCTTATTTGAAAAATAATGTATCTACTAATAACATAGACAATTTGTTCACCAAAAACATAAACAAACAAAGACAACATATTCAGTTAAAAACAGAGAAACAAAAGGGAAAGAATGCAAAATTACCTGAATTGACCCCATAATTTCAAGAATTCCAACTTGTGCCTGCAAGAACTTGACATACTTAGAAGCAGCTTGAAGCATTTCAGCAGTATTCATTTTTTGACCACCTGGAATTAACTTCCCTAGCTCTTGTGTCTTCTCACTTATTTTCCTCCTCCTCTGCCTCGCCGCCATACTCTGAGCTGACACACTCTGTTTCTTCTCATAAACCACCGGTCCAAGAATATCCGGTGATATCTCTGGCAATGGCCCAAGAATCTCAGGCAACATTTCTGGCACCGAACCAAGAATATCCGGCAATGGACCAAGAATCTCCGGCGACATCTCCAGCACTGGCCCAAGAATCTCCTGTGCAATCTCTGGCTCCGACAGTGGCAGAGGGTGGGGGTTTGGCAAAAACCCGCTGTACTCATGCGGAATGAAGTTTGGTTGTGGGGGAATTTTGGGTAGAAAAAAGGGTCGGGTGGGAGCGGATCGAGGAGGTGATCGGAGGGAGGTGGAGGCAGGGCATTTTGGGGGGCGAATGATTCGGGTTGTTCGAAGAGAGGGTCGATACACGTGTCAGCAAAGGTGAAGTTGTTTTGGAAGTTGAGAAGCTCTGAAGTTAGCTCTGTTTGGATTTGTGGGAAAATGTTCTTCATTTCTGAGTTGAGATAATTGGAGTAGTAGCTCAAAGCCATGTTCATTAGTTAAACTTCGATCTAAAAAATCAAGAAGAAGAAATTGGTAACAATATTACAAAACAATAAAATAAACCAGAACGAAAAGTGAAATACATTTGTGAGAAATGTTGTTCTTACCCGTTATTCATTCCATATGAATATAATTTGTATTCATATATATACCAGCATATTTTTTAATGTTGTACGTTTATGTACAATAGTGAATAAAACATGTCAATAAGAATACAAAGTGCGAATAAAGTAGTACGTGTAATACTGTATCATCATGTAATTACAATTACAATAAGAACTACATGCAACTATATATTGTCTATTGAAAACCTTATTTTTGTGTTGATGGGTAGTTTCTAAAAGCCAGAGAAGAAAATTCAGGTGAATGGATTTTACAGAAAGAGAAAGAATTGGAAGTTAATAAAGCTAAAGAGGAAAAGGAATCGAGGAGTTGCTGTAATGAATTGAAAAAGTAGAGAGAGAGAGAGAGAGAGAGAGAGAGAGAGAGAGAGGGGAATACCTGTGGAGGAATTGAAGAGAGAATGTCCTTAAAGATGAGAAAAGAGTAAGACCCTCACAAGTTATCAAACTATACAAACTAACCAAAATTTAACACTTTTTACAGTGTGTGTGTGTGTGTGTGTGAGAGAGAGAGAGAGAGAGAGAGAGAGAGAGAGAGAGAGGTTGGGGGGTTAGTGAAGTTGGGGAGGTGTGGGGGGTAATGTAAATGTGGTGATGATGATAAGTACAGAAGTGTAACGACCTCCTAATTGTTAGGATGACACGTGGCCCCTCTACTCTTCTTTCTAGGGTTTTTTTTGTTCCTCGTACGTTACAAAGCAAGCTACCCAAGTGACGGCTCATCATCTTGTTTCTCTCTCGCTCTTAATAAGCCGTTACTAGGAGTATGTTAAACTCTTTAAAATTTTGTACTTCGTTCTTATTTTTTTTACATGTTTATACATTTACATTACCTTTAAATTGAATGAAACAAATATATTTTCTTATGTATGTCTATTTATTAAATATATAAGGTATGTTTGGCAAATATATAAAATATGAAATGAGATAGGATATTTTTTTATATTCTATATTTAGTGTTAGACCGAATGATAATGCTATCATATTCGGTATATGGTGGTAGGTATGTTAGGATATGGTTTTTCTATCCTATGTTTGGTACGGATTGAAAAGGGTATTATGAGGGATAGATCCATTTGAATCTTTTATTCCACAAAAGTTTGTATATAATTGTCTCACTTAAAAGATGAGATTATTTTATCTTCGTGGGATTAAAAATTACTATTTTTTTGGTTTTTAATTAGATTTTTTTTGTTTGCCATCTTTAACTAATTAATTTGATTAATTAAAATAAATTTATCACCAAAAGCCTTGGACACTCAAGAGGTGTATTCAATTTAGGTTCAATTGGAATTTAAAAAAATCTTTTAAAATCTTATGACAATTAGGATTTTAAAAAGGTATTCAATTAGGATTTAAAATAGTCTTTTAAAATTTTATGGTATTCAAAACTTAATAAACTTTGAAGGATTTTATAAGTTGATGGATTTTGATGGATTTGAGAGTGTTTTTATGAATAACAAATCCACCAATAGATCTTCTCTTCAAGCGAAAGATTTCACATGAATTTTTTTTCAATCTTTCTTCTAACCCTAGGTATTATTTCTTCTTATCTCTATAATCTACTAAACACTTCCACTCTATTATCTCTATTTAAAACCTTTTCTTTTCTCAAACCCTATTTATTATTTTTTCTTCGTCTCTATAATTTATATATTTAAATTCCTCTAATTCATCCACTCTCTCTAAAGCCTTTAATTCGATTTAGATACTACTACTTTTAAAGTTTTAATTATTCAATTAGTCATATTCTTTAGAAACTATAGAGATGTCATCTCTTGATTTTTTTTTCTCCCATTTTATGAATTTTTTTAGACATAAAATGAAAATCGAATATAAAGGGCAAAAAAAAACCCAACCATTGGGTTTTTAGGCTCGATTCGAACCATTTACGGCAGATTTATAATTTGCTTATTATTTTAAAGTTGTAATCAAATTTTTTTTATTATTTATCTTTTGATTTTTTATTATAACTAATTTTTGAGTACGTGCATGTACTGCTTAACAAATGTCATTAAGTCCATTAATGAATACATATATACTAAGAATTGAATAATTAGTATGAAATAAAAATAATAACATATAAACAAAATATAGTATAATGTGTAAAATTCAATTAATTCTAAGAAAATCATAAAAATTTGTCGCCTTGATATTTTTTAATAAATAGGTGGCCATAAAATAATGAGAATAAAAATCAAGAGGACAACAATGAGAATGAAGAGGGTTATGATAATCATAATGATGTTTGAATGGAGCAGTATGAATTTTTATAATGTATTTTGTTAATTGTTTTTATATTTTTAATAATGTTACTTTAAACTTGTAATTAATTTATTTTTTTATTTGTCTTTTGATTTTTTATTTTTTTGATGAACTTATTAAAATCTGCATAAATTTAAAAGAATCCATGCATTAAAATTTGTGAGATTCTATAAGAATTTAAAACAATTCATGGACTTAACAGAATTTGCGGATTTTAAAAAGTCAGTTAGAATCTTTTAAAATCTAAATTGAATACACCCCTCTCTATTCATAAAATTCATTTGTTACATTATATCATTGATTATTTTTTTAAAAAAATATTTTTACAAAGATTTATATGATAATCATAAAAGAAAATAAACCATAGCAAAGCAATTATTATTGTATATATAATTAAAAAATTTTCTTTCTTAATGGAATATCTCTTTTAGGAAACTAAATCATCAATAAATAAAAGTCACATCATAATTACTAATTTTTATAAACAAATTCAAGTTCATGAGTAAATATAATATAAATGGATCTATTGTTTTGTTTCGTGTACCTGACCATATCGATTCAAATATATATGACCTAATGCACAAGGTGTTTTAAAAAAAAGATTTCAACTATGTATCAAAAAAAAAAAGAGACAAAGATTGCGACTATTGCAATATAAAAACTATTCTAAATACATCAAAATTGTTATAAATAATGCATACAAAAGTATCACTAAAAATAATGTTGGGTGCTCCATACCAATCTGTAGTGCTAGTAGTCAAAAATTTTTAAAAAGACTAAAATAGCAATTTTGAGTTATTCACAAAAATTATATTAATTTATAATATCTTTTCCGGGACAACACCAAACACCAAACTTATTTAATTTTTATCCGAATGATTCTTATCCTATCTTGCATAATCTTTATCCAACCGATTCATTTCTCATCATATCCCATATAATTCATATCCAATTAATTATTGTTGTTATTATATCCAGTCATTTTCATATCTTACCTTACCTCCTTATTCGACGTGCCAAACGCAAACATTATTATATTATATAAAATTATATTTGCATATGTATAGTTATTAACTATATGTATAAATAACTTATATTAAATAGTAATTAACACCCTAAGACGAATGCTGACAATATGATTGGATATTTAACTCAACGTACTATTGCCTTCGGTATTTTCTCATTATCACAACATGAGGTGGTACTGGTTGTCATTTTGGTTTATATGCGAATATTATGAACAAAATGTCACACTTTATTTTAGTTAAATGATTTATTTATTTATATTGGATTTGAATTTTGTAGATTGAGATATTTGTAAGAAGAGGTAAAATAATTTGAAATTTGTCATGGATAATTTTTAGATACTGTAGTTCTAAATTATTTTGGATGGTTATAGAAATTTGTCAAAATTACATAAAACATTTTAGAAAATATTTTAAGATACTCATGCATTTACCTAAAGATCAAAATACTTACAAATGTAAATATTACTATAGTCCATTAGAATACGTTAATGTATAAAAGTGAGATTAGATAAGTTGAATAATCTAGTTGGGGAGGTATTCACTCGGATATGGGAGATATCTAAGTCTCACTAATCAGGTTTGGAGTGAGTTTTCTTTGTTAACAGTTAAAAATGAGAGATTTAAAACTTCATTTTAAATATATCTCTTCATTTTTAAAAATATAATCAAACATAACCTAAATTTATTCTTTTTATTCTTTTTTTAACCGGATGTAGTTATTTGTTTTTGTTACACCAGAGGTGGTTATTTTACAAGCCAAAAAATCTGAATGCACTTTAGTTTGTCCACAATTAAGAAAATAAATAAAAATGTAAAATACCAAAACATTCCTTTTAACAACAATTTAGGAAAAACATTTTTCAGTTGGAGTATCTTAACTAAGGTTTGATGCTTAAGTATTTTTTTTTTTGAGAAGAGATATGTCAAGAGGTTTCATTCTTTTTATATTTTTTTTATGTAGATAATAAAATCTTTTATTTTATAACTTAAGGTTGTAATTATAATGCACTTTATTAAAGGTAGTAAATTGAGTGAGATAACATAATTTTTATTAAAAAAGAAAAAAGAAAAAAATTTAACAAAGTTAATCAAAGTAAACATATAAATGACTAATAGTCATTTTGATTTTTGCATGGGTATAAATAAATATATTTTTTGGATTTATTTTGAGGGCAGACGTTCTATAGATACAATTATACAAATAGAAAAAATTAATGGCCCACATGGGGAGACTAAAGCGGGTCCATTTTTGATGGGAGTAAAATTAGATGGGATCGTGAGATTTTCAATGATAAAATAACACATATCTATTCTTATTTAAAATTAATTTTTTTTTAATTTTTTGATTTAATTTAAATAAATAAAAATAAATACATATCATTTTATTATTAAAATCTCATTATCCCATCAAATTTTACCCATGTCAAAAAATTTTCCGACTAAAGCTATCTAATCCTAACCTAGCTGTAGGCACTGGCTGGAAGATTTTCTACACTGACCACGATAAGTCCTACTTCATAGTAGTTCGCGCCAAAATTATAGGCACCAGAGTTCCATGTTTTCTCTCTATCAACCGTATTTTATGCGATAATCGTAAAATATTTTTTGAATAGCTCATATTTTTGCCGGCATTAATTTATTATATAATAATAAAATAGAAAATTTTTTTTTTATAATAGTATATTTATTATAGCATTAATTATTTTTAATATTATGTTAATTATTTACATACATTATACATATAACTTTTACACATATTGTTAATTCAATGTCTATTATGACATTTAAGATTTGTGCGTATATATTTATACCTGTTTTTTCCGTATTACTAGAAATCTCAGTTTACGGCGTCTCCCCATCTTCATTTTCTTTACTGATTTATAAACTTCCTTCTTTGTTAAAACTAATACAAATTTAATTGATTTGATTGTTTTCCTTTTTTTTTATTGTATTTGTACAAACCTTTTGTACATATCCCCATTAAAATATATTTCAGTGTTTAACAAAAGCAAAATATTGTAGAATATGTATTATTAGTTTGCTTTTTTTTTTTCCCAATTTGTACAAGTATCTTTTACATACATAAAGTGGTGGTTTCAGCTTTATATTATTAGAGGAATGTTGATAATTGCTCTAAATGATTGAGAATGTTAGTTTTGAAAATGTTTTGAAGTGCTTTACATAACCCTTAATAATTTGAAGTGAAATAAATTTGTAAGTTAAATTATGAGAATACCTAAAAAAATAAAGTCACATTTTTTAATTTTAGTATCTATCTTTTGTAGGACCTATCTTTATTTTTTTTTAATCTTATATTTTGATTTGTGCTTTTATGGCACATGTAACATTGCCCACATTTCTTTTATGACAATAATGCTTGAAAGGTGATGATAAAACTCCACTACAATGATTAAAAAAAGCAACCAAATTAAACGACCTAGAATTATATCAATGCCATCCTATCATACAATATTTTAAACTATATATGTATATAGGGTTCGTTTTTGATACAGACCAATTCTTACGGATTAATCTTTTTACAACGATTTTTCATTATAAAAACATTTGGAAGATGTTTTTTATGACACAAAAGCGTCATAAAAAATACGGATTGGTTCGCACTTGAAATTTCCCGTATGTATATATATAATAGTTTACAATATTTTAAAGACGTTCACGCATAGCGTGGGTTGAAAATTAGTTCAAAGTAAAAAGGGAGATATTTATATCATTTATGTTCAGATAAATAGCTAATGTTAATGTGCATTTTATGAGTATATATAACAAAAATACAACATGCATTAAATAATACATAAATTCTCGTGCAATTTTTTTTTTAATTTATAGAATATTTAATATGTGCTATTAAGGTAAATGTTAATACTACCCTTAATAAATTTATCGTTAAAATATTAAGGTCGTGCTATTATTAAAGTAGAGATGTGCAATCACCATCTTCCATCTTTTTAAATGGAAACAACAATTTGTAGAAGTAATTACACTCCAACTTATAACATGTAAATTTCTTACCACTGAATTAGCTAATACTTAATTGTTTGTTTGCTTCTTCTTTTTTTATTGGTTACAAAGAAACGGAAAGAAAACTATAAAAACCACGGGAAATGAAGCCCCAATCAAATCCGCCTTCAGCGCTTCAATCATCTCAGTTGGTGCGACATTAACTTTGATATCCTGTTCGCCTTGTTTAATTCCCATCTTCGCTAGGCTATCAACGCATCTATCTCATTATCTAAGAGTGTGGACGATTGAAGCTTCCATCTCGTCCATCAGATTACGACAATATTGGATTAGCACTTTCTCCAGATAGTTATCTATGTCACGCAGGTGTATTAGGTCCATGGCCACATCCGAATCAGTTTCAATAATTGCTCCTTTCCAATTCCTTTCTTTGGCCAATTTCAAGCTGCTCCTAATTCCCCGTAGCTCTGCTGTGAGCGGTGGAGCATAGCCAATATGACCATAGAAACCTTCAAACCACCGACCTTGATCATCCCGAGCGAGAGCGAGACCACCAGAGCTGCCCCAACCATGATCCACCGAGCTGCCATCCGTATTTATTTTGATACGCCCCGCACGAGGAAAGTTCCATTTAATTAAGATATCTCTATTAGTGCCATTCCCGATCCTGTTATTATTAAAAGCTTTAAACGTCTCGCGGGCAAGATTTAAGCTTTTAATAGCGATGTGTGCCGAAAAAAACAGTACCACACACGTGACGTGCTTTAGCGTGCCAAATAAATAAGGATTGCAAGGTAAGATTGTTCTTGACTCTCATTTTTAGTTTCTTCATTCTAAAAATGAACGCTGTTAAGAAAATGACAATGATACCCCTATCAAAATCGAACAAGAAGTAAATTATAACCCAACCCCATCTTCATTCGCATCCAAAGCCAATCACAAAATGATAAATATTTATCATCATACCAATTTTCAAAAAATGGAAATCCCATTGACACCTCTCAAAATTATCATGACTGATTGACTGACCACACAGCCAAACGTGCATCTCGACAGTTTGTGAAAAATAATTCCATTTCTGAACCTTTTGTGTTTAATATTATACACAAAACATAGCAAAACAATGGCTATCAACAAAATTGAATAAGAGATACAAATTTAATTAGACTTTTGCTTCAACCTTAATTACTAGTTTACAACAAACTGTAGGATTTCTCGGGTTCTCAAAGAAGCATAAATACCTCAAGCATCAAAAAATTAAATAAATAATCCAAATCTAGCTATCAAATTTCTTAAGTTACAAAACTCACTTTGGAAAATTGTGGCCCTAGGTTGAAATTACCGAGGAATTTAGTCACTTGATTATGGCAGGTCTATTGGCTTTCCGTTTAGGCCTGGACCCGTTCATTTTCTTTGGCATATCAGTTGTTAACGCATACATCTTCACTGCAAATAATTCAGCTGGGAATCCCTTCTGATCCTGTTTTAAAAGAAGCTTTATGTGTTAGAGATGAAGAAGAATATTATAGTACAAGATTAAAAAAACAGATGTCTGCGGAAATTCAGCGCAAGTATCAGAGTTAAAATACTCCAATTCACGTTTAAAACTCAGCCTTATGATCCAAAGTTTATCATTTTCCCTCATTTCTCCTTTCTCTTAGTCTCTCGTGGTTGTGGGTATGCATTTCTTGTGTATTCTATGAGCATAAAGGCCCCTTTTCGTTTTGGGGTGAGGTATTCACCTAGGTTAAGAATGAAGGTGAAAAGTACTTTTACTTATTTCAGATAATATTGTTGTTTGTATAAGATAATGAACAAATGCACGCACTGCAATTACACTCTAATGAAACACCGTAATTATGCAATTTTTGAAAGGAAAATAGTGAATAAAGTAGGATGCCAAATACTCCTTCCGTCTCAAAATATGAGTCCACTTCCTTTTTAGAATATGTCCCAAATTAAGAGTCCACTTTCCTTTTCAAAACATAATCACCGTACCAAAACTCACAATCAACAAGTTTTGTTGTAAACTATTGAGATGTAAATATACTATGTATATATTCACTTTTCATCTAAGTTAAAATTATTTCACCGTGAACCAAATGAGCTAATAAGTCTTCTTGGATATATATACCTTTGATTTGAAGATGTGAAGTCCACACTGATGAAAGAGCTCCTTGAAGTATAAATCTGACCGCGTTACGCTCTTATCTTCTTCGTCCAATACAAATCCTGAAGGAAAAAAAAAAGCGATTATACCTAGGTATTCTTTCTGCCAAATATCAACTCTTTTACATCAAAGTTAATTCATCAAGCAGAAAACAGAAACTAAACATGAAATTCAGTTAACGCACTAATTTTGTTTCATATATATTTACTTCATTTAACTCAACAAGTTATGTTTTAGTTCATCTGGTTTTACAAGTAATCCTCATTCGCAATAACTATTCAACATTCGACAGCAAAAGTATTACACCTTCCGACCCAAATTAAGACTCCGCTATTCCTTTTAGGGACGTCCCAAACGAGAAGTTCTGTTTCCCTGTTGGGACACAATCAACGTACCTGCAGAATCTCACAATACAAAAGATGTTTTGTTCTTAGAAACTGATCACCTGCAAGATCTTGCAATACTAAAACGGTTTTGTTCTTAAAAACTAATTATGTTGAAATTAATTAGCTTACCCTTGAAAAGGTGTTTAAAGTCAAACACGGACTCTTAATTTGGGACAAAGGGACTATAATAAACAATCAATATTGAGTAAGTGTGTAAGCCTAGTGGTAAAGGTGTCCACCTGGATCTAGGAGATCCTGGGTTCAAGTCTCGATTGGGGCGGGGAGGGTATCTTAGTTATTCGTAGTAAAGGGAAGAAACTTAAGGCCTACCCTTTTTTAAAGAAAAAATTTATCAACATTAGCACAAGTAAATAGGAAGAGAGGGCTTCTCTAAAAAAATATAGGAAGAGAGGGGAGAGCCACAATACCATTTCTTGCAATATTTTCCTTCATGACAAATAGTCCACCAGGTTTGAGGCCAACCTAGAAATGACATATTAGTTAGTACAATTTTACCATATTGAGATCCGAGTTACAACCTTTTCTTTTTCTTTTTTTCATTTCTCGAACAAAAATATGCCAACATTGCAAATCAAGTATTATTTGGACTTAAAAACTAGAGTAAACACTGTGTAAGGTCTTTTTGGTCATATTGCAACAAAACAACATTTTTCTCTGATAATTCTCGCCAAAATGAAACACACACAATATATCAAATATAGCAATATTTTCGACAAACATCGCAATTTCGACGATTTTATAACCAAAATGATTAAAATACGTTTAAATGAAGTCATGTGCCTTGCACATGATTTCATTCCATTCAATTTAACAGTCAAATTAGACGAAATGATCAAAGTGATACTCACTTCAAAGTTGGATAACCAAAGTGGTTCGTTTTAAAGTTTGATGGCTAAAGTGGTACTAGATCAAAAATTTAATGGTCATTTGAACTATTTACTCTAAAAACTAAATACTATATGTGCTTCTTCTCATGGAAATGATTCAAACCCAATAAATTGACATTGTGTTTCAGTTGAACAGGTGTATCGATTTTACCGTTGCTCTCTTGAAGAATGAAACAAAGTCATCATCTGCAAGATGCCCAATGCACCACTGCACCCATATAACATCGTACCTTTCTGCATCTGGAGTGAATTCCTAAAACAATATTTGAGAAAAATAATTGACTGATATGAAAATAGCTCCCATCGTCATATATATGTAGTCTTTCTCTAGTATGGATCGTCATTGTCAGTGGCGGATGGAGGGGGGGCGGGCCCCCCCGAGATATTTTAAACCCTCATTAGTATTAGTATTTTTTTATATATAAATATAGTTGTTGGCACTCTTCAAATAAAATTATACATTTTTATTTTGTTATAAATTTTTTTATTTCTAAAAATTATTTTAGAGTGTTAATTTTTTTTTATGGATTGTCAATAGTTATACCTTTTTTATTTATATTATAAGTATTCAATAAATTTAAGTGGCTATGGTTCCTCTTAATAAATTTATAAAGTATCATATTTTTTATGTTGTGTTTTGTCCCCCCCGTACTCCAAATCCTGGATCCGCCACTGGTCATTGTACGAACCGGCCTTTTAGCGACGGCTTTCATCAGCAATACATTTAGCAACAAAAAACCATCGCTAAACGTCTGGTCACATACGGACCATCAGCATAGGAGCCTAGCCATATATATATATCTATATAATAAGGGGGAATGGTTTTTGAATCCTAAGAATGTATAAGGGATACAAGATTTGATGGTTGAGATTTCTTTTTCAAGGGATGAGATGGACAATACTTTTTTAAAGGTTGATAATACCAAAAGGGTTGAGATGGAAGATGCTTTCTCAAAGGTTGATGGTGCTTGCGGCACCGGTACCGACTAGTATATATATATCACAAGAAACCATCACGGAATTGAAATAAATGGGATCAATGTAACCATACTACAATATGCTTTGTCACATTTTTATGTTGGGTGCGGGAGACTCAAACTTACGAATAAGGACAGAGTAAAAATGTACCTGAAGAGGGACACAGTAAAAATTGGAAGCCTTGTGCATCTCCGAGACCATTAAGTTTTGAGGAGCCAAATTTTCACGAGCAGCCTCTAGAAAATGCGATACAGGCTCAAGAACGTCAACCTGGATTCAAAGAAATTGACTTAGAGTTGAACGGAAAACGTAAGAATAATGGTGATGTTTACCTTTTTGGTAAGTAAAGAATATTTTTAAAAAGCACTTACTCCGGCAAGAACTAAGTACTGCGTATAAACAAGGGCTACAAACCACAAAAGAGGAGGCAAAACAGAAGCTATAACCCCCCCCCTCCCCCCACCAAAAACACACACACAAAATCACAAAGCAAGCACCCTTGAAAAAATAAAATCGAAAGGAATTACAGGCACATGAAATAACTCGAGAAGCGAATGAATAAATAAATATCAAGGAGCTCAAAATAAGAACCATAGCTTGAGCACGGGGAGCTCATATCCATCAAAGACACTCAATGATGGCATTCAACATGGACACAAAGGAAAGGAATACAAAAGAAATAGATACATTAATAAAAGAAAAAAAGAAGCTAGACTTACCTCATTAAAATATCGTATGAGAAGATTTTTTGTCACCCTCCCAACTCCAGCACCACAATCTGCAACAAATTTTAGGCAACAGTAAAATTCCCGATATCACACCTCTAGTAGACTAGTTATTTTTTTTCAATACTGAACCTATCAATAACCAAAGCTCAAACTGAAAATTAAGAACATAGGAATAGGCATTAGAACATAGTTTTAGAGTACATGAACTTAGGATTGCCTTCATTTGTAGTCTATAGTCTTCATTTTGTTTGTATTTCAGTTAACCAGCATGTAATCAAACAGTCAGAACATTTTTTACATATAACTGCAAATCCATGTAGATGAATAAAAGATCGAAACTTTGCTACTAGTATATTAGGAGAAGTTAAGCATCTTACTTACTCCCTCCATCCCAAATTAAAACTTAGAATAAAACTTTTTCACCATCGTAAGATTGTTATTTTGATTCGCCCAAAAAAAACGAACTCTTAACATGAGCCATCCCAAAAAAGAATAGTGTACTCTTAATTTGATGGAAGGGAGTATATATAATATACGTGTATATTATTTTCTGCCATTGCCAAGTTCAATAATAATTTAAATATCAAAGGAGGGGCATTGAATCCCACTTATTATTCCATTTTTGCTACCAAACAACAAATAGGGACTTCATTCTCCTGTGAATAAATTATTCATCTCTCTTCCTCTTTTAGTTCCTTTCTACCAAAACAGCTAGGGTTTTCCCAATTTGATACTTATAAGAGAAAATACACCTAAACTTCTAGCAATTTCTTTAAGAGAGAGAGGAAGTACCAAGAGCTACAAGATGCTGATTTTTTCCAGCATCAGGGAACCTGTCAGCCAAAAGGGTATTAAGAAAATCCTCACTAGCTTTAACGTCAGCTTCATTTACATGCCCATATCCCCCCAATACTCCATCCACTGATGCCTCCACACCCTTCAAACAAAAAGCCACAAATAATAAAGAAAAAGAAACTTACAAATCATCAATTAAATTAAAAACCCACAAAGATCAAGGAATGAGTTTTTATAAACAAGGAATAAAGAAACCCACAAACATCAAAGAATGATTTTTTTATAATTAAAAGGAAACTTAACTTACTTCCCAGTAGCTAACACCTTTATGGTACCATTGGGTCTTTTTATTTTGATCTCCGATTTCTTCTTTCCACATCTCCTCTGCATTCTTGAATTCGCGGCCATCGGAAGCTGAGCCGCCGGCGTCCATCTCTGTCGGAATACAAAACCCTCTGCCTCTTATGGGGACGGCACTGGAGCGTGGTGATGATAATACAAGGGGTCGAAGCGGAGTGAGAAGAACCATTATTTGGTGGCAAACGAGGACAACACGGGGGATCGGGGTAAACAAATTTCGGGATTGTGACGTTATTTTGACGGCTAGAAATTAGGCAGAAGGACTTATTATACATTGATTTTTATTAAAAATCTAATGAATAATATTTTTTTGAATGAAGGGTCTATTTTTAATTGGTAATAGTGTAAGAGACCTATTTTGTTTTATATTTTAAATGAATGTATTTGAATAAATTTAAATATCATTTAATTAATAAAAACATGTTATGTATTACCTAAATTGCCCCTTTTTATGAAATTTACACAAAAAATATGGACGGCAAAGTTCATATTGCAGTAAAATATGAACTGCAAAGTTCATATTGCAGTGAAATATGGACTGCAATATGAACTTTGCACTAAAAATATGGACTGCAAAGTTCACATTGCAGTGAAATATGGACTGCAAAGTTCACATTACAGTGAAATATGGAGTGCAAAGTTCATATTGTAGTGAAATATAGACTACAAAGTTCATATTGCAATCCATATTTTAATGCGTATTGGTATTTTTTAGTTTATTTTAAGGGTTGGGATGTCATTTTATAATGAAAAAAAAAGACACATGTCATATTATCAATAAAATAAAAAATAGGCCCTTTATTTTAAAAAAAAATTATTCCTTGGCTTTAGTGTGAAAATCTTTCTCTAATAAGCTCTTTTTTTTAATTGCCCCTTTTTACTGCCTTTAGGCCTCGTATCGTATCGTGGTTGGTTAATGGATTGTAGTACTCGAAGAAAAAAAAAGTGTTTTTTTTTTATTTAGTAAATATAAATTTTGAAAACATTTATTTGAGAAAGAAAAAATTATGGGATAAAATTATTCTTTTCAAAACATATAAGATTGATTTTTTATGTGATTTTTAAACATTTATTATAAAAATTTTAGACAATAATAATCTTACCTAAATATTTTTCATACTTTACCAAATATAAAAAAGACAACTTGACAAGAAATTTAATTTCTTACCTCCATAGAAAAAATAAGGGAATTGATTTCCCTTTCGTGAATCAAACGAAACCTTAGAGCACCCTCCTGTGTGCGTAGCAGATGGAGTAAATAAATTTTAAAAAAAATTAAAAAATTGTATTAATTATAATATTAATTTTGTAATAAATAAAAAAAATTATTTATATTTACTCTTTGCAGTAATTTTGTTTTGTCCCATGTAAAATTTGAGTCATTTTAAAAGGCATGCCCTAATTATATTAACCATGTGACTTTCTAATACTTTATACCATTAATAGATTTAATTATTTTATTTACACACCACACAATCTTTTAGATATATTATAATTATTGACGACATAGCAAACGCATAAATTTAATATTGTGTAGTTCAAGCGTATAGTCAAAACTATAATATGTTAAGATTTCACTATTCTCCTTTGATATGTTCTAAATTAAGAGTCCAAGATATACTTCAATGTATCAAATCTTAGAATAACAAAAAAAAAATTGAAGTCAATTTGATTAGGTTTATACTCTGATTTGGCGTGTAGAAAATCAAACTTTACTATAAATTATGATGTAACTAAGAACACCAAAAGTTAAAAAGTGTTTCAATTTATTGTAATAAGCATTCCATTTTGCAATCATGAAAGGAAGTCACCTGAATAAGAATGTTTCTAATATATGCGGGTTGCCAAGGCTTTCAATTCATCCATGATATATTTTCCACTTTTGTCACTTGATTAGAGGATTTTACAGCTTATGGAACAATGATATATTAATGCCATTTTGGATTTTAAAGGCAATTGACTATATGAAGATGTTTTAAGTTTTTGAAGTTTTGTTTGATAGTAACATGCAAAATAGAAAGAAAAATCACTCATTTGAGTGATAAGATGAAAAATAAGTTGAGGAATATGGTGAGATATTCTCTATCTCATACTAATTTTTGTGAGTATATATGTCTTCATCATTCTTTATGTTTTGTGGAAAAAATTTCTTCCCCCACCACCCAAATAATTTTTTTTCATGGAAGAAGCTAGAAAACAAGAGTTAATCTCACCACATCCCTTATTTTTATTCCATCTTCTCACCCAAATTAGTTAATTTTCTTCTTATTTTTCATGTTCTTATTAAACGGAGCCTAAACATTTATTTTATGTTTTTTTAGGAAACAAACATTTGTATGTGACCTACCGCTAATTTCTTATGATTTTTTTTTTCATTTCATGCTTACTTTTAATCGGGTATTGTGCCATCTTTATTTTTTTTGGGTTGCATATATATGGTGCATATATCATATTAAAAAACAATTATAGTATATTCCATAAGTTTTAAATTGATAGTTCTACTTCTATTTTAGTACTTTTTAACAAAACATTAATTTCAACTTAATTTAGTACATTGATTATGTTACAAAAAAAGAAAATGCAAATATTAAATTGAGACATGTGGGATTATTAATTTGAGAAGGAGGGACTGTATGATTTAGTTCTTGAATGTCAAAATCACACTTAAGAATTTAAAAGCAAAATGTCATTTTCAAGAATATATATTAGGTGTCTATACTATCAAAATCGCCTTCTCTAGAATGTGCTCAGCTCGCCTGATGAAAAAGGCAAAAACTTTAGTTCTTTTTGCTAGCTTTGGTATGATGATTAAAGTAAGAACTAATTCAGATCAATTATACATTATTGTAAAAACATTAGAATGTGGCAATTGGATGTTGTGTCTATTTAAGAGAGAATACTAAAATAACAATATTCTCATATATATTATTTAAAAGGTGGAAAGAAGCATTATATAGAAAAAGAAAACTTTTGTTTCATTTGGCCAAACATACATTGAAGGTTGTGAAAAGATGGATACCTAGAAGTATGCTATGTTTTGTTTTTGGCAATTGGCATCAAATTTCTAACTTTAGCTTTTCTATTTTCATGTATTTCAATCTCTTTGACCTTAGCAGTGAAATGGGGCAAATTATATGAAGAAGCGGATAAAAAGGTTAGAGCATAAATCACATGTACGAAATAGAACAAAAGATTGGAACCATTACTAGGTACTTTTCTTTAGTAGCCCATTGATTTGCTTTAGGCATAGAAAACGTACTTTTTACTAAAATAGTAAAACATCATATTCTATCTTTTAAATAATAACTCGTGTTTGATATTTCCCTTTGCTTATTTGGCAGCTGGCACATGCTTAGAATATAGTGCATTATTGTTTAAATATTCGCAAGTGCACGAATTCGATACTTACTATAACTTAGGCAAGCACGAAATTGAACTCTAGGGACATGACAGATGGAACATAAGTATCTCATTCACTAATTCTAATTAATTCATAATCTAACTTAAAAATTCAGAGAGATAAGTTATCAATTTAAAAAAATACGAATAAAATAATCAATTAATAAAATAATAGGATATCAAAGTCATATATTTAATATTATGTTCTTAATATTCATGTCCAATACACTTTACTCTTTATCTCGCGCTAATTTTGTTTTTCGACTCTATTAGATGCGGAAAATAAATCCAATTAAACCCAATTAATTTATAAATTTCAAGTATATTATTCTTTCATGGCCAAACCTGCATTTAAGGTCAAAATATTCACTATATCCATCAAAACATAATTTATAGCTGTTCTTAACAAATCATAAATTGAATACAACAAATTATAACGAGAATTCAATCTTATTTTTTTATTAGTTTAAAATAAGTATCAAATAAGAAAAAATATTTATAATGTGAAAGGATTAAATTGATAGAGTTAATTAGTATGAATATATACAATAAAATTAATCAAACATACTCATTTTTAACCTTAAAAAATAACTTAACTTAATATGCTTGCAATTAAAACAAAATATATAAATAAAAAAATTAAATACTTATTTTTGTAGCAAAATTAATTAAAGAAGAAAAATAAATTTAAATCAATGTTATTTCTCGATAACTGTACACAATCAAGAAAGAAAAAGGAAAAAAAAAACAGCAACTACTGCGCACACTAATCGACAAGAAAGAAAGAAAAATAAATCCTGTATAAAACCGTACACAAAAGAGGAGGAAAAAAAATAACTTTGCGGCTATGCATCATGATGATTTGCGGCAGAACCCTTCCCCTCCTTCTATAATGGGTGAAATTATTTATATCCTCCATTTCTTTCACTAATACCTTTTATCTTATAAACACTCCCTAAATTTAATTGTTTGATCACTAATACCCCCTATTTACCTATCTTATTTATTTTAAGTAATTTATATAAAGTATATAATTAAAAATATAATTAACCTTAACTAAATTAATCACACACTTTAAAAATATGATTAACCTTAACTAAAAAAACTAATCTATCAATTCATCTATATGTAATAAATTAATCTTAAACTCTCTTGATGTGGGGAGAACATATGATATTTACTCTCCTGACGTGGGGAGAGTAAATTGAATGAATTCGGCTAAAGTGAGGAGACTGACTTTTAAATCCACTGAAAATTTTTAAAGTTAAACTCTCCTCATGTGGGGAGAATATATGCTATTTACTCTCCTGATGTGAGGAGGGTAAATGGAATAAATTCGGCCAAAATGGGGAGATAGTGAGATATAAGAGAGGTGTTTTAAAGTGTGTGATTAATTTATTACACATGAATAAATTGATAGATTAATTTTTTTACCTTAGAGTAAATATGTTAATTGAGGGGGGGTATTTGTGAGATATAAGAGGGGTGTTTAAAAGTAGATATATTCAAAATTAAATGAGGAGTGTTAATGAGATAAATGGAGGTTGTAAATAGTCTCACCCTTTATAATAAAGATAGCCTTAGGTCTTTATTAAGTGGGCTTAGTCCATTTTACTCCTATGGTTGAAACAAAAGCTGGTCTTTATTAAGTGCGCTTAGTGCATTTAATTGCTCAATTCAATAACTATTCACACACTAAAAGGGTCAAAATATGTCACTGCTAGGAGTGGATGTCAAGTTTGCTGTGTGAATAGTCATTGAATTGAGCAATTAAACTACATACTTCCTTGGTATAATTATCTTACTCCTTTTTCTTTTAAACTTATATTATTTCTTCTTCGTTACTTTTTCATCTTAATTTCGAATTACTCCATTTAAAAGCCAATCTTCTCCGTTAATTCTAAAAATTTGAAAAACACTAAAAACATAGCAAATATAATAATATACTCTCTAAAATATATATTAATAGGCTATAATGTACCAATAAGAAGCACATCATATATACTCAAATGTTACTATGTTGTGCTTTTGGTAAGGGTTTGTGAAAATGTTTGGCATTGAATAAAACAATGGTCTGCGACAAACAGGTTCCAGTTTCATAACATCTACTCTTAGGCCTCGTTTGCTTCACGGAAGGGAATTCAATTCCCTTATCTTTCCCATGGAGGTGGAAAACTAAATTTTTTGTCAAATTTTCTTTCTTCTGTTTGGTAAAGTATGAAAAGTATTTAGATAAGGGTATTATTGTCTAAATTTTTTGTAATAAATGCTTGAAAATCACATGAAAAAATCAATCACATGTGTCTTGAGAGGAATGGTTTTACCCCCTACTTTCCCCTTTCTCGGGAAAGTGTTTTCGGAATTTGTGCTTACCAACCAAAGGAAATGAACTACTTTCCTTTCCCGAGTACTAAAATTCGTGAACCAAATGAGGCCTTAATGTTTATTTGTAAAATATGCATTAAAAAGTAATATGAAAGTTAATAATTGTCTCTGTTAAAAATTGGGAAATTCCTAATTTTAAACAATTTTATGCCGGTGTACTTTTGCCTTTCATTAGTGGAAAATGTTCCTTCGGCAGCGATTATCAGCATTGCTAGCTTAGTTGCAAAAAACAGTCAGGAAGCATGTTTATAGCTTAAGAAGAAAAGTTTTCAAAGAGTATCACAAGGTCATCATTATTAAGCATGGATTTTTCGTGTTTTGTACGTGTCTGCTGCCCCTTTCATTTAATTGAGCTAATATGTTTCTTAGTTTTCCCATTATTACAAATGTCACAAAATGCCACTGAACGCTGTGGCTAAGGGAGCATAGGAAGCCCCCACCTAGATTGGGGATTTTTTTTTATAAGTATAGTAATATAGGGACTGTTGTATAAATATTTAAAGTTTGAGGTTGACTTTGCAAGGTTTCAAAATTTTGAGGATAAGATTGTAATTATGTTAACTAAAAAAGGCAATAAATCAAGATAGAGCACTGCCTCTAGAAAACAAAAAAGGGGAAAAAATGTCGTAGCACTCAACTCTATTCTCAATATCTCATGTACGAATTCTTGTTCGGATAATCAGATTCCCATTCTCATTTTAGTATTAGAGGGTGAGGATGGTCCATTAACAAGTTTAGTATTTTTCTCTCCAGCTACACTTTGTTTTGGACTCTCTTTGTGTAAGTTTATATTTTTATTTTTTTGTCAAATACTTGATTTGTGCTTTATTTAAGCCATCGAGTCATATTATATTATTATACTAATTATATTATTTGAGTCATTGAGTCGTTAATTAGATTATTATACTGATTATATTATTGAGACAATGAGGCATTGAACATATGTTAAAGTAAAATATTTATCTTAAATTTGTGATTGAGTTAGGTTAAAGCTTAAGATTATTTATGTCCATTGGATTTTGTGAATGTGCCTATTTGTTTTTGCCCAAATTAATGCCCTAATTTTAATATATGTATATATGTATATATATATTGTGGTGCCAGTATTTCTTGTAGTTTTTTTTTCTTAGTGGTAGTCAAATTCCCACTAGGTTAAAATTCTGATTTCACCACTGACTGAACGCATGTCACTCTATTCAATTTTAGCTCATATTTATTCCATTGAATATCCCTTTAAATCCTTAATTTTGATTTCAATCTAAGTTTTGTTGATTCTCATGTCAATTTGTAGGATCGTTTTTTTTTATGAGACAATGCGTTTTCTTTTGTTATTCAATTTGAAGGTCGAAGAGATTGGGTGAAATAACCAGTTAAAAACAGAACAACTTTGTCATATAGTTGATATTATTTTCCTCCCGTGCAATTATCTATATATAAATTCAATTGGAGTGTTTTGTATTTAACGAATTAAACCAACTAATTTTACTTTTTTTTGTTCCTTATCCACCGGAACTCCTTTATTTATCTCTATATTTTGTTTTGTTGAAGAAGTATGTATCGTGTTCTTCCATGTACATGTAGAAAATGACCAACTGACTAACATAAGTAAAGGAGTCCTAACAGAAGTGTTGAGGGTGATAGGTTCAGTGCTTGCTTTATGCCAAACTGCCAAAGCAATAAAAATATTGCTTTGTTATTGTTCCTTTACTAAAAACTTATTTGGTGGTACCATTTTTATATAACTATTTTGTTATAAAGTGCTCACGCATCGCAAGTTGCATACTTTTTTTTTATATAAAGATTGGCTCAGAACCTAATATTAAAAGAAAAAAGAAGTACAAAGAAAGAACAAAAAACTCAAAACAGAATCAACAAAATCTATAAAATTCCTTTCCAACTCTATCTTCATAAACAGTACTCTATATGGGTTCTAAGTATTTTTTTTATAATTATATTTAAGTTAAGGAAACTTTATTATTCTAAACTAAATAGAGTATTTATCAACAATTTGTTTTACCCATAAAGACAATTTTAAAATCTTTGTTCACTTAAAAAACACACCTATTTTTTTAATAGTCAATTATATTATTATTACAATTTTTTATTTTTTTATTACCATTAGTGGTCATTAAACCTCACTAACTACCTCCGACACCATTGCCTATCGAAGTTCTGGCAACCATTGTCATACTTCCAACAAAGACACGGGAGCTTTGGTGATAATTTTATATAGTGCGAAAACAAATTTGCACTCAAATTTATTATAATACCCCGTGATTGAATTAGCGTAATTTAGACCCGAATTAACCTCGATTAAGTGAAATTTTTGAAGAATTTAGGAATATTGATTAATCGTGGATCAAATTGTATAACTTCATAAGTTTAGTGTGGACTGAAATGTAAAGTTACAAAAGTTTGGGGTTGAAATAGTAAGATTTTGTAAGTATGGGATAAAATGTTGTAATTTACCCAAAATCAAGGAATTCTCTAGAGAAATCCACTAAGTTGATTTCTTGCTTTCCTTTTTCCATTTTTTGGACGAGCAAGAGACAGAGAGAAAGGGTCTCTATTTTTGGTTAAATTTTAAGCTTTATCTCTCTAGATTTGGTCTATCAAATTTCGCCGAATCGCGACGAGCCTTTAGAAAAAATTGTTCTATGCTTTGAAAGCTACGCGGAAGTACGGGAATTTTAGAGTTTCGTCACCAAGTCTCGGTTCATCATCACCTTTGGTTAATATTTTGATGCCATGAGGTAAGCCTTTAAATTATCTTTGATTTTTTTGAATTTTTGGTGAATTTATAAAGAATTTTCTTAGTATGATTTGGGTTTGATAATTATTGGTATTTGGGTTTAAGTTAATACATGGAGAATTATGTGTGTTTTACATGAATTATGGAAGTTATAGATTTAAAATATAGAATTATACACACCATGGGTTTACTAGAATGTTTAAGTAAGCAAAAATGGATTTTTTGCTACTGTTTTGGTGTATTTCGAGCTGGTTATTGATGAGTGATGTTAGATATCAAGTATGTATTTCAAAATATAGTTCAATATTTAGCATATGGCTTTGGAATTACTCAAAAAGGATGAAAATTGAATTTTTGGTGAATTTCGCAAGTTTGGTGGACGATAACAAATTCTACGCGGGAATATTAAAATTTTGTATTATGTTTTGTAGCAATTGAAATTGGAAAATTATGATTGAAAGATGGTTTTGAATTTGTTTCTTAGTGTTCTTGTGTGTTGTGATGATATAATTGAATTTTCATGATCATGAAGAGACAATAATAGATGATATACGTAGAAATCATGCTAAAAATCTATAAGTTCATAATTCTGGCAGATTGGTGTCCATGTGGGAGAATTGTTATAACTCCTTGTAAAAAATTCCAATTTATGCACCGTAAATTGCATTAAAAAGTAGACACACAGAGCTTTTTAGAAATGTATGGTAGAGCACCTAGCTCTCAGCCAATTGGTACAGTTTAATCCGTGAAGTTGGACTATTGTCATACGTTTTATTCCGGACATCATGTTTCTACTGTGTTGTTTTGTGAATATCTGATTTGTTAGCCGTTGGATTATGCTCAAATTCTGGAATATTGTTTATAAACATGTTTTGTAACTACTATAAAAATTTGGGAATGATCGGAGCACATAAAGTACCTAGTATGTGCAGGGGATTCGGACTGCATCTAATTCTGAAGGGTTGTAATGTGTGGTAAATTAACAAGTGCATAAGGGTATACATTTGCGTAATTGTTAGTATATGTAGCACACTTATAAATGATTATATTGAGGTAAAATTGGAATACTAATTATGTTAGATTGGTAGGTGAAAGAACGGATACTTCTAATGCACCGAGAAAATTAAACTTGACACTACGTTGGTGTGGACTTGAGGTGAGTGTACTCACTTGAAATTTATATACATTTGAATGTGTAAATGTGAAGGGTTGTGTGAAATATGTATGTTGATATTATGATACTTGATGCCTAATAATTGAGGCTATAGAGCGGTTATGTATATATGATACATCTGATGCCCAGTATATATAGGGCTAGAGGATGTGTATATGGAATGGATGCTTGATGCCTAATAATTGAGGCTATAGAGCGGTTATGTATGTGATACATCTGATGCCCAGTATATATAGGGCTAGATGATGTGTATATGAAATGGATGCTTGATGCCTAATAATTAAGGCTATAGAGCGGTTATGTATATGATACATCTGATGCCCAGTATATATAGGGCTAGAGGATGTGTAAAGGGAATGGATGCTTGACGCCTAATAATTGGGGCTATAGAGCGATTATGTGTGTGGTACATCTGATGCCTTATATGATGGCTAGAGGATGAGAATATAATGTGATTATATATGATATGTATATCTGATGTTTTATATGATGGCTAAAGGATGGGAGTTGAATGTGATTATATATTATATGTGTGTATATATATCTACTTTGATAGATTACTGTTGAGGAAAGTGATACATTCACTAAGCCTATAGCTCATACTTTTATATATGTTTCTCTTTACAGGTATCAAGAAAGGATATCCACTGCCAGGTCTAGGATGGGTGGGAAGGTTTATAAAAAAAGATACTAGGTCGTTTTTGTTTATTGTACTAGTCTTGTTATATGTATTTGACTAGACATTCTTATGCGTGTAAGTTGAAAATATTTACTAGTATTACTTTTCCAAGACAAGGTTGAAAAAAAAAATATCCTGGTTATGCGATGATGTTGATTATGGAAATGATTTAATTGTATTTAGAGTAAGTATTATTTTTGTATTGTTTGGGTGTGACATTTATGCCTTTAATTATTTGCAGATTTAGTGCAAAATTGAATTTTTATAAAAAATTATATCTTAATTTGTCTTGGATTAGTGCAAAAACTTATTTGCACTAAAATTTATAACATTAGTTGTTTACGAATTTGATGTAAAAACAGATTTGCACAAAAAATATATCATGAGTTGCTTAAAAATTTAGTGCAAAAACAGATTTGCACTGAAATTTGTATCATTTATTGCTTATAGATTTAGTGCTAAAGTGGATTTGCACTAAAACATATATTATTAGTTGATTACTAGTGCAAAAACAAATTTGCACTAAAAACATATTATGAGTTGCTCGAGAATTTAATGCAAAAACAGATTTGCAGTGATATATGTATCATTTGATGCTTGTAGATTTAGTGCAAAAATATATTTGTAGTACCTATGTTGAAGCACCGATGAGGTTATAACACTCGAGTAATGGTTGCCGGAGTTTTGAAGAGAGATAGTAGTGGTGGTGATGGCCGGTGGTGATTAATTTGTTTTTAAGAAAAAATAAAAGAAATAGATGAAGGGTATTTTAGGTAAAAAATGAGTTTCTTTACTTTGGAATAAAAATGTAAGGTGTCTTTCTATTAAATATAATTATGGAGGAAGGCTTTTAACCCATTGTCTCTAAATCCTAAAGTTAATTTGGATCAAATTTTATTCGTATCTCCAAAATTTAAGATGTGACAAGCTGAACCTTGAAATATATTAAATGATATATTTTAAACCTTCTACTTAACGCCATTAATTTATTTTTTTGACATAATGCTTATTTAGCAACCCATGTGGATCCTGGACCCAAAAAAAACCTTTAGAGCATCTCTGATGGTGCTTTGTAAAAATAGTCAACTCAGCATTGTGTAAAATTTATATATTGTATAAATTTTTTGTTATTCCAATGGTTATGTAAAATCAATGTTAACTAAGCTCTTGTGTATAATAGCTGTGTATTTTGAACATCTAATTTACACAGTCAAGTATGATTCTCTCTCCATCCACTCATTTTCTCTCCTCATTAACTTAATCACACCACTCACATTTTCTCTCTATCCGCTCATTCTCTTTCCACCCACTCATTCTCTCTCTTCTCATTTGTGTAGTTTCTTATTTTTTAGATGTCTATTTTTTGATAGACTACTTCTTTTTATACATGATTATTAATATTGACTATTGGAGAGTAAATAGGTATGTGCAATTTTTTTGTGTAAAACTCACTTGCCACATAAAATTTACACAATAATTTTACATATCCCTATTGGAAATGCTTTTATAGTCTTATTTGGACAAAAATAATAATAAAAAAGTAACATAAAAAAGAAAAGAGAGAGGCTTCTGGCTTCTTATTCCTCTTCCCCCTCCTCCCCCTAATTTTTGAGAGGAAAATGATCCCATTCTCTTTCTGCTTCCTCTTCTTTCTTTTATTCGTCTCATTCAGACGAATTTGTCTTTTTGTTTGTGAAATTGTTTTCAAGCAAACACAATTACTCAAGCACAAAATAACGAATAAAGAAGAGGAGATTAACCCACCTACACAAATCTGATTAACCAAGTGGAGAGAAACCTAACTTTTGTAAAAAGTTCTAGACGTTTATTCAATTTCACAAATTTTAAGCCCTAGATTTTCAAGGCTTGATATGATCACCAATTTCACAGAAAGATGGGGAAATATAATGGTTTTCTAAATTGCCTGTATTTGTTGATGCATAAGCTTCCATTGCCATACCCAAATTAAGGAGAAAAATGTAGGGGTGGCAAGGCGACGACAAAGTCAGTTGTGGGGGGATGAGGGAAGGGAATATGAGGAAGAAAGGGTAGGTGGGGGTGGCAAGGTGGTGGCAAAACCCTGTTTTTGTTAATTTTTATTATTATGTTTTACTAACTCAGATCCATGTGGGCTTTTTTGGGGTCCAAGATCCATGTCAAGTAAGTATTATAGGAAAAAAAATTAACAAAGTTAGGTGGAAGGTTTAAAACATATCACTTAATGTATTTTAAAGTTTAACTTACCACTTTTAAATCTTTAGGAATACGATTATAATTTAGGTTCATGTTAACATGTGCCATAAGGACACATGTTAAATACCCATTTTTAGAAATAATTAACTTCTAACATACATTAAATATAGCACAGATTCTCATACAAGATTTCATTATTTCTATTTATAATATCTTTAACATGTGCCCTAAGGGCACTTGTTATCATTTTCCTATAATTCAATCCAAACTTTAAGATTTATTGTACTAATTACTCGTTTATTTTTAATAACTTTTTGATGTACTTGTAAGAAAAGGAGAAAAGAAAAAAATTGCACAAGCATCACCTTAAATGGTATAGGCACATATAATTTTTAATTAAGGCACATCTTATTAAGATAAAATTTGTCTTTTACCATGTTAATTTGCTATTAGTACATGAACACTACTAGTAAGCAAAAAAAATTTGAGCATTACACTAAAACCAAAATAGTTTTTAACCAATTAGGGTCATCTACATCCTTCTGTGTGTGATTATCCATTTCTCGTGAATCTCTTTGAATTGGCTTTATGCTACTGCAACACCATCAAAGTTTTTAGTTGGCGTAATGCTAGATTGTGGAGCCACGACACTTGTTCAATTCTTCTTTTGTACAGGAAAGTAAATGAAGCTATATTGTATACAAAACTCTCAGCTATGACAAAACACATACTCAAAATTAAAGATAAATAAAATACACGCTTGTAAAGATAAATAAAATATACATGAATTTTGTGAAAAACAAAATTAATTTTGTTAAACTTACTTGGCATTGCAATAATAAGGAAATCAGATTGTTCATGAATTTGAATGGAAATTGAAAATGGAGCAAGATCACTAAGTAAAGAGAAAGAGGATGGTAGAATAAATTGATCTAAAGCAAAAAAAAAACCTTATCTCGCTAAAGTATGTGTTGAACACATAGTCTTAAGACAGAAATTTCGCCTACATCGAAAAGTTGCTAACTGGTTATTGTCGAAATCTGTCCCCAAAATTCAACAACAGATTCCTTTATAACCAGCAACATTTTAGAGGAGTAATGAACCAAAAAACCGTAGCCCACTCTGTTATAGAAGAAGAAGATTAAGAAGGAAGAGAGAAAAACATTTTTTTGTATTCCAATCTATTGAGGTATGGTTGTTGAGGGATTTTTATGCTCATCTCCCTCATCGTTATTCTTCAAAAGTGGAGAATATCTTTCAACACTATCGCATGTTGTGCACAATTGACGGGACAAAACAAAACTAAAGTTTGAAGGATTTTTCCAAAAATAAATTTGAATATTAATTAAAACTCTTTTAATTAATTATACAGATAATGGGCTTTAAGAAAATGACAAGACATGAGCTTGTAAAAAGAAAGAGGTAAATAAAAGTATTTTTATTTTCAAAGAAGCACAAGCCCAAGTCAAACATCCTTAATATAAAATTATGACTCGAACTCTTGGTTTCATGTAAGGGAAGCACAAAACTTATTACCAAGCCACCTGAGCTCTAATGTAAATACTTCATTCACACTAGTAAAAGTCCAACAATGTGAACGGTAAATTGCATATGTGCTGTCTATTTTTATTTTTTAATAAATTGATTAGGATTGACCTTGATTTATTTTTCTATGTGCATATTCGGAATTTGTGCATAATTGGTTTGATTTATTTTGGAAGGTCTCACACTTATTTTATTTTTATGTAGCTAGGTCCTATACAACGACTGAATTGTACCAACAATAATTCCATTTCCAGTAGGTAACAGCCATAAATCAAATATTTGACACTCTTTGAGACATGATTTTAAAAGTCTGACCATTTGTGTGCTTTAATCAGTATGAGACAAGAGTTCAATAAAAAAATTTAAGCATACAATGTTAAGCATTTTGCTCCTCTGTGCTGCACTTATTTATAAACATTCGATTACGCTATCAAGTGAAAATTAAAATGTCTTGCTTTAATTTACTGTCAACATTTTGTTCATTTTCATGTGGCGAGCTAGTCAAGATTTCTACTTGCATTGTTTGTTGCCTCTAAACTTAATCTACCACAGAAACAATTACAACAATTGGTCAAGAACTGGAAATGCAACATCGATCTCCTACAACCGTTGTACTACATGCAAGATATAAGTTAGATTGCACAAGCCAGAAAAACGGGGAGTGATAGCATTATATAGTAGAACAATTAAGTTGTACATCACCAACTACCAAGTAAGGAATTTTTTACTTCTTTATTGATATATATATATATATATGTATTTGAGATTGCATATTCTTTGGAGTCACCAACTATGCTAGCCGTCAAGGTATTTGAGAAGTTATGTGGTTTTGTTGGGCACGATCAGTTGGAATGTATTCCTTATGATGTTTCGGTTCACTAGGGTTACGTACACCTTTTATTTATTAAATTGAGTACCTAGCTAGCTTAAATACTATTAATTTGTCATGTAAGGTTTTGATTCAAATGCTTAATATTGTCACTTTACTTCAATTACGTGATTCAAAGGCTTAATATGGTGCAAAAGCGCTTTTACAGTTTTCTCGCCCAAGATGCAAAAGTGCTTTTGCACCTTTCCAGAACACTTTCACCCAGGTACAAAAGTGTTTTTGCACCATTCTAGTTTGCACTATTTTGCAATATAGATTACAAGCCAAACACAATAGAAGGGACTAATCTTTTTTATTTATTATATTTTAACATCAAATTAGACAAAAATAAAAGATACATGCATATATATTGGTAATACGACAGTTGAATCCTCTATTATATATAGGGTGTTGTACTAAGATACCGCTATAATAAGCCTTAGCACAAGCGTAGGACTGACCGGACAATTATGTGTACAATAATTAAAGAAACAAGCACTGATGGTATTCAAGTAATATTGTAAGCAAGAGATGAAAGAAGAAAACAACTAACCAAGCACACAAGCAATTAGGTGGTGTCGGCAAAACCGCCACTAATCCACCGGGTGATAGCTATTATTGATGAGACCAATTTTAAGTACAACGCACAAAACAAACCCTAGCCACCAATGAGAGCTCTCAATATTATCTCTCAAATATACTCTCTAATCTAGCTAGTAAACATATAACACAACTCATCAATAAACCCTATGACAAGGGGTCTATTTATATAGTATAAATCCTATGGTCTAGGATTGTATAAAGCCAAATCCTACTACAAATTGGATAATACAAATCCAATTAGGATTTGGACAATATAAAGCCAATTAAGAATTGGACAATATAAAACCTAATAGAAATAGAATTCCTATACAGAGCCAAATCTTCAATTCTCCACCTTGGCGATGTTCCACAAGACCACAATGCACTCCACCATGATTAAATCATCGAATAAGACACTATCACCCCCGCCGGTCCCTTAGGACCACCGCCCCCAAGGGGTATCAACACCGAAGGATATTGACCAACGTCGAGCAATGCTCAAACTTAGCCAACGGAACAACCTTTGTCAACATATCTGCCGAATTATCTTTGGTGCCTATCTTAACCAGATTTACAACACCGTTTTCAATAATTTCCCGAATGAAGTGATATCGGACATCAATATGCTTGGTTCTTCCATGATGAACTTGATTTTTCGCCAAGTGAATTGCACTCTGACTGTCACAGTGCACCACCACTTTTTTCGGCTTCAAACCAAGATTACTAACTAAACCACGGAGCCATATGGCCTCCTTGACCGCCTCCGTTACTGCAATATATTCTGCCTCCGTGGTAGACAACGCTACCACACTTTGAATCATTGACCTCCAACTAAACGGACCGCTACCCAATGTAAACACATAGCCCGTAGTCGATCTCCGCTTGTCTAGGTCGCCAGCGTAGTCCGAATCCACAAAACCCTCAATAGTTGACGTTCCAGATTTTTCAAACACCAACCCTTTGTCCATTGTACCTCGCAGATATCGTAGAACCCACTTAACGGCTTGCCAATGCAGTTTTCCAGGGTTCGCCATATACCTACTAACAATGCTCACGGCTTGAGCAATGTCCGGTCGAGTGCATACCATGGCATACATCAAACTCCCAACCGCATTTGCATAAGGAACTTGAGCCATATACTCCACCTCTTCCTCAGAGTTAGGAGCCATCGTTGCCGATAGTTTAAAGTGCGGTGCTAACGGGACACTCACCGGCTTTGAGTTTTCCATCCCGAATCGAGCAACCATTTTTTCAAGGTATTGACTTTGTGTAAGACACAATCGTCCCCTCTTCTTATCTCGTACGATTTCCATCCCCAAAATTTTTCGCGCTCCACCCAAATCTTTTATCTCAAAATCCTTGCTTAACTGAGCTTTCAATATATCGATCTTCACCAAGCTCCTGGAAGCAATGAGCATATCGTCAACGTATAGGAGTAAATAGATGAAATTGCTAGATTCAAGCCTTTTGAAGTAAACACAATGATCAAATTCGCTCCGAGTAAACTTCTGCGCAATCATGAACGTGTCAAACCTCTTGTACCATTGACGCGGGGACTGCTTCAATCCGTACAACGACTTTCGAAGTTTGGACACACTATTTTCTTTACCAATAACTTTGAATCCCTCCGGCTGAGAGATATAAATCTCTTCCTCTAGGTCCCCATGCAAGAACGCAGTTTTGACATCGAGTTGTTCAAGTTCGAGATCAAATTGCGCCACCATATCCAACAATGCTCGGATCGAGGTGTGCTTCACAATCAGAGAGAACACTTCATTATAGTCCACCCCTTCCTTTTGCGCATAACCCTTGGCTACCAACCTTCCCTTGAAACGAACACCGGACCCTAGAATCCCATCTTTCTTAGTGAAAACCCACTTGCACCCGATAGGTTTCTTTCCCTTCGGCAAATCGCATAGTTCCCAAGTTCGGTTTTTTCGGAGAGACTCCATCTCATCTTCCGTAGCCGCTTTCCACTTCGCATTCTCGCTAGAATCCATAGCTTCTCGATACGAAGTCGGCTCATCCCCGTAACCTACTAATGCGTATGCCACCATATCTTCATATCCATATCGAACCGGTGCACGTCGAGCCCTAGGCTCCCTTCCACTAGCTAAAGACGATATTGTTTGTTGTTGACCCGAATTCTCACCGGGAGTCGTCTCTTTCTCATTGGACTCCTCCACTGAATCCATAACCCGAGTATTAACTGGAGTAGTCACTTCCGTTTCTACCACTATCTCGCTCACCTTGTTCTCATTTTCAACCGGAATTAGAAAATCACCGTTTGTCGACAAGGTCGTCTTGAGCATAGACGCCTCGTTAAACGTCACATCCCTACTAATCACAATCTTCTTACTTTGAAGACACCACAATTTATAACCTTTAACCCCATCACAAGAGCCTAAAAATATTGCTTTACGAGCCCTAGGGTCAATCTTCTCATCACGAACATGATAATAAGCCGGACAGCCAAAAATGTGAATGTTGTCATAACTTGCATGAGATCCGATCCACACCTCCATAGGTGTTTTGTATTCCACTCCCGAGCATGGCAAACGATTAATCAAGAACGTAGCGTAGGATAAGGCTTCAGCCCAAAATCGCTTATCTAATTTAGCGTTAGAAAGCATACATCGCACCTTTTCAAGGAGCGTACGATTCATCCTCTCCGCTACTCCGTTCTGTTGAGGTGTACCCTTGACCGTGAAGTGGCGAATGATACCTTCTCGTTGGCAGAAATCCTTAAAAGGATCACAAGTGTACTCACCGCCGTTGTCTGACCTGAGCACTTTAACTTTTCTACCAATCTGATTTTCAACCATTGCCTTCCACTTTAAGAACACATCAAAAACTTGGTCCTTATGCTTCATGAGATAGACCCAAGTTCTCCTTGAGTAATCATCAACAAAAGTCACAAAGTAATGATTTTCACCCAAGGATTGAGTCTTTGTTGGCCCCCAGATATCCGTATGCACATAATCAAGTGCTCCTTTCGTGCAATGTACCGCTGTCCCAAACTTTACCTGAGTCTATTTTCCAAGCACACAATGCTCACAAAACTCTAGTTTGCAGCTTTTTGCACCCTCAAATAGCCATTGCTTACTCAACACTGTCATAGCCTTCTCCCCAGCATGACCCAATCGCATATGCCATAATCTCATCGTGTCAGTCTCTTCAGTCGTAACCGAAGCAAACCCAGTCATTGTGCTTCCTTGAAGAAAATAGAGATTACCCTCATTCTTTCCTCGCATCACAACCATAGCCCCGGAGAGAACTTTTACATTTCCACCCTTGAGTATTACACGATACCCATTGGAATCAAGAACCCCTAAAGATATCAATTTTTTTTTCAAATCAGGAACATACCGGACATCACGAAGAGTACGTATTACCCCGTCATGCATCTTTAGCCGTATCGTACCAATCCCCATCGTTTTACACGCATGGTCGTTACCTATCAAAACCTTGCTTCTGTCAACCTTGGTGAAAGTATGAAACAATTCCCGATTTGGGCACATGTGATACGAGCACTTGCTATCCAAGATCCACTCGCTTGAAGAGCTAACCCGTGAAGTTACAACCAACATACTCTCGAAGTCCTCATCTTTTAGTGCCGTTACCGCATTCGCATTCTCCACTGCACCTTTATTCTCTCCACCGCCATTGGTTCTATTTGGACACTCCCGACGTATATGTCCAGGTTTCTTGCACTTGTGACAAATTATCTTACTCTTGTCAGTCGGTCCCCGAGATTCCGACCGCGACTTTCCCCGGTTTCCCAGCTTCTTCTCATCACTTCTCCCCCTAATGAATAGCGCATCTGAGTTGGATTCTCCTATCTCCTTCAAGCGTTTTTCATTAGCCAAGACGGACGACGATACCAAATCGTAGGTCACCTTTTCCTTCCCATGAATAAGTGTGGTGGTTAGATGATCATAGGATTCCGGGAGCGAATTAAGAAGCAAAATCACCTTGTCCTCATCATCAATCTCGACGGCTAACCCCTGCAAATCTGAGATTATCTTGTTGAACCCGTCGAGATGATCGTTCATGGATGTACCCCTCGAAAATTCATACCGGAATAGCTTCTTCTTCAAGTATAGACGATTCTCGATACTATTCGTAATATACTGATCCTCGAGCTTCTTCCAAATTATCGAGGCAGATGTTTCACGCATCACATAGTACATCACGTTTGGAGCAAGGTGTAAACGAATTGTACTACATGCCTGTCTATCGTACTCAGCCCAATCGGCGTCGGACCACTCATCGGGCTTAGCTTTATTCCCTAACAATGCTCTGTGCAAACCTTGTTGGACAAGGATGTCGGACATCTGACACTGCCACATCGCAAAATCCGTCTTCTTCCCGTCAAATCTCTCTATATCAAATTTGAGCGCAGCCGTTACCTTAGGAGCAGACGCCCCTTTCAAATGTGGTGTATCTACCGCCTTGACACCCCCTTCCGATGCACCACCAGTAGACATCTCTAACTATGACACAATTATCCCAAGGAATAAACCTTGCTCTGATACCAAATTGTTGTACTAAGATACTGCTATAACAAGCCTTAGCACAAGCGTAGGACCGACCGGACAATTATGTGTACAATAATTAAAGAAACAAGCACTGATGGTATTCAAGTAATATGATAAGTAAGAGATGAAAGAAGAAAACAACTAACCAAGCACACAAGCAATTAGGTGGTGTCGGCAAAACCGCCACTAATCCACCGGGTGATAGCTATTATTGATGAGACCAATTCTAAGTACAACGCACAAAGCAAACTCTAGCCACCAATTAGAGCTCTCAATATTATCTCTCAAATATACTCTCTAATTTAGCTAGTAAACAATATAACACAACTCATCAATAAACCCTATGACAAGGGGTCTATTTATAGAGTATAAATCCTATGGTCTAAGATTGTACAAAGCCAAATCCTACTACAAATTGGATAATACAAATCCAATTAGGATTTGGACAATACAAAGCCAATTAAGAATTGGACAATATAAAACCTAATAAAAATAGAATTCCTATACAAAGCCAAATCTTCATAGGGCACATTAGCATATAGGGGTTCAATTCCTCTTATATATCATGCCCTGTTATATTCCAGTAAAACCATATATATAGTAATTAAGATCATTAATTATGTGCAAAGTTGAACGAAGAAATTATATTGATATGTTACTTCGGAAGCCGACCTTTTGTTGTGATCCAACCCACCACATCTTGGAGTATCAAAGTGTTGAAAATTTTCAAACTTTGACGAGTCAGTTTTTAATTATATTTTTTTTGCGCGCAAGACAAACTCTAGCAACACATTTTTTGGAGTGTTCTTATAGGCTAGTGCTACGTACATATATTGTATTAATTAGTTAAAAGGAACCAAAAAGAATATTAAACACACTACAGATAAAACGCAGGCTAGATGTAAGCTGATATAAAATGTATGAATCACATTTCCTAATTCATTGCAATTGTTCTATATAATAAACCTAATTTCAATTTATCTTTCTTTTATATGCTTGGCACGTGCCATTGTTCAACCAAACAGCCAGATTAGGGAATTTGCTTTAACTTCTTTTTTTTTGTGATAAGATTAGATAAGAACTTGCAGATTGAATGATTTAAGTTTGCAAGTTACCTTTTGGAATGAAGATGAATTGCTTTAATTTATAAAATTTAGGTGAATTTTTTAAAGGTAATTTATTAAGATTTGAAGTGTTTTTACCAGTGTTCTAAAACTCGGCGAGTCAAGCCGATTTCTCGCCGAATACTCGGCAGCCAGGCGAGTCCATGGTTCAAAGTATCGGCCGAAACCGATCCGAGATGGCCGATACCAAGTTAGAATAGGGAGTGCCGAACCGCTATTATGACCCGATACGATTAAAATCGCGGTATTTCGAAATATCACCGATATTTTACCGAAATCACGCCGAGTTGCCGATATTTCGCCGATATTTCACTGATATTGAATAATTGAATAAAGTGACTAAAATTTGAAAAAAAAAAAAAGTTACTCCATTGAATAAAGTGACTAAAATTAGTATTTATTGAAAAAAAATGTTGATATTGTTCCAAAATAATTTGATAATCTTTATTTAATTAAATTGACAACTATTAAAAAAATGTTAATTTATTCAATTATTCCAAAGTAATTTATTACTTTTTATTTAATTAAATAGGCTTAATCACCTTAATCCTAAAAAAGAGAAGATGATAAGAAGGAAGAAAAGATAGAAAAAAAATAAAACAAAAGAAGAAAGAAAAGAAAAAAAGCAAAAGATGGAATGGAGAAAAGACCAAAAGCCTGCCATAGTGCCATGGCTTGTTGGAAAACTAGATATTAAAATATGAAAAAACACTTTATATTAAATATATACGATGATTAATATGAAAAAACACTTTATGTACTTGCTAAATTTTTTTTCAATGTAAGTGATCTTTATATTAATATGATAAAATACTTTATGATTAATATATAGATATTTATTTATATATAGATATTAAAATATTTAAAAAATAATACCTCATATTAAGAATTAGGTTGGATTTAGAATCATAGGAATGAAATTAAAAAAAAATAGTAATAATAAATTGCTTGTTCTTTTGTAGAATGGCTCCAAAAACTAATTTAGGTTGTAAACATGAGAAAGAATTTGTTAAAGGGGATAAATGAAAAGTGGTGCGCAATTAATATCAAAAAATTATTTTTAGTGGTATCACCATATTCAAGGAACATATAGCATGTATACAAAGGAATGTTCTTGCTATTTTTTTTAATGTAAGTGCTATTTATATTAATATGATAAAATACTTTATGATTAATATATAGATATTTATTTATATATAGATATTAAAATATTTAAAAGGTCATACGTCATATTAAGAATTATGTTGGATTTAAAATCATAGGAATGAAATTAAAAAAAGTAGTAATAATAAATTGCTTGTTCTTTTGTAGAATGGCTCTAAAAACTAGTTTAAGTTGTAAACATGAGAAAGAATTTGTTAAAGGGGATAAATGAAAAGTGCTGCACAATTAATATCAAAAAATTATTTCTAGTGGTATCACCATATTCAAGGAACATATAGCATGTATACAAAAGAATGTTCTTGCTATTTTTTTTAATGTGAGTGCTCTTTATATTAATATGATAAAATACTTTTTGATTAATATATATATATATATATATATATATTTATTTATATATAGATATTAAAATATTTAAAAGGTCATACGTTATATTAAGAATTATGTTGGATTTAAAATCATAAGAATGAAATAAAAAATATAGTTTTAATAAATTGTTTTTTTTTTTTTTTTTTTTTTGTAGAATGGCTCCAAAAACTGATTTAGGTTGGAAACATGGGAAAGAACTTGTTAAAGGGGATAAAAGAAAAGTGGTGTGCAATTACTGTCAGAAAATTATTTCTGGTGGTATCACCAGATTCAAGGAACATATAGCATGTATACTGGGGAATGTTGAAGCATGTCCTTGTGCACCTGAAGAAGTAACAAGTATGATGAGAGAGCTTCTAACCAAAGGTTTAAAACAAAGAGCTTTAGAGAAAATGAAAAAAGAAAAACTAAGAGCTAATTTGCGCGGTGAAGATTTTTATAATATAAATGCCAGTGGAGATGATGACGATGAGGAAGATATAGAAGGAATGAATTATCTTGAAAGATCACATCTAAAAAAAGTAATGAAAGAAAGTAGGCAGATGGCGCATTTAGCAGAAGAGAAACGGAGACATTCAGTTTCAGGATCACGACCATCTATTTCTGGGACTAAGCGACCACAAATGTCGAGAGCTTGGTCAGTTAAGGAAGGAGTCAATATGCCATCAACTGGAATTGATTCACAAATGTTCAGGCCTAAAAAAGCTTATCAAAAAACGCTGAAGGGAATGTTCTTTGCTGATGGCGTAAAGAAAGTAGGAAAGGCCACAAGCAAATTTTTTCACTTCAATGCAATTCCATTCAATGCAGCTGATAGTGGACCTTATTATCAAACAATGATTGATACAATTGCTGAGGTTGGCCCAGGGATTAAAGGTCCTTCCAGTTATCAAATTGGTGGTGTGTACTTAGATGAGGAAGTACAGGAGACTGAGGCTTATATCAACACTCTTAAGGCAAAATGGCCAGAATATGGTTGCACTATTATGTGTGATGGGTGGAGTTCAAGAACAAAGAAGCCAATAATTAACTTCATGATTTATTCAGACCGGAACATGATATACCACACCTCAGTAGACACAACAAATAAAATCAAGAATGCGAATTATATCTTTTCACTTATGGATAAAGTGGTGGAAGAAGTTGGGGAAAGTAATGTCGTACAAGTCGTAACTGACAATGAGCCTAACTTTAAAGCAGCTGGCAAATTGTTAATGGACAAGAGAAAGCACTTATTTTGGTCTCCCTGTGCTGCTCATTGTTTAGATTTAATGCTTGAAGACATAGGCAACATGAAGTCCATTAAATCTACGTTGAATGAAGCCAAGTCGATCACGTCTTTCATTTATAATAGTCAAAAAGTTGTGAATCTAATGAAGCAGTATACCAATGATAGAGAATTGTTAAGACCGGGCATTACAAGATTTGCAACTGAATATATTGCCCTTGAAAGTCTTATACGGCATCAAATTGAATTAAAGCAAATGTGCACAACAACTGAATGGGTTGAATTCAATCGAGAAAAGAATCGAAGGGGAGTAGCATCAAAGGTCGCTGACTTAATTTTAACAGATCGATTTTGGCAACGAGCGGCTGAAGTTATGTTGGTCATGGAACCATTGGTGCTGCTTTTGAAGGTGGTTGATCAAGATAAAAAGCCTACACTTTCTGTTATATACCAAGGAATGGCTATGGTTAAACTTAGCATAAAAGATAACGTTAGCAATTGGAGAAAGTACTGGAATGTGATTAAAGATAGATGGGATCGTCAATTACATGCACACTTACATGCAGCAGGTACTTCCATTTTTAAGTTTAAAAACTTTTATATGTTTAATAAAATTTATAATTACTAACATATACTTATTTTATCTTATCACAGCATATTTTTTGAATCCAATGTTTCAATATGAAGGCAACATTTCAAATGACGAAGAAGTAAGAACAGGAATAAAAGAGGCTATCAAAAGATTAGAACCTGACTTGAAAAAACAAGTGCAAGCAATGAATGAGATCAGACAATTTGTTAATCATAATGGAGAGTTTGGATCAGTTCTTACAAAAAAAGCAGTGAAAAGTTCTCTTCCCGGTATTACTATCTAAATTATCTTTTTAAATTAAACATAATATTATAAGCATATGCAATGTGATAATAGTAATACTAATATATATTTTTGTACTTATACTTATTTTTATGTAGCTGAGTGGTGGTATAACTATGGTGAATCGGCTCCTAACCTCAGGCGCATTGCCATAAGAATCCTAAGTCAAACATGTTCATCTTCTGGTTGTGAAAGAAATTGGAGCACGTGGTCAATAATCCATGCAAAACTTCGCAATCGATTAGCAATGACAAAGTTGCATAAATTAGTGTATGTGCACTATAATATGCGCCTTAAAGTTAGAAATTTGATGTACATGAGTGATGCAAATGATTATTATAACCCAGTCGACCTAAAAATTATATTTGATGATGGTGATATATTGGATGAGTGGGTAAGGGAGAATGAGGTAGGGGTTTTAGAATCTGATGATTTAGCATGGTTGGATGAGGGTATTCAAAAGAGCGAAGAAGAGATGGAGGGTGGTCTCTGTCGTAAGCAACCTCAAAAACTTACTGTTTTCTCAAGTGACGACGAGGATGACGATGGAGGGGATGATGATGATGATGCTAATAATGATGGTGGAGGTGGGCTAGGTAGTGGTGCTATACGAGGTACTAATAGTGGTAGTAGAGGTGGTGCTTACAATCCTGATACTGATAACCAACATGATGGTGGTATGTCATGGCGTGGAGATGATAATTATTATGCCACACAAGACACAGACCACGGATATCGACCTGGAATAAGTGAGCAGCGTAGGCATCTAGCAGATTTAACTAGGTTCCCTAGTTATGATGAGTATTCTAGTGGTTATGATCCTCATTCACAAAGCTATCGGCGTATCGATGATTAACTACAGAGCTTGAACTTAGGCCAACACTATTACGGTGGACATGGATACAACTATGATTATGATAGTCGTAAACATAGCATATCCGGAGGTGGAATATCTAGTTATGATTTTGGCACTGGTTATGGAGGTTCCGCACAAAATTATGCTAGTAGTGGGGGGTCAAATAATACTATTGCTGCTCGTGGCAGTTATTATGGAAGTGGTCGTGGAACATATCATGATGGATCTTCAAGTAGCAACGATTATCGGGGATTTGGGTATTATCATCATGATGGTCAACCAAATTTTCCTGATTATGGATCATCTAGCCATTCATCTCATCATTATGGGTCATCTAGCCATTCATCTCATCCTTACCCCACAAGTGCTAATTCTCAACCTCCTTTATATCCTCATTCCTCATCACTAGAGTTCTTGAGTAATGATGATAATTATAATTTATATCATTATTCTAGGCCTAATTGACTTATATTTAAGATATTTGTACTTTGTAAGATTGTATTGTTATATATTTATTGAATTATGATGTAATATTATATTATCAAGTGCGACAGATGATGATATTTTGATGTAAAATATGTAATTTGTATTAGATAATGTTATTATGCTTATCTAATTGATCCATATTATTAATTTTATACTTTAAAATTTTTTTATATTTTTTTTGTAATTTTTTGGGCTTTTTAAATAATAAATCGGTCCATATCGCCGAAACCGAAACCGATACCGATATCCGAGTTGAAAATTGAGTGCCCGAGTTGCGCACCGAAACCGCGACTTTGAACCATGGGCGAGTCGATTTTTGCTACTCGTTAGGCTTAACTCGGACAAGGGAAAACTCGGGAATAACTCGGTCAAACTCGCCGAGTTCTCGCGAGTTATGAGACTCGGCGAGTATTGGAAATTTTTTTTTAAAAAAAAAGGAGAAGACAAAGAAGAAGAGAAAAAAGAGGAAGAAGAACACGGTAAGACGAATAGGAAGAGAAAACTAAACTAATATGGAAGTGGTCGGCGGCGAAGAAGAGAGAGTACCTGATTCGTTGCTACCGGCGGCGAGTTGGGAGAAGAAGAAGCAGGAGGAGGACGTAAACGAAGAAGAAGAAGGAGCGGTGGAAACGAAGAAGAGAAAAGGGAGGAAGATATATATATATATATATATATATAATATAATTTTTATATATAGATAGACAGGGAAAAGGAACCCTCATATAATATAATTTTTATATATAGATAGAGAAAAATAACCATTCTCTATTTTTCTCTGACATTAACGTTAAAAGTGGTGGAATATCAGGTCATTAAAAGCTCTCAATATATTATTATATATTTAAAATAGTGGTGATAAATAAAACTAAGCTAATATGAAATTTATTTATTCAAAAGCCCGTTCACTTTTTGTATTAAGCTTTCTAATATTTAATAAAATATGTATAAATTATTAATATTTTTTATTTATATGTATATTTGGTGTATGTATACATGAGTTTTTGTCATATTATATTATTTAGAATATTATTTATATTAAAATATACCCTATCCGATTTTTTCCGATTAATCCCCGAGTAATTGAAAACTCCCCACTCCCCACCTTGCCGATCGAGTCCCGAGTGTTAGAACACTGGTTTTTATAACATAATAGTACGAAGGGGGCTTTGATTCACATGCTCAAATCCAGGCCAGTAATTTGATTATATTTCTGTTTTCTTTTTTTTTTTGGATGAAAGCACGTATAAAATCATAATTCATGTCGAGAATTTGAAAAATGACATGATAAAACTCACTGCATAAGGGATTGCAATTCATATCTCTTAGTTGTACTTTTGATATAGGCACAACACAATTTCTAATTTCTAAATGCTTTTAAAGGGGATCCATTTTCCAAATTCACCTTAGACTCCTAAATTTTTTGAGACTTTCTAGATTGGCCCTGCAAGAAAATTAATTTAATACAATTTTTTTTAATAGTTATATTACTTCCTTTTCTTTTCTTTTCTTTTTTTTTCAGTTGGGTTGGGGGGGTAATGAAATTCATACACGAAAAAGTATAAATTTTTTTTCCTAACAAAATTTTCAAATTTTTTTTTCAACGCATCTTAATATTTTTTTTTAGCTCGAGGGTTACCTCACGGGGTGTCCGGATTAACTTTCATGCATCTCAACTAATCTCTGCTTTCGGTGCGTGACTACCGCTGGTCAAGTATTATTTTGACAATGTCAAAAATCAACTTGGGAGCACTAAGTCGATCTCACAATTGTCTCAATGACAATCTTATACTAAGTTGGTGCATCTTAATAGAGCAGACCAATTTGAACACGAAAATTAGCTATAAGCATTACAAAAATACATCATGGTAACGTAACATTTTTGGATTGTTTGAAGTGCTCTCATTTTCATCTATTGTATTATTTTTAATTTGTTGGTCTTTGAAATTTCCTAATCTATGCACTTCGACCTTCAGAAACAATTATGTGTTGCACCCCATCCCCCCCTTGTTATTATTATTATCACTAGCAACGGGGAACCAAGCATGTCAAAGGAAGAACAGAAAAAAAGTTACTAGGGCAAACACTAAACTTGGCACGGCTGACCTAATGAAACCTAAAATTCGAGGAAGAAGCCAATAGCTTAATATCAGCAACCAGGGCACCAATCTCCCAAGGAGGCTCTAAGTCCGCAGAGCAAACCTTGACAAGCGATTGACCACTGTGAAAAGGCAGACTTCTCTGAGAGCGAAGGTCTCACTGAATAAAGCTGAAGAAGAGAAGATTTTTTTTCCAAATTTAGCACCCACCAGGCCATCCAAACCGTAGAATACAGCACCAGAGGCCCCAAGATTCGAGGAAGAAACAAATATATCGTTAACCACACACTGAACACCATCAAGGGGAGGTGGGGTACACCGCACACGACCTACACTCACCTGTGCTGGAAACCACACCAGCATTACACTCCCTAAAGGCAGCAATGAAGTCCTCACAACAGCAAAAAGCCAAAAGAATGACTTTTCTAGGAGAAGACGAATCACCATTAAACAAAATATCATTCTTTTCTAGCCACGAAAACCAACAAATGGAGGCAATAATAGATAGTTTATCCACTGCCTCTGAATAAGAATTGCAGTTATCAACAATCGAGCAAAACCACTGGATAGCTGAGCTAATCCGAGCAATATTATCATCAAAAGAAATACCGCTACTATGCCAAATATTTTTAGCACGAGAGCAGCGTAAGAGAACATTCTCTCTCAATTCAATTTCAGCACAACATATAGGGCATTCCGGTGAGACACAACATTTCCTAGACCACAGATTTTCCTGGGTCGCCACAGCATTATGACAAACTTTCCACAAACAAATCCTAATTTTGGGTGGAACTTTTAATCTCCAAATAAGCTTCCACAAGGAAGAAGAGGATGCTTGTAAACGGGACTGAGCCTTTGACATATTATAAGCGTCTTTGTAAACCTATTGAACCGTGTATATGCTATTCGTGTTGGAAACCAGATCAGCTTATCTTCCTGCTCTGAATGACTTAATGTGATGGAAGAGATAGCAGCAGCCTCAATAACAAATTTAAAACAGGCAAATTCCAAGATCTGTCAAGAAGAATCAAATCAGAGACACGGTTCACCTTGCAGGTAACGGGCTTCAGCTAGGAAATAACTTCTCCTGGCAGAGACGGGATCCATTGGGAGTCCTAAATATTAATTAATTGACCATTCCCAACTAACCACCTGAGGCCTCTGACAAGCAATTCCCTACCCTCTAGCAAACTGGACCAGATCCAAGAAGGACAGCAACCCTTAAGGGCTCATTTGGTTCGAGTTTTGGAAATAGAATCGGCATCCTAAATTCCTAAAAAACTTTTTTCTTCGTATCTAAGATGCCTTACCAATGTTTAATTCGAACATAAATTCTTCTTTTCTGAAACGTGAAACTACCTCTCCATGTGTGAACTACCAAAATGTTAATCATTTTAAAAAATTCTAAGACAAGTCCTAACAACTTTACAAAAGTAAAACTTAAGTTTTTATGATTAAAAACTGTGAAAAGTCGTCGTATTTATTTAACAATAAAAAAAGTAATGATAAAACAAAAGGTAAAAATGATATTTTGGTTCGATGAAATCTTAGCAGAAAATCTAGTAGAGAATACCTAGAGTAATTCTCTATTCTCATTCGTTTAAGAGGGATAACTTTGAAGGAATACTCCATTCTTGGAATGATGCATTCCTAATCTAAATATAAAACTCAAACCAAACATTAGAATTATTATGGAATGGAATATAGCATTCCGAGAATGATTTAAAACTCGAACAAAACGAGCCCTTATTGAATTCCAAGAAGAACATTTCGAGAAGTAAGAACCTTTAAGAAGTTTAACCCAAAGATTATCCCGATTATTTTAGATTCACCAATATTGCATAGCCAGCAAGGCAAGATTAGCTTTTTTAAAATCTCGGAACCCTAATCCCTCAAACAGTTTTGGGCCCGAGATGACACTCCAACGTTTTTAATGAATTTTCCTATCCAGCCATCACTTCCCCACGAAAAGTTCCTCACCAAAGCACTCAATTTATCACAAATCTTGATACAAAGAGCGAAGCAAGACAAAAAACAAGACGTGATGGCCTGCGCTATTGATTTGATAAGAGTTTCTCTACCCGCTGAAGAGAGAAAATATTACTTTCAGTTTTGCAATTTGTTACCAAGCTGCCACAAGGAAAGGCACATGCGTCAGCTTTCGCTTTTCCTCAGAACGAAGGTAATACTTAGCTCTGTTGCTCATCAAATTTAACACCTACCAGGTCATATAAGCGATGTCAACGTTGGCAGCAAAGTATAAATGTGTAAGACGAAGGCCTCCACGCTTGAGCCTAATCCTCACACCTTAGTTATTAAACGCTAATTTAGACAGAAGAAGCGAGAATACCTCTTGCACGAGAAGCAGTGGGCCAGTGGCGGAGCCAGAAATTTTTTTCAGGTGGGGCCAAATAATTTTTTTTTTTTAAGAATTTTTTAAGCCAATATTAAATTAACTACAATAATCAAAAAATAAACATATTAATCTCAATATTAACTTATCAAATAACAATCTAATAAGCAAATCAACCTCAATAACAAAAAATATTATCACTATTAAAAAATTTAATAAACAAATCAACATTAATAAATAATAACTAACAAAAAAATATATTAATAAACACCTAAAAACAAATAACAACATTAATATTAATATTTAACAATCTAAATAACAAATTAATATTAATAAATAATAATCAATAAACAAATATATTAACAATTTAAAAAATAAATCAATATTAAAACACTTAAATCTTAATATTAAAAATTTTAAAACAAAAAAATAAAATTGGTTGTAAGATTAGAAGAATAGCCCCTACTCTGTAACCACTAATTACGCGCCCTCGCCCCGATGTTACAAAGCTTCTTGCACAAAGGTCCCCCCGGCCCCCACTCACCTGTTTTCATTTTATTACATCATGCGGCCCCCAACTTTCTGCGCCATCTCAAATTAACCCCTGTACTAAGTAAAAATTTCAAAACAGTCCAGGTGGGGCCATGGCCCCACCTCGCCTCTGCATGGCTCCGCCCCTGACGAGAAGGTATAAGTATGGAGAAATAGGGCCCCCTTGATGTCTTAGGGTGGATCCTCCCAACTATGGATCCGTTGAGCAAGATATTGAACTTAATCGTAGAAACACGTTGCATCACAAGATTAGTCCACCGATGCTCAAAGCCCAATTTGAAAAAAGTAGCTTATAAGAAATCCCTCTTTCGTAGGGCCTAATGAAGTGAAAGGCATCATGCGCTATGACGATGTTGTCTTGGATCAACCTACTAACAACTAAGGCCGACTGATTAGAAATAAGCCTTGGGAGCCATGGTTTCATCCTATTAGCCATAACTTTATAAATGACCTTGTACAAAAAATTACACAAGCTGATAATGATAACTGATTCAGGATTTTGCACTTCAGGAATTAAAATAAGATTGGTTATATTCAATTCTCTCAGCATGAAAGAGCCTTGAAAGAGACCTTGCACTACTCGAAAAATATCTTATCCCATTGTATCCCAACTTTTTTTTAAAGAATATCCCCGGGAAACTATCCAGACTGGGGCCTTAAGAGGACCTAGCTGGAAAACTGCTGAACGAACTTCTTCCATCAAAACTGGTCTCCCTAGACCCTCATTCATCTCCGAGGGGACCAAAAACTGAACATGATCCAGCACACCAGTAAGATCTCTATGCCGGTAATTGGCAAATAAATTCTTGAAATGATCTAAAACCATGCTCGAAATTGAATCTGGCTCTGAAATCCAATTCCTGTTTTGATATCTAAGACGGGAAATACGATTGCATATTCATCTTTGAACAGTGGTTGAGTGGAAAAATTTAGTGTCGATCACCTGCCTTTAGCCATTTAATACAAGACCTTTGGAGCCTATACTTTTCCTCTTGTTTCAAAACTTTGTCAAGAGCTTGAATGGTTTCTTTCTCCATTGTCAAAACATTCGGTGAAGGTGGCAGTGTTTGAATATATTTAAGTTTTCTATTCAAAGATTCTATGCATTTTTTATTATTATTGTGCTAGGCTTTTCTCTAGCTACATAACGATTTCTTACGATCACAGAGCTTACGAGCTACCTGAAACATAAACGCCCCTGGCGGGAATTACTCCATTAACGAGAAGTAATATCTGAGCAAGAATCAACGTCTAGCCAAGAAGCTTTAAATCAAAAATGTGGGATATTGGATTGGACCCTATCTCTAAAGTTAACAAAATGGGGTGGTGATATGATCCTTTAAATGTTTCGTGAAGAATCCAAGCTTACGGGAACAACATTCTCCAATTAACGTTGCATAAAGCTCTATCGAGTTTGATTTTAATAAGGTCCTCTCCATTTTTCTTATTTTTCCATGTAAAAATAAATTTCAAATCACAAAGCGAGCAATCAGACAAAACACTAGGGAGTTCATTGATTTTACAGTGGGAAACTAGAGCCCCACCCCGTTTTTTGCCCGGGTCTACAAAAATGTTAAATCCCTAACCACCAACCATTGGTCATTCAAAGTAGCTTCACGAGCTTGAAATGTATTCCATAATGTGGCTCTATCTTCCTTGTCAGTACTCACATAAATAAAGGAAGAAAACCATCAGATCCATGAAATTATATCAACATGCCACGCTAAGATAAAGTTAGCCGACTTATGTTGAATAGCAACATTAGCATTAATCTTCCACCAAAAAGCTATATTCACATTGAGATCAACTGAATTCACATAGGAGGATCTATCCAAATTTAAACTTATTCTCAGTCTCTCAAGTTTATGTACCTTGTTCTTAGTTTTCGAGAGGAAGACTAAAGTCGGGTAATGGGCAATGATGTTGTCCTTTAAAGCGCGAACTGTTAGGGGTCGCCCGACTCCCTAGCAGTTCCACGCCATGACTAAACTGTGGCTGTTCCGGGTGGTGGCTATCTGAGACTGATAATTAGAGGGGACCTCCTATTAAAAAAGCACAACTCCGGGAATTCACCACTCGGTAAACTGATGCTATCCACTTGGATGATAAAATGGACTTCACCAGACAATTCGTTCAGGTTGAAATTCTGAGATAGAGGAACATCGACCATATTTCTAGATCTTGATCCAAAGGATTTAAACTTCCTTTTAGCACTTTTGCCTTTCCCATAGTTCTGCGACTGAGTAACTGATTTGTGCACCATTTCAATATTAAGTAATGCTAACGGGTGAATAACTTTGATAGGCCTATAAACTATTATTAACAAACATATTATTATCATCCCATGTACCGGAGAGAGATGGAATTTTTTATGAAACTTAGTGGAAATGATCTCTCTTCTATAAAATTTCATCAAAAGAATTAATTTAAAAAGGGGTGAGATGATCATCTAAAATTTGAACGGATGATAATGAATATATACATCAAATTTTTTTCACTCCTACTTTCGGTTTGAGTTTCTTGATGAAATTTTATGAAAATAATTTACTTTATAGAGAGATCATTTCCACCAAGTTTCATGAAAAATACCACCCGTCTAACCTTTGAAATGGATGGCATTGGGGGAAATTGAGGGAAAGGTGTAATGAAGAGGTGCCAACTCCTTTGTGAGTGGAGGGGATGCTGATTGGTAGCGAGAGGAAGAGGATGAATATCGATTGTCAGGGCTTGTGGGATGATTTTCAATTTGGAGGAAAGTTTTAGTAGAATAACAATTCATTTACATTGAGCATTTGAGAAAAAAAGTAAAGGAAAACAGGAGCAATAATTACATTTAGGAAACGGAGGAAATAAGAGAGAATGTTAATCTTCTATATTTCTTTATTTTGTTTCCTTCTAATATTGGGAGGAAAAAGAAAAAAAAATCAACGAGTTATTCACCTTATTCTAAATTTAACCTTAATTTATTAACAATATATTAAATCTCATTCATCTCCTTTATTTTCTTCTTTCTACCCAAACAAGATTAAGATTTATTTTCATTTCATTATTTTTCATTATTAGCTATCCAAATAATTATAAAATTAAATTCATTCATTTCCATTATATATTCCATTCCTTCCCCTCTTATCTAACGATTTCTTTTCCATCCATCCCCCTCGATCCAAACGAACTGTAATGAAGGGGTGAGCTCAGAAGGAATTTGCATGGTTTAGTAATAAAGTAATTATTTTCTTGGAGTCCTAGCCTAGGAGAGATGGTAGATATGTGCGGCCCAGCTCGAAAAGTTTGAGAAGTTTGTGAAAAAGAAGGGGTGAAAAAAGGTAAAATAGCTTTTAGTTACCTCTAAAAGTATCTCCAATGGTATAATAAAAATAATAATTATAATCAATTTTAACAATGTTGGTCAAATTTTAGTAACCTTTTAACCAATAACCAAATCTACTCCCTCTATAATCAAAGTTAATAACATTCTCTAATAACTAAAATAAGGGACCCACTAATTCTTTGAGTTAAAAGAGAATCTTTTCAAATTTAGATATATAATATTTCTCTCCTTTTTTAAAATAAGGCACGGGGCTGCGGCAGTGTAACGCGCGGCACAGGCAGTGTCACAAGATAAGTACGGCACTGCTCTGGAGGGTGTGGCACTGTGTCATGGGGCGTCCTTTGATGGCACAAAGGAGGCCGCGCGAGCGACCGTGCTAACTGATAGCCCAGTCAAGTTCAATCGAATTTTATTTACAATCAACAATCAACATTCAACAACAGTAATTTGAAAGGAGCTCGAGCATAAATTGAAATCACTTCATTGCATAAAACTTGATTAAATGGAAAGTTATTACAGTATGAAAGAAAGTAAGAAGTTGAAATAAAGTGCTAGACAACGTGCACTGGTAGGCAACTCGGATGTGAGGCAAATAGTCTTATCCCCACATATAACCACTTAATGAAAATACCAAAGTTGTAGTAGTGCACGTTGGCTCACACAAGTTATAAGAACATGATTACAACGGAAATGAAAATGCAATTACAAAAGAAATTCCTAGATCTATTTACATGGAAACAATATTTACATATGAGAATACACTTATCCAAAAAACTAGCTTAAGCACAAGTCTAGAATTAGATGATGCTTGACAACCTGGTTGTGCTGGTGCTGGATCGCCTATTAGGTTGTGTTGCACTCGGGCCCGTGCACGGTGTCATTGAAGTGTAGCCAGTCACGAGTGCTGTTGGGAAGCACCCCGTGACACACTGGCCCTAAAAAATTGTAAAAAATGCCCAAAACACTATTTTGTGTCATGAATGCATATGTAAGAAGGTGATATATGAAGTTTCAGTGTGGTCGCAAATTAGGGTGTCTGCAACAAGCCAACGAAATCTTCCAGTGTCAAAGACCGCATAGAGCAACAAGGAGTGCCACCAATCAAGCAAGCGGCGAAACCAATAGGACTACCCCATGAAATCAGAGTTCTAATTCCTATGCCAAATTGTACTCTGATAAGTGCTGGCGATTCTTGAAGCCCGGCCATAATTCTGACCAGTGCCCAACTCGGGCCAAACTAGTGAACAATATACAAGAAGAAGGAGAGTAGAGGGATAATGATCTAGAAATAGCTAATGAGTACAATGCAGTAGAGTTTGCAGAAAAAATGGGTAAGAGGGTAAGCTATGTTGTGTAAAAGGTTCTTTTTATGCCAAAAGAGGACGACAATGCCCAATGCCACACCATTTTTTGATCGTGTTGTACCATTAACCGAAAGATGTGTGACCTAATTATTGGTAATGGAAACTGGGAGAATTTTGTTTCAAAAAGGTTAGTAGATCACTTACAACTACCAATAGAAAATCACTCATCCCCGTATATTTTTAACTAGATCAAGAAAAGTCCATCAGTGAAAGTAATTGAAATTTGTACTATTCTAATTTCCATTGGCAAAAAATATTAGTTTCAAGTGCAAGTTTGCCCAACTTACCTCACTATTGTATGAGTCCAGAAGAAAATGAGATCTTAAGGGAGAAGATAGATAAGCAACTAGAAAATGAGTTTTTTTTTTTAGGAGAGCATGTTCCAGCTTTATTAACGCCAAAAAAAAGAAGAAGATGAAAGTTGGCGAATATGCGTCGACAATAGGACCATCAATAAGATCATCGTTAAATAAAGATTCCCGATTCCCGGGCTAGATGATATGTTGGAGGGGTCAAAGTTGTTCACGAAAATTATTTTTAAAAGCAAGGATGGCTTGTACAAATGGGTAGTCATGCCCTTTGGCTTGTCCAATGCTCCCAGCTCATTCATAAAAGTGATGAATCAGGTATTAAAACCATTTTTGAAAAATTTTGTTGTTGTTTATTTCGATGAGATTCTTAATTATGGCAAATCAAAAGATGAGCATGTGGAGCAGTAGTGGGAAGTACTAACAGTTTTGCATGAGAATCAGTTATGTATTAACCTCAAGAAGTGCAGTTTCATGACCAATAACTTTTTATTCTTGGGGTACGTTGTCATTTTAAAAGGCATTCATGTTGATGAAGAAAACGTTAGGGTAATTCGAAAGTTATAATAGAGGACTTTTCATTGATTGTGTTTAATTGTTTATCTCTCTTACATTAAACAGTTGCTTCTCAAGGTACATATTTTAGTGTTGTGCTTTATAAGTTAAACAGGTACATTTGAGGATGCACATAATTATAAATGCAAATTGGATTAAAGGGTTAATTTGTATCCTTAATCCTAGTTTGTATATACATGTTTCGTTTTTTAATTATGTCTATGATAACATTATGGATTGTGTTATTATAGAGTATTGAGTCAGCGAGTCTGTATATGTTATAAAGTGTTTTATCACGGAATAGCCAAATGGGAAAATTCTAAAGTTTATAATAAAAAAATTCTTGTGTTGGTTGTATTCTATAAACAAACACTCAATTTTAAATATAATTATATACTGAATTGAAGATCAAGAACAAGGATTGCAATGGAAGAAACTGTTATCCGAGACGTCAAGAGCGACATATACATGACAATAATAGGTAAATAGTTGGATTTGCTTTGATTACCTTGTGGTGAAATGTTAAATCAATTTTTTTTCAAAACTAAGTTAAAAGAATGCTTGACGACGAATAAATTTACTTAAGTATAGACTATTAAAGTTTAAATGTGTATAACTATATTTAGTAAATGTTCATTCTTGTGCTAGCAACATAAATTGGTATTGAAGTTTAAATCTGCATACATGTAAGCTGATTGAGGGAGAAAGTTCCCAAGAGCAGCTAAGGGCACCAATATTGAAGCTTAATTAAATATGTATATCGGTAAGCAGGTTGCCAAAAAAATTCCTTGGGAGTTCAAACTAAGCGTAGAAGTATTGAAGTTTATTTATGTATACTAGTATGATGCTTGACAAAGAATTCTTTGAGGATGAACAAACCAAACGTACCGGTACACAATAATAGTTCATACCAGTACGTTAAGACACTTCTAGGAGCATTCTAAAACCCTAATTCTCATTTATTTCCTTGTTGTACCTTTATGTAGATAAGGGATGAAGACTAAGAATTAGGGGATGATTTTTATCAAATGAGAGAGCATATAGTGCATATTAAAAAAACACTTGATATATTGATACTCCACCACCTAGGGTATCAATCAATAAGCCATAAATCAGAATCTTCTTTCACCCTAAGAATCCAAAGAATATCCCATTTGCGTTTCTTCAAAGCGTCACAAAAGAAGATAGTGCGGCTATCACCCAAGCATAAGCAGTGCAAAGTAGATACTGGTTAGGCAAAAAGGTTGGTGTACTAGGAGCAGGGATTGTACATGGCATAATATTGGGGTGGTTTCCGAGACGACTAGGTCATTGTTAAACCGATCGACAAAGTTCGACGGAGGATGTGCAAAAAGTATTTGTAAAGTAGATTAACACGAGTAAGCGTTAACTTCATGTTGTATGTTTGAATGTGTGTCTTGTAAACTCTTTGTGAATGGTGGAATTGTTGTGTGATATAGCTAAGATGATTAGTCTTACAGTTGTAAGGACACCTCATTAATTGTTGGCATTGTGTGATTGCTTGTGCTTTATATTTCTTATGTTATTGCTTATCACTTGTAATTACTAATAAAAAGTCCCGTTATAGCAATTAGATAATATCATACATCTTTCTAGCGTACAATTGGATATATACCTAATCTAGGATATAATTGAAAACTTAAAAAAATAGAAATTTTGTTAATATGTAATATATGCTTTTGACAATTAAATAATATTTAAATTTGGACAAAGTCCCCAATTTAAAACATAAATGATAAATATGACTCTTTTCTTAATCAACGACTAAAAATATGCCCTCATTTTGAAAAAATATTATACCCTAAATTTTTGGTAAAAAGTATTATCACACAGAGTTTCCCCGTTTCTTATAATAGCCGGTCGTTCCCGGAAGAAAAGCCCACTTAAAGACAAATAGGCGGGATCATTTCAGAGAGAAATTAAGTTGATATAGGAATTGTTGGGAAATATATGAACTGCAGAATCAAGAATAGATATGGTAGAGAGTACACCGGGTTGAGTCGCGGACTAAGTCGCTCTCTTTAAGACGTTTCGCGGCTCTGCCTGGAATTGTGCTAGCAGTTCTGAATATGCCACGCCGTCCCCAGGATGAAACAGCCCAGAAACTCTCTGTACGATCGATGTGCACTTTTTCGATCGCTCGACAATAACACTCTTTTAATTGCTCGGGATCGAAAAATTTTCTACTGCCGGAGGCTAAAAAATTTTCTGCCGAAAAATCCTTTTTAGGTTAATCTCTTAGTCGGTTTTTGGTTCTGTGAGAGTATCTTTTTGAAAGCTATTTTGATCCGTTTAAAGGAGAAAGTGTGGAGACCAAAAGACAGCTTTTCGGAAAATCCGCAAGAAAACACGGAGGGAATAATGGAACGTGCCCAAAGCCCAAAGCCCAAAAGTGTATAATACACTACGCAAGACAAGCCCAAAGCCCGAGACCGGACCGGACTGGGTCGGGTCGGTCGGCGCGCGTGTGGAGAACCACATTCATCCAAGTCCTCACCTAATAGCACAAAAGTGTAATGCCCAAAGGGCTCAAGCCCTTAAGCAAATTCTTCCATATAAAAACCCATGAAAGGTTTTATATCTCTCCTATGTGGGACTTGGGATAACATCACATTTCATTAAATCACCTTGTCTTGGTTTTATTTTTCTTTAAATACATATAAACTCCAACAATCCCCCACTTGTATTTTAGGAAAAACTTTTTCATCGAGCATATCCCATAGGACAGTGCATAAGTAAAGGTATTTTTTTAATTTGAACATTTACGTAGTGTTTGTGTTTCAGACTATAATAGAGTAACTCGTAGTTTTGAACTCTATTTCTGACAATCACAACACACACTACCCCCAAGAGTGTAGTCCAAAAGCCAGCACGTTATGGCCATGTGCTTATATCCCAGTTAGTGAATGCTCTAGAGAATTTGCCCAAAATTCCATAGGAAGCGACCTCTCTTCCACATTCACATAGGTGAGTCTATCAAGAGTACTCTTGTAGCATTGGTACCCCACTCCACATAGAGCTATAGAACTCATTTAGAGCAAATGCTCAACCTTTTCGCCGCTTCAAGATATCATGCTCTATAGGGATGAGATAATACTACATGATTTCTAAAGTATCACTTGTAACTTGTTGTTTACCCTTTGAACCTATTTATTGGGATCTCCAGTCCATAGGTTGGGTTACCATTACAGTGACTCAAATTTCATTGGGCGTTAATCCCATCCCTTTCGAGGTGTTAAGCACCTTTTCTCTCGTTAGTCCTTTCGTCAAAGGATCAGCCAAATTTTTCTCAGACCGCACATAATCCACTCTCACAGCACCTTTGGAGAGTAACTCTCTAACCGTGCTGTGTTTACGACGAATCTGTCGTTTCTTACCGTTGTAGTAACGGTTCTGAACTTTTGCAATAGCCGCGGTACTATTGCAGTGGATAAGGACAGCTGATATCGGTCTCTCCCGTAGAGGGGTATCTGCAAGAAAGCTTCTCAGCCAGCTTGCTTCTTCACTAGCAACAGCTAGTGCTATCATCTCAGACTCCATCGTAGACTGGGCCAAAATGGTCTGTTTCTTGGATTTCCAAGAAACTGCACCTCCAGCAATGCTAAAAATATATCCACTTGTGGCCTTGGAATCTTCTGACAGGGTATTCCAGTCAGCATCACTATATCCTTCTAGGACAGCGGGAAACTTTTGATAGTATAACTTTAGGTCCATGGTTCTTTTTAGATAACGCATGACCCTCTCAATAGCATGCCAATGCTCCATACTAGGACTGCTAGTAAACCTACATAGTACCCCCACTGCATAAGCAATATCGGGCCTAGTGCAATCAGTAGCGTATCGAAGGCTACCAATGATGCTCGCATACTCAGTTTGTCTAACACTGTCTCCAGTGTTCTTGAACAACTTCACACTAGGATCATATAGTGTACATGCTGGTTTACAATCTGAGTAATTATATTTTCTTAGAATCTTCTCAATGTAATGAGATTGATCCAAAGAAAGTCCCTTTTCCGTCCTAGTAATTTTAATCCCTAAAATTACATTGGCTTCTCCCAAATCCTTCATATCAAAATTTGCACATAGCATGTATTTCACATTATTAACTACATGGATATTAGAACAAAAAATAAGCAAGTCATCAACATACAAACATATAATAGTGCAAGCATTACTCTCAGTCTTATAATAAATGCATTTATCACTTTCATTAATTCTAAATCCATTTGCAATAATCAATTCATTAAATTTCTCATGCCATTACTTTAGAGCCTGTTTCAAACCATAAAGGGATTTATCTAATTTGCATACTTTATGTTCTTGGCCTGTAATAATGAATCATTCAGGTTGTTCCATGTAAATTTCTTCTTCTAATTCTCCATTAAGGAAAGTGGTTTTAACATCCATTTGATGCACAACAAGATCATGCAATGAAGCCAGGGCAATCAAAACACGTATAGACGTTATTCTAGTAACGGGAGAATAAGTATCAAAGAAATCTACATTTTCACGTTGTCTATAACTCTTGACAACTAAACGTGCTTTGTATTTGTCAACAGTGCCATCAAGTTTTAATTTTTTTTTTAAATATCCACTTACAACCTATGGTTTTACAACCAGGAGGAAGGTCTACTAGATGCCACGTTCTATTTGATTCTAAAGAATCCATTTCATCGTTAATGGCTTCTTGCCAAATGTCAGCATCTAAAGAAGATAACGCTTCTTGAATAGTGGATGGATCATCTTCTAAAGTGTATGTATAAAAATCAGGCCCAAAGTCTTTAGTGGTTCTAACTCTTTTACTTTTCCTAGGTTCAATTGATGTATCATGGTGCACAGTACTAGTAGGTAAAGTAGAGCTAGAAGGTAGTGAGCTACCCCCACTATTCTTCAACTTAAAAGGGAATCTATCTTCAAAAAAGTCAACATCAATAGATTCAATAATAACATGATTTTTCAAATCATAAAATCTATAGGCCTTACTATTAATTGCATATCCGATAAAAACACATTCATAAGCTCTACTAGCAAGCTTAGATCTTTTAGGATCAGGAATACGTACGAAAGAAAGGCACCCCCAAACACGTAAATAAGAAATATTAGGCCTTTTATTATTTAAAATCTCATAGGGGGATACATTAGATTTAATCTTAGGCACCCTATTAAGAATGTGACAAACGGTTAATAAAATCTCTCCCCACCAATGTGAGGCAGCCCCTAGATTTAGTAGCGTAGCAACAATTAATTCGGTAAAAGTTCTATTTTTCCTTTCGGCTTTTCCATTCATTTCAGGTGAATATGGAGCAGTCGTCTCATGAATAATACCAAGTGAAGTATAGAGATTTTTAAAATCAGTTGAATCATATTCGGTTCCTCTGTCACTTCGAAATCTTTTTATTTTCTTATTAAACTGATTTTCAATTTCTGTAGAAAATATTTTAAACATATCTATTGCTTCACTTTTATTTTTCATAAGGTAAATATAGGAAAAATCCGAATTATCATCAATAAAAGTAATAAAATACCTTTTTCCATTTCTCGTTAAAACACTATTAAATTCACAAAGATCCGAATGAATTAATTCAAAAGGTTCAGTTTCTCTTAAAACAGATTTGTGAGGTGTTTTAGTAACCTTTGCTTGACTACAGAATTCACATTTTTCGAAATCATTTAATGATAAGGGGGAATAATTTCCAGTTTACTCATGTTCTTAATAAGGCGCTTATTAACATGACAGAGTCTAGCATGCCACACATTAAATGAACAAATCATATAAGCAGAACTAGAAACAACTTTATTAGCATCAACATTCAACTTAAACATCCCATCACAAGCATAACCCTTCCCCACAAATACACCATTCTTAGTAAGAGTAAACAAATTTGCCCCAATAGTTTGAACAAATCCAGCTTTATTAAGGATGTAGCCCGAAACAAGATTCTTCCTAATTTCTGAAGCATGCAGAACATCCTTAAGGATGACAGTCTTTCCAGAAGTGAATTTCAACTCGACATTACCCGTCCCCACAACATTAGTGGTGTGGGAATCACCCAACAACACTTTCTTATCAACAGCATCAGAATAGGTCTTAAATAGAACACGATCATGGCAGACATGACGAGAGGCGCCAGTATCTACCCACTAGCCTTTAGAACCCGATACCAGATTAATTTATGTTATCATAGCCACTAAGGGCTCTTCTTCAGTAACATTCGCTTGAGGAACTCGGCGTTTGTTTCGACAATTTCTTGCCATATGACCAGGCTTTCCACAGTGATAGCAAGAGAACACATTGTTGTTATTATTATTATTATAATTAGCCTGGCCATTTCTGTTTTGGTTCTGAGTTTGGTTATTCCTATTCTGGTTCCCAAACCGAATCGCATTATTTTCACCGTTCTGATTTTTCATATTTTTTCGGTTCGGCCTCAAAGCAGGAGGGGTGTTGTTCGAGCGATTCTGATTTTGATTACGGTTCTAATTTTTGTTAAAAACAACCAGAACCTCATCATTCCGATCTTGCTTACGGTTTTCCTCCTCAATCCTGAATTTTGTAATCAAACTTTCAAAAGAAAACTCCTTAGATTTGTGACGCAAACTATTTTTAAAATCTTTCCAGCCAGGGGGTAATTTATTAATCAAAACTGCCACTTGAAACTACTCATCAAAATTCATTCCTTCAGAAATAATCTCATGTGCAATTTTCTGAAGTTCGTGAGACTGTGTAACAATAGACTTGTTGTCCGTCATCTGATATTTCAGATAACGACTGACAGCGTATTTTTTAGACCCAGCCTCTTCAGTGTCATATTTCTTTTGAAGTGAATCCCAAATTTCTTTTGCGGATTTGCACGGGAGGTAAACATCATAAAGCTCATCATGAAGAGCATTCAAGATCAGATTTCTGCATGCATAATCATTGTCTTCCCAAGTTTTGAGAGTCTTATGATCTGCCTCAGAAATCGGACTAGGGAAGGTGGGTTTTTCAGAAACACAAGTAGATTCCACCTTCTTAAGAGTTAAGTAAAAAAACATTTTTTTTCCACCTCCTAAAGTGCAGACCCTCAAATTTAAAAGGTTGATTCAATGAGCCAGAAGCAGCAGCTTGATTATGTTCATTAGCCATGACAACAGTTATACAAAAAAAATAGCAGAATAGAAAACGTCTTAAAATTGTTGGGAAATATATGAACTGCAGAATCAAGAATAGATATGGTAGAGAGTACACCGGGTTGAGTCGCGGACTAAGTCGCTCTCTTTAAGACGTTTCGCGGCTCTGCCCGAAATAACACTCTTTTAATTGCTCGGGATCAAAAAATTTTCTACTGTCGGAGGCTAAAATTTTTTCTGCCGGAAAATCCTTTTTAGGTTAATCTCTTAGTCGGTTTTTGGTTCTGTGAGAGTATCTTTTTGAAAGCTATTTTGATATGTTTAAAGGAGAATAATGGAGCGTGTTGGAGGAAAATGAGGGAGCCATGTCCCCCTTTAATTTTAATTTAATAAATAAAATTCTTTAAATGTATTTTGTATAAAAAGATAATACCCAAAGCCCGGACCGGACCGGATCGGTCGGCGCGCGTGTGGAAACCACATTCATCCAAGTCCTCACCCAATAGGACAAAAGTGTAATGCCCAAAGGGCTCAAGCCCTTAAGAAAATTCTTCCATATAAAAACTCATGAAAGGTTTTATATCTCACCTATGTGGGACTTGGGATAACATCACATTTCATTAAATCACCTTGTCTTAGTTTTATTTTTCTTTAAATACACATAAACTCCAACAGGAATTCTATTTGACAGAGAGTAAATTAATATTTATTGAGAAAAGTATCCTTCTCCTTGTTTAAAAAGTAAATACAAATATAAATATTTACAATCACAGTTGAGAGATATTTTTATCACATAAAGGAGCTGCGTGTAAAATAGCCGTGGAACCGAAAACCCATTAAAGTGCGCGCGTTAAAAAGTGAAGGGACGGTTAGCGACAAAGTGGGAATGGGAGATGATCAAATTCTTTACGATATATGTTCCGATATACTATCAAGATTACCGGTAAAGTCTCTTCTCCGATTTATGTCTGTATCTAAACAATGGCTTTCTATGATAACCACCGATCCTCAGTTTATCCAAACACACCTTTTTCGAGCCAACCAAAACCCTGACTTTAAACACACCATGCAGGCTGGATTCTACTCTTACCAAATATTAGATCACCATCAAAATTGCATTACTTTGCCATTCGCGTGTTCTCCTCCTCATACTCGTAAAGATGATCGTAATGATACAAGGGTAGATATATTAGCTTCGTACAATGGTTTGTTACTTTTGGGTATTGGCCAAAAAGACCACTTTTTGTGGAACCCATCCACTAGGTCCTTCAAAAAAATTCCGGGTAATTTTTATCACCAGAGAGAATTTTTTAGCATGTATGGACTTGGTTATGAATCCTCTAGTAACGCGTATAAGGTGATCAGGATTGTTCGTGTATTTGCTAATTGGGGCTCTCCGCATAATACACACCATCCTTATCTACCAAATTATGATTCAACCACGGTTAAAGTCTACAACTCTAGAACCAACTCGTGGAGGAGCATCAGGGATTTTCCTTATAAGATTTCTGTCGATCAACAAGGACTCCTTGTGAATGGAGCTCCGCACTGGATTGTAACTCGTGCCGAAAGTGAAGAATATGTTATCATTTATTTTGATATGGTTGAGGAGAAATTCAAGGAATTGGGAAACCCTAGTTGGTTAGTCTTCGATTCCGCCTTTTGTCTTGGGGTTTTCAATGGAGATCTCTCTTTGCTTAGACAGGATTGTTTTGAGGTTTGGGTGATGAAAGAGCACGGTGCCAAAGAATCTTGGACTAAATTGATAACCAAAGACAAATCAATGCTAGATGGAAGCAATTATGTCGTACGAATTCGCCCTTTTCAGAAATATTTCGCATTTCAAAGAGTTGAGTACGTGGAAAGTCTACTTTCACCTCATATTGAGCCTGAGGCAATGTACCCTATTGAATGAGGTATACACGAAGAAAATCTTTTTCTCTTTTATAAATTAATTACTCTTTTTCTTATATCTCCCCTCTTTTGGTGCAAGAGCTAGCTAATCCGTTCTTCCTTTTAAATATATATATATATATATATTTTATATTTGCAGATTACTCATTGTCAAGTACATCTTGGTTTCAAGTTTGGTTTAAAATAAAGTTTTTCTGATTATCATCAAGGTAGGACATATATGGATTCATTTCTGAACCTAAATATATATTTTTTGCTTCGTTTAAATAGAAATCCTGTTTTTAAGTGGGATTTGTTTCCTTTTATTCATATTACTTTTTTTTTTTCCTTAATTTCTCTCTTTCTTTAATTTATAATTCATTTACTATTAAAGACATGTTAGATTTTTCGGTCTTCCATTATCATCCTTGCATACATAAGCAATGAGATTTATTTATTTTGAATGAAAGCATGAAGTACTATTGAAAAAAAAAAGGAGAAGACATAATTAAGCAATGAGATTTGAATCCTTGCACTCGCAAGGATTATAAAACGCTTCAACCATTAGGTCACTTATTATTTTTTAATTTATTTTTTTATATTACTTATATTTACACCACACATGCATTGCGTGTGTACAAAAATATAGTATATTATATTAAGTGGGATATATTACTTTTGATCATTTGGACATGACTACTCTCCATTACTTTCTCAATTTGATTTCGTTTAATGAGATATAGTTTAAGGATTAATTTTTTTTTTATGAAACTTGGTGGAGATGAGATGATACTGATCATCTCCATTAAATTTTATCAAAAAATTATATTATTCAAACTATAAGTAGGTGTAAAAATTTAATATATTTATTCATTTTTAACTATATATATTAAAATTGTAGATAATCATGTTTCTTTGTTTCATTCTTATCTTTCTTGAGTGGGATTTCTAATTATAATTAAATCACCCAATTCTAAGGTGTATATATTAATTGGTTTGATGGATATTCTAAAATTAATTAATAAAAAATTATAATTTATTTAAAATTAAATTACGAATTTTCCATGGTTCAACCAGCTCAATCTCAACTAGACCCATTGATATACCAAGCTCATGTACTATTTTAATGAACAAACTACCCAATAGAGTGCAGGCAGACCGACAGTCCATGTCTCAAAATTTAAGAGGGACACCAAAATTTTATTTATTAAAATTCAAACGAAATGTATGAAAGTAGCCTCGATCTTCTCATATTATAAGAAAGAATTAGTGGGGCAATAATATTTATTCTTTCATTCATACTAATTTCAAAACAATAAAAAAATTAGGGATTTAACTGAAGTGTTTTTTTTTGTGTCATGTAAACTCTTATCATTAAACTAATTTTTTTTTAATTCTTTGTAATGTATTTAGTTATAAGAGGGCATTTCTTAAAATATTATCTAGTGCCTTCAAATTGTAAGGACCGGCACTACTACCCTAGAAATACGAAAAGGAGAAGACAACACAAAAATATATCAACATATTTTTCATTATTCAATTCATTCGTCGTAAGGGGAATGTTTTGACTCATGGAATTGTATTGCCCACTATTTTGTTAAGATTGTTGAGGAAAAAAGAATGCGACATTAAGTATACATTCAAAACACTCTCTAACACTCTATCATATTTACTCAATGAATATGCATTGAATGAATAAATATTGATTAATACATATGCACTGATCGAGTCAGTGTCCGAATAAATGTACTCAGACGCAATACATATACACTGAGCCAATAGTATAATGTTAAAAAATAAAACAAAGTGCGTCAATTGCACCGTCGAGACATAAAAAAAGGGGCATCTCGGAATCATGTCTTCTTTGGAGAGAATCATTATATGTGGAAGAATTTGTCCTATCACAACATCCTTCTAGCCCAAAAATCCCTCTCTCTATCTACGCAAGCACAACACTTTTTGGTTCGCTAACGTATAATATATTTTATTACGAGTGTGGTGGTTCGAAATCTTTATTCGCTTTAAAATATTTTTTAGAGACATAAAAATATTTAAAAATTATAAAAAAGTTGTTTTAAAAAAATTGTTTTAGAGTGCGTAAGAATTTTTAAAGTGTGTCAATAATTACACCCTTTATTATTTGTATTAATTATTATTAATCTCTCAATCAACTTAGACTATTATTATTAACATTTAACATAAGTATTCTTTCACTTTAAAAAATATTATTAAAATATTATTAAAAATAATTTTAAAATATTAGAATATTTATGTAGAGTTATTAAACAACTACCCTTAATTTCTTCGTTTTTATTCATCCTATGATTTTTATAATCCTAGATATATTGTAGGATGTCTTTGAAGGGTCAAAATTTTAATAAAAAGAATGCAATAAATGACATCGACCTAAATCTATGATCTAGCCTAATCAATCATCCAATAACTACATTTTTTAAAAATTGAAAAATTTTAAGTATCCCAAACCCTATAAAATATTTTTTTATACTATAATTATTATAATTTTTGAGAAAAGTACAATAGAAGGGTTGATCCTTCAATCTAATGGCCTTCTTAATTTGAGTTTTTGTTCATTTTCGAAGGCCACTCATATTATTAAAGTATATTATATATATTTATAAATATAATAATATTTTGAGAAGTTATATTGTATATTTTTAAAATTATACTTTATTTTGGTAATAAGGATAATTATTTTAACAGTAATATTATCTTTTTTGGAATTTTATATTGATAATTTCAAAGTTCATATCAAAGAGGTTTAATAATAAGCTAATAAAATTCAAACTTCCACACGATTTACTATTTAAAATTCTAATAACAAATAAAAATTCGAAAGAAACAAAAACTAATCGTCATATTATGACTTTATGATGGAGTAAAAGTATCTGTGTTTTCAAATTTAAAATCGAATGACCATACGGCCAATTATTATACCAATAATGCGTTTCTTCTTAATAGCAAAATCCGGAGAACTTATAAGGCCATCCTCTAGAGGCTTTATAAAAAGTAGGTTGTACTTGTTGACATTTGAAGAGTGAGATTGAATGAAAATTATCTCTCTTTTTTTTTTAAAGTTGTAGTGTGATATGGATAATTGAAGAGCCTCTTGTAACCTTTAAATTTGACGCGACTCTTCAAATACTTTTCTACGTAAAATTTAAAAAATCTCATGAAAATACTCTACAAGTTTAATAAATTATGTGATTTAAAATCCGAGATTCATGTTTGAATGAAACGGCATTAATTTCATTTTATCATTATTATTTTTGGCATCAGCTCCATTGAAATTACCTGCACACAATCAAATCTAACAGGGAAAAGATCAGCGAATGATGATATTGCCACCAAAATTCGATTTCCCTTGCCTTGTTCTGTAAAAATATGAACAAGGACCTGAGGGTCCATTTCTAAATCAACATAAATAACACCTGTTGCGACACATCTTTTGGACCCCTTGAAGAACAGCCCTTGCTTCACCAGTTAAGCCAGGATTCTCTTTAGAGCACCCATCACTCTTCAACTTCACCCTCCCCACAAATGGCTTTAACCCGCCGGGTAATAATGCATGTATCAACTAAACCACTCCTCTCAGCAAGAATTGAACAAATTTGAAAAAGGCTCGTCAATAACCCTCAGCACATTCTCAATAAATATCAGCTGTGACCGCATTCCCATCATACCTCCCCTTATTTCTGCTCAGCCAAAGTTCACAGCACACACAAACTGGAACAAAAGTTCTTTAAAGCAAGGGGAACTCACCTTAGACAGCCACCATTCATTCAATTTCAACTGAAGCAAACCAGCCCAATAATGTACACTCCCAGCTTTTCTTCGAAAAACCTCCAAACTTGTTGAGCGATCTCACTTTGCACAAAAACATGACTAATTGATTCCCAACTCGCTTCAGTACAACCCACACATCTCGAAGCTAAGTGAATGCCAATCTTTTGAATTGCATCATCTAAAGGCAACTTGCCAGAAACAGCTCTCCATACTATGATGGACCATTTTTTTAATACATTTACTCCACATCATGGCAGAAAAAGGAGATAAACTCCTCTTTTGCCTACCAAGATTCCGAGCTATTAAGGAAAACTGACTGCTTGAAGTCCATAAGCAAATGTCCTTCGAATCACTTAGCCTGGCTCTCATAGAAGCTAATTTAGGACCAAGAATTTGTTGAATGTCTGGTGCACATTGCTGAAGTACCTCAGAACTATGCATAATCACATCCCTGGCTGTGATCTCCTTCCAATTAGAAGGGACTGGCATGAACTCATTGAGGTTGAAACATCTAGCCACCCCCTCATACCAAGCATTGATCTCCCCTCTCCTAATCACCCATCTAATCTGAGCTTCTGCTAAGTTTTGTACCTGAAGGTCCTGAACCATCCTTTTCCAGGTAACTGAACCATTCAAGCAGACATTATCAGAATGAATGAACTTAGAATACTTCTTATTCATGAAACCAACCCACAAACTATTTCCAGCCCTCAGTTGCCACCAAAGTTTGATAGCAAAAGCCTTGTTTATATCAGCCATACTTCTAAGACCAATACCCCAAAAGAAATTAGAAAGTGCATTAGTCCTGTATGGGGTCCATTTAAAACGCTGACCAATATGCTTAGGTCTGGCACTGCTATTTAGTAGACAAGACAGTTCGGATTCAAGAATAAGGCCATAACTTGTCATCACAGTAATTTTACGTAGCAAATAAAAGCAAGAGCAATAGTTTTTATCAAGACATTCATAGAGATTTGCATAACAAGTTGACATAGAACAATCCATAACTTGTCAACATCCTCTCACCTTTTACATGTAAATTACAATTCAATCAGCTCAGTTTCACAAATACAATGCGAGATAATAGAAATCTACAAGAAACCTTATCTATAGATGCATTTAGACAAAAAAAGAGCTGCTCGAAACCATCTCACCCAAAAGCTTAAATTGTTAGGTAGTGGGCCAACAATATATATCATGCTCTTCCAAAGGTGCACTTTGTGCACAAACACAAAGGGGGAAACAAATGCTTGATACTATGTTAGCAACCATCTCACCCAAAAGTTTAAGCTGTTAGGTAGTGGGCCAACAATATATATCATGCTCTTCAACAAGAACATTAAAGGTTACCAAGGAATTTCTTGACCATCCCATGCGAAAAACTTGCCGTTATCGTGTCTCTTTGCGTTGTTTATGATGCTTAAGAGCTTTTGCACTGAGAACTCTTTGGTGAAAAGCTTTCCTGCTGCAACATTTCTCTGAAATGGCTTAGATAGATCTGTGTCAACCGTACCCGGGTGCAATAAAAGGCAAATGATTGGATCTTTCTTTCGCGCAAATTCCACTGATACAGTTTTCGTCACTGCAAAAGCATCATTACATGCACGTTATTACAAATTTGGACAGGATTAGACAAATATTTACATAACGGTTTTGAGGGTAAAAGTGACACATAATGTCACAACCCTATTGTTGTGGGCGAGCTGTTGTATATTCTCCAGTATGGCAGCAGTATATCGGTATATGCTGGCAGCCTACACACTATATTGCTCATTTGGTTCGAGTTTTGTTGTTGTTACCAAGAATTCTAAATAGGTAAATTCACATTCAGATGCTCTTATAGTTCATGTCAAAAGTTTGAACCATAAGATGACCATGCTTAAAATTAGCATATGAAATTAGTCAAATTACCATTTTGGATTCCAGGAAAGCACAAAGGCTCGAACCAAAAATCATGTATATAAGTGTTCATCCCACATTGCCTTGGTCAAGTAAAGTAATGTGCTATATATGTGTGGTCATTAGCCCTTCCTAGTAAAAGGACTTTTGAGGAAACGCAAAACTTTGCAGGCTCCTGCTCAAAGCGGACAAATTTCTTATTGGGATGTGACACATAAACTAAGGCAATGTTTGTAACATCAAATAATCCTTACATAGCATGCAAGAAACTTGAATTAGTCTGGATCATTAGATTGGAACTACGAAAGGTAAGAGTTCAGCATTTTGAAAATGCAACATTTGTATGTTCGCATTCTAAAACCAAGCTTAAGAACTATGTATTAAATCAATTTGTGACTTTTTATGGATCTACAATTTGAATATATTACCCACTCAACTTCAAAAAATTATATCTAATAATAAGTTCACTAAGAAATCATACGCTGATTAAGAGCAGATTTAGAAGACCGATACGAGTGCCACCCGCCTAAACAATTGTCCCCTATCGATCCCACCCTTGCACTTAAGTTGGCCACAACTGCGAAATCTCTTTCAGTCCCAGACCCTCCTCCAGCCTTTAGCAAAGGCCACATGTGCTGTTTGTACAAACAAATAAACAAAAAGTACAACATTTTGAAAGCGTATTTGATTACAGCTTAAAACTGTACACAAAAAAGCTGGGCTGGATTGTTCTGCATGGAAATGAATTGAATTGCTTTTACGCGGAAAAGTTGCCATGGTAAACCAAAAGTTAGGAAGGTGGTGGTTCTCAGATTACATGGACAAGAAGAAGCTGTACACTGGAAATTAGTTCCATGGATAATCTGGCAACTCTACGTATTGTGGAATATCATGAAATTTCAAGCTTTTCCCATGGAAAACACAAATGCAATCAAACATTAAGGGCATGTTTGATAAAAGAAATTGAAAAATGATTGAAAACACAACTAATTTTTACGAGAAGTTGGAAAAATGACAAGAAAAAATTTACTTGAAAAATAAGGAAAAGATGGAAAATATCTCACCAAATCACTCATCTATTTTTTTTCAACTTCTCAAAATACTTGATGGCTTCTCCAATCATTTTCCATTCTTTTATCAAACGGGCCCTAAGGGTGTATTTGATAAGTTACATGGAAAAATAATTAAGTTCTATGTAATAATTTCATATGGGAAGATTTTTCATGGAAAACAAAAATTAGGGCAGACGTGATTCTTGAATTATATAGAAAATCAAGCTAAACCAGGTTGTACCATGGAAATTGAGTTACGGAAAATATGCAACCTAACGCCGTAAAGATGGAAAACATGAGTAGTTTGTGCAAACACGAAAGTCACTGGATTTTAACCAAGATGATTTGTCGTTTCTCTTCAAAAGCTCAATGAAAAAAATAAACAATGATTAATGAATTAATTCTTAGATCTTATGTAGAAGTTGAGTGATCATCATACCTTTATTACTAAAATAGGACCCACTGCATTCACCTCGTACGAAAGCATTAGAGATGATCTTTCTACTTTGTTCAATGTCGTTTCTGCACTGGAAAATTGAAGACAATAAGTTTATTTGCTTCTACGAATCATCTTGAAGTATCTTTCTTCAAGTACTTTTGAGATGTAAAGAATCCACACAAATCAAATCAATGAAGAAACGTAGGTACCTGGGTGTAAAATTTCAGGTATCGAAAGAATACCAGATGCATTAATGAGAAGGTTTAAAGAGCCGTATCTATCTCTTATGAACTTCGCAGACTCCTGATAATAGATGTTATTACTAGTAAGTAACAAAATTCATATGTACGTGAAAGACAAAGTTAATATACATGCTCTAATTCTTGGAAAAGAGAAAATAACCTTTAAAAGACTCGAAATTGTCTCCTATCCAACCAAGAAATGAGATATCACCTAAATAACATCACTTTACTGAATATCTTATACTCTCACCATCCCTAAATATCACCTGGCGTGAGTTTTGGTATGTTGCTTATGTTTTGAAAAGGAAAGTGGACTCTTACTCTGAGACATCCCACAAAGGAATAGTGGACTCTTAATTTCTGACAGAGGGAGTATAAAGGTATTACACTAAACGGGATGGGAGGCGGTCTCATGAGGTTGTCAAGTTAACCCCGTACCCACCCCAAAAGGCTCCTTAGGGACAGGGACAGGTTGGGGATAGGGTTTTATTAGGATATAACCCCCCCACCCACACACCCCCAACCCCTCCCCACAAACAACACACACATTACCATCCTGTAGTTATATTTGCTAAGTTTAATTCGAAGTGACTAGACTGAGCAAAGTAACCTCTATTGTGGTTTCCATGGTAAGGTCCAATCTTTGAATGTCGAGGCGGTCAACAAACTTATCTCTTAGTTCAAGAAGCCCTTTTGCCCCATTGGGATTACGGCATGTACCAACAACATGCCCGTTGTCATTTTCTTCTAGCAATTGCTTAACCTGCATGAGTAGAAGTGGAGTGAAAATTTGCATGACGAAATGGGAAGATTTTTCAAATGATTAATGTGAAACTTGTTACTAAGAAATTTTTTTAATATACTAATATTCAGTTATCTAATGGTGATTTCCAAATTCAACACACACCATGCCACCATGGGCAGCATACAAGTTTGAAACAATTAAAGAAAATTAAAGTTCAAAAAATAAGTAGACCTAAAGATTAGACTGTTTCCACAAGAAACTGGTGGTCAATCGAAACTTGATAGCACTTGGATAATGATCACAAAAATTTAACATCAAAAACCTCACACTAGGTGAGAGGCTACGGGTTCAGAACCGAGGTGGGTTTAACCGCGTAATTAAAAATGAAGTATTTCTAAGGAGTTCTTGCAGATCCATAGGGAAAGCAAGTCTTCAAAGAGGCTCAAGAACAGGAGATATGCAGGTATGAACCCCATAGGCACATTCAAACCCCATAACGGGTAGTTAAGTTTCTAATCCTGCTGGAAGGTTCAAAGTTCAAACCCTATCAATACCATGTCATAATAAAATTTCTCTCTAGGCCTTGACTGTGGTTTTCAAAAAAAAAAGAAAAGAAAAAGACACAAATGTGAGATATATTTACGTTTGTAAAATCTTATGTTGGGTCAATCATATCACAAGACTGACTGAATCAATTAGGGAGTGTTTGGTTGCTAAAGATTTCCACAATTTCCAGATTCAGTGGCGTTGGATTGGATAAATCTTACAAAGTAACAAATCTCCATGGTACAACTTGCTTTGGCCTAATTTTTACCTTTCCCGTGGAACCCAAATTCCAAAAACCACCTTCTATCCATCCCATTTCAAAAGGAAGAACATGACAATGGTACAAACAATCTCAATGGGTTCATACACAAAAGTCATAAAAATCAAATAACATGGAGAAAAGGGGAAATAGCAAGAAAGAAAGAAGCTAGAAATGAATAACCCAGAGTATGAAAAAAGAGAAAGAAATTGAAAGGTGGGGTGGGGTTGGGTTTACTAACAAATTCAAGGCCAATGCCTCTAGAAGCTCCTTGTACCATTGAAACACGACCACCACTTTCCCATTTCTTGTTCAATTGAGAAGAAGTGGAGAAGAACGAAACCCGTTTGATTGATCTGAGAAATGGCATTGCAATGAGGGCCCTGTGATTGAGAAGATGAAGCTTCATCATCTATTATCTATTTTACTTCAATATCAAACATAGGAAGAATCCAATTTCTGCTAGAGAGAGAGAGGGGGTGGTTGGCAGTTGGAGATCAATGGAAAACGCAAGGCACCGGCCTAAGAAAACAACTCTGCATTGGCCGTGGTTCATTCTGTGCCACATCGCACCAGTGTGAGAGAGGTTGAATTACCCCTTAAACCTCGTTTGATTGACGCCAATGAAGTGAAAAATTAAAGTTTGCTAAGGTTTTTTTCTTGTATTCGATAAAATATAAAAAATATTTATACATAGGTATTGTTATTTAAAAAATTTATAATAAATGATAGAAAATCACAATGAAAAATAATCTCATGGATATTAAAAAAAAATGACTTTATCCCCTATTTTCTCTTTCGTTAAGAAAGTGTTTCTAGATTTTGTATTTATCAAACAAAAGAAAAGAAAAACTTTTATTTCTCAAGTGTTCAAATCTGTAAACCAAACGAACCCTTAGCTCCACCAAAGTTGGGTGAAATTGCACAAGAACTTTATCCCGTGAAGTAGACTCAGGATGCGCTTGTTTTTCTAATCTCGGGGTGTTTGTTTTTCTCTCTCAATGTTTATCGAGAGAATTTTAAGCATTCATATTATGATGGTTGTTTTTTAAAATTATTAATAGGTTACTCATTGTTTTTTTTAATAATTAAGTATTCAGCATTAAGATATATGAGTTTTGCTAAATTTTGAATTTAAATTATTATTTTATACAAAAACTTAAAATTCAAAACATCATTTAAAATAAAAAAAAAAAAACAAACAAACAACATTTTCAGGGCTTTTATTCCGCATTTAGCATTCAACAATCAATAACTAGCATTTAGTAATCAAAGGTTAAAAAAAAAAACCACACCCTTAGGTTATTACTGATCTGAAGTTAAATTCTGAAGATACTGCTTGTTTTTTATTCTGAATGAGTCCTTATAAGTGTTTCTTTAAAATAATGGTTAAATTCAATATTAAGCATTATGTGGAGCTGATACCTCTTAAGGCTCGTTTGATTCAAGTTTTAAATCATTGCAAGAAAGCTACATTCCATTATAGAATGATTTTATTGTTTGGTTTGAGTTTTGGGTTATGAATATATCATTTTAGAAATGTAGTATTTCTTCAAAGTTTTTCCTTTTAAATGGATGAGAATATATGATTTTCTTTCAGATTTTCTCATAAAATTTCATCTTAAGTCCAAAATATCCTTTTTATTTATCAACATAATTTTTTTTCATTTGTATTATTTTTAAAAGGAAAAAATGTTATTGAACTTTTTCTTTTTATTATTAAATACACACAACGACTTTTCACAGTTTCTAACAATCAAAATTTAAATTTTACCTTTGTAAAATTGTTAGAACTTGTATTTTAATTTTATAAAAGGAAGAACATTTTGGTAATTCACATGTATTTTATTAATATTTTCATTTCAATAAAATATAAAAACATAATTCAATGTTTTAGGAAATAAGAATTAATGTCCAAACTAAATATTGGCAAGGCATCCTAAATATTAAGAAAAAAGTTTTTCAGGAATCTATGATGTCTTTTACATTTTCAAAACTCGAACCAAACGAACCCTTAATACTGAATGCTTAATCTTAGAAAAATATCCATTAACCTTTTAATGATTAAAAAAAACTTATTTCAACCTCTAAAGGCTTAAAACTCTACCGTTAAGTATTAAGAGGAAAAATCAAATGCCTCCTTAAATTTTTACCAAAAAATGAATTTGTCTTGTTTAACCTAACTTATATAATTTAAAGAATTTTTGTTTTTTTGATACAAGGGGTATATGGATACACATGGGTGCAAGGAATCAGGTTCTCATGACTTGAACATAAGAGTATGGTGGAGAAACTCACTCATGTTTATACTAGGGTGTTAGTATAGGCACCCTAAAATAGTAATTTGAATTGAACATCCATTATTTAGGCACCGATATATAATTTTTAAATCTGCATAAAGCACCCATAACAATTAGAGTATCCTAAGAAGCATGTCAATTTCTCTTTTTTCTTTAGCCCGAAACATCCCAGGGTATGCAATTAAATGGCAACATGAATATGTATATTAATTAACTATCCTTACTTGAGAAGTCTTCTAACTCAATATTCATTCTAAATACAATAAGCAAAAGTATCTGAATTTTTTGTGTTGTTCTCTTCTTCCTTAGACCATCTCCATTGGATGGCTAAATTGTTAAATTTTAGCATATGAGGTTTACAGCAGATGGTTAAATTGCTGAAATGGCAAACAGAATGCTATACCTTTGCCAAATTTGGCAAGGGACAAACAATTACCATAGCCGACTCTGTGGATCTCGACTGTATAGGGCCGATATTTTCAACATCGTCTGTCATTTTTTTTTTTAAATTCTCCATAGCCGACACTCAATGTATCGGCCAAGGATTATATCACAGCCAATATTCTAGACATCGTCCCTCAAATTATTTCCAATTTAAAAAATAGTCGTTATCAAACGGCTCTTTTTTAACCCCGCCTATAAATAGCTTTCAACCGCGAACAGAATTTTCGCATTTTATTTGTATTTTGCTACTTTTTTTTCTTTCATCTTTCTCCAATAATTTTAAAATTGAGCTTTTAATTATTTTGTTTACAATTTCGAATTTACTTTATATTTTAAATTATTATTTATTTGTTGTTTACTTTTTAAAATTAAATATTAGTTTTATTTTGTAATTTTACATTATGTCCAAAAATCGCGGATCGAATATAACACCGGTAGAAGACGAAGCGCTTTGTCGATCATACATGCAAATTAGCGTCGATTCGATAATTGGTACAAATCAAACTAATGAGCGATTGTGGGAAGCCGTATCCGCTATATACCACCAATAACCTGATATTATCGTTCGAAGAACAACAGGTTCTCTTCAGTCGCGCTATCATTACGTTAGTTCTACAATTGTTAGTTTTGTGGCTAAGTTGTCACATGCAATGAATAATCCCCAAAGTGGAACAAGCGAAATTGATTGGGTAATTTCAGTAAATCATATGAATTTTTTTTAATTCCCTTTATACATCTATAAATTTTACTTATCTCAATGCATTTTGTACAGGTTAAAGAAGCGCGAGAAGCTTTTTTAATCGATAAAAAAATACCTTTTAAATTTGATAATTGTTATCAAATTTTAAAAGAGCACAAAAAGTTCGACCTTAGTACAACGTCATTAAATACACAACATTCTCGTTACGGTCCAAGTGATAGCGGTGATTCATCTACTAACATTGGAGACGGCTCTTCTCCTATTGACATCGAAGGACCTGACGGAAGTAGGCCTACTGGGCGAAATGAAGCTAAATTACAAAAAAAAAAAAAAAAGGACACCAACAATATACACAGTTGGTTTTCTTATTTTCAAAAACACCAATTTTTATTTTTACAAATATAGAAAACAGTTTGATTTTGTATAAAAAAAAATATGGGTAATTTTTTTTATAAATAACAGTCAGGTTTTGCAATTTTATAAAAGGAGAAAACATTGGGTTGTTTATTTAAAAAAACAGCTTTTCATGATAAAAAAATAATGACAATTTTTTGTTTTGACAAAAAAAAATTACATAATTGTATTACTTTTTTTTCAATAAATAACATGTACAACAAATTATTACTATATAATGAGGAATGTAATAAAAAAATTTGCATAAAACTATAAATAACATGTACAACAAATTATTACTATATTAATGAGGAATGTAATAAAAAATTTTGCATAAAACTAAAATTCACCTCAAAAAATGGATTGGCCCGTCTTCTCCTCCTGCATTCATTTGATCGATTTTTTTTTTGAGATGGTTGGGAGCTCCCTGGTAGCTCACTTGGTTTAATTGCATGATGCTCGGATCTGTATAAATGGGAGGAGAAGACGACCGTTAAAAATAGAGCCGTTGGGGGAATAAACCCACAGCCGATGCACAGTGCATCGTCTGTGGCATAAACCACAGCCGATGCACAGTGCATCGTCTGTGGCTGCAATTCTCACAGCCAGCATTGACTGCATCGGCCAAGGCTTTCTCTACCATTTCCTTCCCATTCTGCTGCGGCAGCACAATGAATGGTATGCTAAAATATAACAATTTAGCATACAATATTGACAATCTAATGGAGATGGTCTTAGAAATCAAGTTAATAAACCATGTCATGTTTTAAAATTTTAACATGATTATTTGATTCTTTTGGCATGAGTTCCCATTTTTCTTTCATTCTTTCCTCCTTTTTTCTGGGGAAGAGAAAAAGGAATTGAATTCCTATGCATTTTGTTTTTAGAAATCTTTGTGATATATACAAACTTAATGTTTGAGAGTTTCAAGTCAAAATAAAAAGGGTTTTATCAAAATTATAAATGGTTAAAACATCAAACACTTATGTTCATTTGTTTATTGTGTCATAGGAATTAAAATATATTATTAAAGATTCAATAAACTTAAACTATTTAATTTAGTACATTTGTAAATATAATATATATATATATATGTTTCTTTTGTACAAAAATATAATGAAATCATGGGTTCCAGAAGAATGAATGAGAGATAATTAGCAATATAAACCTTGTTTTGAATATGGGTGCCTTTAAGACGGATATATGATATAACAAGTCATTTTTTATCTTTTAACGGGATGTTAAAACTGATTATTAAGGGTGCTTTTACTAGCACCCTTTATACTACATATCGTAACACCTCATGTGTAGTTTGAAGGAAAAATGTATCCTATTTTTACTATGCTAACACCCCACTCTGCTAGAAAAAAAGTTATACTATCCTAGCACCACACTATGCTTTAACCCGAAGCAATTTATTTTTTTTGAAAAAATATTTTTAATAATAAGGATATTGATTTAGTAGTTATGCAAGAACCTATATGTTTTAGTAGTCAAGATTTGAATTTTGTTGGAGTTATAGTATAGTTCTGTTCAATTTGTTATATCACATTATTGATACAAGCATCATATATATATATATATATTTAAACAAAATTGAAAATAAAAAATCTAATACAATTTCAAAGGCATTTGAAATAAGTATTTAATTTCTTTTATAATATAGTATAGTTTTGTTCAATTTGTTATATCACATTATTATATATGTTTACTAAATACATTTTCAGTTAGTCGTTAAGAGTTCAGATTTTGAAAAAAAATAAATATTCTTTTCTTAAAAAATGATAGGCTATAGTTTAGCCCATTATTTGTTTGACAAAAAATGTGTGTGACCACACACCGTACCACACTTCTACAACGTCAAATGTCACTCGTACAATGTATATACCTACATATACATATAATATAAATAAAAGAAAACATGTTACATCAACTATCTTGATGATCTCTTTATTCATAGTAGGTATATACGTTAACAAATTTTACATGTACAATCATCTGGTACAATATTCAATTTATGCGGATACAAATATCTTAAGATAGTTATAATCCATCATCATAAATTCTAAGTCAAGACTTAACAAATACGGCCATAAAAATAAAAAATAACATTCCCAAAACATACATAAATGCATTAAGTTGTACATTATGTTTTAAACAAAACTTATTATTTTAATAAGAGACTATCTACTTTGTCAACAATCACATTACATAAAACTGAGCCAGCTCAGGAAATGACTCGGTGCTAAGTTCATCCTCAGCATTATCCAACATCCACAAGAGGTGATCAAACAGAACAACTTCACATCTCACATATAAATCACCATTTGAGTACTCCTTTTCAAGAAGCGCACTCAATAAAGGGTGGCTCAAGTACTTTGAACTAATTACATATTGCCTCCTTGTACTTCCCACAAATACAATTTCCTGCCAGTACCTTTTCTCTCTCATTTGATCAAATTCCCAATTGAATTCTTCTGTTGAAGGCCCAAAGCTTGAGCTATTGGATGAAGTAGACCTACCCAGTCGCCTTGAGAGGCTCTTGCACTTGTTTAATATAAAGTTAATCTTCTTCTTCATTTTGATTAGATAAGAGAGAGAGAGAGAGAGAGAGAGAGAGAGATTTGAACACAGCAATTTATAGAGTAAGTATATAATACAAGTGCAAATATGCAATGGTATTTATGCTTGGGGAGTTTTGGAGGGTTGAATGATTGGGTACTTGGGATTTATGTGAGATATATTGGTTCATGCCTTGATGGAAGCTACGTGGAATATATTTGTGTCAGAGAGAATGTGACTCATTTAATTTCAATATTCTAATCTATTGTCTGATTGGGAAATTCTACTCTTAGACTTCTCATAAGGATTTATCACTGAACCAGTGGTTACAATTACTTTTTTTAAAAGATTACAAGTACTGCTGCATTTTTGGCACCAAATTTTGGCCTCGCCTGTGCCCGTAAAACTAATATATATATATATATGTATGTGTGTAAAATTGTACATATATATGAATTCAAATTCAAAAATATATTGTATATGAAAAAAGCTTTGTTTCAATTTTTAGATAGGACCTTTCGAATAACAATATCCCATATATATATATATATATATATGTATGGAGTCCGCTTCTAGTACGGACTTATCTTTACGGATTGATCCTTTTACGATGGTTTTTCGTCATAAAAACATTTGGAGAATGTTTTTTATAACGTAAAACTGTCATAAAAAGACCGGTCCGTACGAACATGTCCGCACTTGAAATTTCCTGTATATGTATTTATCAATAATGGATGCATGTTTTCAAGAACAAAGATCCTGGTCTAGTCATGTGTGGCATAACATGGAATGTGGTTTGAGGCTCTATATAAAATTAAACATTACATAAGAAAAAGAAAAAGCTAGCAAGTTGTTGTAACAGAGTTTTGTGCCAGAAGATTAATTGGAATTTTAGCCATATGAGGTGGTTCCCACAATAATACTGTAATACCAGATGAATTTTGTTTTAACAAAGACTTGTCTATGGCAAATTGGTTTTTTCAAGTTCTTGGAATATAGACATAAGATATCATGTTCCCACAGCAATAATGCGAACAAGTTTTAACATTTTCATGTGCATAAAAATAAGCCGAATTTACAGGAATAACCCATGTATCTGGATGAAACTCATTAAATATACAACAACAAAATTTTATGTTCTTTTAATTATTCCTTCTTTTTTAGCAAATAGTCCTAACATATAAACATAATAAATTTTTATGTTCCCGGTCTCTTTTTTGATCATTTATAATTCAAGTAGTAAAGACTAGTATCTGATTCGACTCTCCCCTTTCCTATACTTTTTCTAACTTATCGAATTTTAAGTCTATCTGCAAACTCATCAATATCTTTAAAAAACTTAAAATGATCGAGTATCATTTATCCTTAAAAAAAATGTCACCTTTTGCAAAACAGCTTGGAGTGAGGGAGGGCAAAGTTTATGGGGGGTGGTGAGGGATAGGCCCACAGGTATGGGAGCTTCATTGCATGTCCTCCTTCAACCTAGAAATAGCAATATTGTCAATAAAGAACATACATGAACCTTTATTGATCAACTTGCATCATATCATAGCCTTAATTTAATTATACACTGTCTACCTAGGCCAATGCATGAACATGCACGTGCATGTGGCTAAAATTATTTGATTTTGTTCTCCTTATATTATTATTATTATCAATCAATATCTTTAGAAAGTGCTAGATAAAATCCGGCCAATATCTTACGCAGTTGTTTAGAGGTTTTTAATTTTGCTTAGGGTCAAAGTTCGAGTCTCTCAAATTTTGTTCATGCATCTATTAGAAAAGTTATAAAAAAAATTATTTCTCCTTCCCCCTCTTTTTTTGATTGACTATAAAATATATCAGTGTACTATTTGTATTAATATATATATATATATATATATTTAGATTTAGATATAAATTGATCTAAAATACAAATTGTTCAAAGGGGTCCTTGGGAAACTGAAATTTGAATTATTAAAGGATAACCATCAGTTGGGTTTCGGCCTTGACACAAAGTTGGTATACCAGGCTTGGGCCAGTGACCTTTATACCCGGGGCAGGACCGCATGGTCTAATATGGGCCTTTGAAGTTTGAACCCTCTCAATATATACTCTATATATATATATATATAGGGTTCATTACTTCATTTATGGTACGAACCCTTTTACGACAATTTTTCGTTATAAAAATATTTAGTGTATACCTTTTATGATGCAAAATCATTATAAAAAATATATGTCCATACGGACTAGTCCGCACTTGAAATTTCCTGTATATATATATGTATAATATCTCTTATCATCTCCTATTAATATAAGATAAAAGAAATAGAAAGCAATTATAACACTAAATTTTAACAAATTTATTATTTTATTTAAGAATGTTGTTGACTGCACTTGAGCTTGTCAACTTTAGGTTAGAAGAGAAAATGCCTTACCATTGAACTCCCATTCTATATAAAATATATGTATATATAAAAATAAGACGTGCACAAGTATCACTTGTATATTCGAGTTTAGTAATAAAAGTTTAAAATAATTATAGTCTAGTAATAAAAGTATGAAATAAATACGATTAACCCATGAGAATCTTAGAAAATATAAGAAGTTGGTTTAGACTGGTTCAATGATTTATTTTCTCCTACTTGCAGTTTTTTTATTACACAACATAAATAATCTTATTGAATGACCATTTGAAACAAAATTCTACATACGTTTACCTTCTAACTATTTAAACATTTAAAGCTCTTGAATTTTTATAACTATGTGTAGATATAATGCACTTCATTCAAAATTAACTCAATCCTAATATGTTTGAGAGGGGTGACTTTAATATGATAAAGAATTGATATTCATCTATATTATTAATTAAACGTGAAGAAAGGAATTTTTTAAGTCTGTGAATAACAAAATTACTCTTTTCATGCTGAGAATTGCAATAAAAATATTGTTAATGCAAAGGCTTGAGACCAAATACTATCTTGTATATATATATAGGATCCCACCTTTTAATAAAGCCCACAATGTTAGAGGCCAGCCCGGCGATACAAACATGCTTTATAAGATAACTAGGGCAGCCCATCTGGCATGATAAAACGAATAAAATACAATAATTAGATAAAATATAATTATGTAAAAAAAATGAGGATCGAAAATATGTATGATTGTACGTTAAAGGATGAAAACGGACCAGGTCTTGCAAAAACAAAACCCTATCCATCTAAAAATATAACCATCATTACTCGAGAGAGGCCTTACTTGTATAATTGGACTTAAAATTGCCTCGACCTTTTTGATAATGTAATAGTGTTTTAAGTCTATATATTTAAAATAAATAAATATTATATTTGAGGCATGTCAGATCCTGGGACAAAAAAATTCTAACTCCATTCAACTCTGTTCGGATTAAAACCCACGTACTCGATCGGGATATTTTAATATTTTTAATTTTATCACAATAATTTCTTGTCAATAATGTGTAATATTTCCAATGACTATTGAGTCAGAAATACATTAGGTATGTCAATATAATTGTAATTCTTTTATACATAATTTAATAATCACAACAAATCTTGTTTTGTGAATCTTGATGAACATATTTCAAATATATAAATTTTATTAAAGTTGGATTCGTGGATTTAAAGTTATGACATTTGAAAGTTTTCTAAAAATTTGATGAGAGATAAGTATTGTAAAAAAGTAAAAAGATGTAAAAGTTATATTTGTATATATGTTTCACGCATGAGTAAATATTGACTTGATTTGACATCTTAGAGCATTTCCAATGCAAAAATGGGTTAGAGAGCATCAAACCATAAACATATAAGCATATTTTTCTTATGTGCCACAAAAAATTTATTGATGGACAAGTCTCAAAAAAAACATATCCAATGCAATTGTCAAAGAGATTGTTAATTAGGAAATTTATGAAAATAAAATTAATAACTTTATATGCAATATGGATCTTGTTTTGTAAATCTTGATTCATATTTTTCAAAAGTATAATTTTTATAAAAAATAATTTATAAAATAAAAGTTAAAATATTTAAAAACTTGAAAAATAAAAGTAAGTTGACATAAAAGATGATGTGCAATTAAGACATTGTTTAAGATACCCTTTAAAAGTAAATGATCACCTTCACAATGTCTATTATAATTTTTGGCTTTTTGCCACATAAGCTTGATGATCATTATTGATATTTGTATTGGAGAGCATTTTTTTAGAACTTTGTCTATCCATCCTATGTGGCATCTCAATTATTCTCAATTGATGGTTGCATTGGAGATGCTCTTAAGTTCCGTTTGATAACAACATGAACAAAGAAAATAAAAAAAATAAATTGATTTGGTAAAAAGTTAGAAAATAAGTTAAGACATGTGATAAGATATTTTTTAATTCATGCTCATTTTATAAGTAAATGTTCTTCATTATTCATAATTTTTTGTGAAAATTTTTTCTTCCTTAACCACAACAAAAATTTCTCCATGAAAAAAGTCACAAAGTAAGAAAATATCTCACTATATGTGTCAATATATTTTTCAACTTCTTACAAAAATCAATTGCTATTAGTTTTTTTTTCTATATTGTTATCAAATGAACCCTTATTGTGTATAAAAATGATCTAATATTAACACCATTAAAAATAAATATAAAACATTGGATTAATTTATTATTTTACAGCAAAAAATTCTTATATTTTATAATTTAGATAACTGGCCTGGTTTTGTTTCACATTAAGTCTACACAGCCCCTCGCTAGTCCAGGTCCCGCCTCGTTAATGAGAATTGAATATAACTTTTTATTTTTATTTTAGTATTTTAATTTGATAACTTTACTTTGGGTATATTTTAAGGATATATTAGTTTTAATATGAATAATGATACAAATTATATTCTAATATGAAATTTTGGCACATTGAAATTCTGACAATTTGTGACGTGGTTAGATAACATGCATAAAATCGGCATGATTTTTTTTTGACATGGATGAAACTTCAGCAGCTAAAGGTCATAATTAAATGGGACGACTTGGATTCGTCTCAATTCGTGAAACACAAATAAAATCCATTTAAGTATATTAATTCACAAATCGATTTATCGTGTAAATTGCTAGCTGATCCATATATCCGTTATAAAATAAGTGTTATTTGATGCTAAGAGTTATGCACGATTTGTGTTATAAATACAATCTAATGGGTAATTGAGTATTTAGCTGGTCATTAAGTATTACTTGTATACGAAACGAATTGAACCGTTTATTTTAAACATATTAAAATGAATTGGGTTGTGTCATTTGTTAGTTAAATATGTTGTGTATGAATTTAAATTTTTTATCCTTTTATTAAAAGAATTTTACATGTATGGGTGAAGACATTTTTTACTTGACATAAGTTTAACTGAAAACAAAACCGAAACGAACCGGATCATTTACCATACCTATATCCTAGCATAGTAAATATATATTAGATGTTTTTTGGCTTATGCATAGTATACTTTTTTTTCCAATATAATGTTGCTCATAATCTTTGTCCCCCAAATAATCATTTCGATCTTTATTCCTAATTTAATGTATTTTTAAAAACGTTACATATATTGACATTTTTTAGCGTGAAAATGTCATTAACGTTGTCGCTTTTAACATAGAGTAAGCAACTCAAATGATCCCTAAACTTTCGATCTAGTACCATTTTTGCCATTAAACTTTAAAACGAACCACTTTAGTCATCTAACTTTGGAATGAGTACCACTTTGACCATTCCGTCAAATTTGGCTATTAAATTCGATGCATTTTGCGTGGCGCATGACTTTGTATAAGGTCATTTTAATCATATTATAGCAGAACGGCCTTTTCTTTTAATAATTTTCGCCAAAATAAAACATACACAATGTATAAAACATATGAACATCTTCAACAAACAGCACAACTTAGGTTATTTTATAACTAAAATGATCAAAATAAGCTTAAATAAAGTCATGCATGTGCCTCGTACATGATTTCATTCCTTTCAATTTAACAATAAAATTAGAATAAATAACCAAAGTGGTACTCACTCCAAAATTGGATGGTTAAAGTAGTTCGTTTTAAAGTTTGATGGTCAAAGTGATATTGGATATAAGGTTTAATGATCATTTATACTGTTTACTCTTTAACAAATATCAAAAATCCTTTCTTAAAGAATGAAAACAACTGCCATTTCTAGGATTGGTAAAATTCTCCCCTTAAAACTATCTTCATTGGTATGGGAGACGTGTATGTTAAAATTGGTAATTTAAGCCTACCAATTCAAGTGAGACTACACCGAAAAGGAGGGAAACTACCATAGCCGATTTATTAATTGTCGGCCATTGATTTAAGCTCCACAGACGATCGATGCACTATGCATCGTCTGTGGTACTGTGAACTATTTTTTCAACTCAACACAATTCCTTAACCGATGCAATGAATATTAGCTATGGGGATATTCAAAAAAGAGAAAAAATGCTCAGCCGATGGTGAGAATATCGGCCATAGTCAGCTGATTTACACAGCATCGACTATGGTAAATGGTTGTTCGATGTTACCTTTGTCATTCCATTCACCATATTGCCATTTTACACCCACTGCTGCAAGCGGGAAAGGGTACATTTTGCACCATCTCTATACCGATGGAGATGATCTAATAACAGCACAAGATACAACACCTGTAAATATATATATACACTCTGTGAGCCCTCCGTCTCTTTTTCGATCAAAACATTGTTGTGAATATGGGAACAATAACCAAGTCTCAAATCCACCAATAAACCCGAGAAATCCCTTTTGGGAATTTCTACAAACACTTGGCGGCAGAAACCGACAAGCAATAGGATCTTTATCTTAAACCAAGATAACCAACACAATCACAAGCAACTATAGATAAAAGATAAAGAACAACAAGAATCAAGTGCAAAGCAAAGAGGAAAAACACACCAGAGATAATGTGGAACCCTTTGGGTCTTCCACTTGAAAGGGGAACAACTTTATTGATCAACCAAGAATTTACACCAACTCTCTCTCAATGTTTATCACTCAAATCAATTGAACAAACCTCCAAAGATTACCCTCTCAAAACATAGCTAAACCCTAGCTAACCTCTCACAAGAAATACCCTCTTGTAAGAACAAGTATCTCATTCTCACTCTTCCAAATGCACTCTTTTAATAAATAGAAACAAACATCTCTATTTATTCTAAGTGAGAAAATAAACCTAAAAGGCTTTACCCGCCGGATTGCAAAAGCGCATTTGCAGTTTCTCGCCCAAGGTGCAAAAGTGGTTTTGCACCTTTCCAGAACACTTCTGCCGAGCTGCAAAAGTGCTTTTGCGATTTTCCGGCCCAGCTGCAAAAGTGCTTTTGCAGCATTCCAGCTTACACCATTTTGAGACATAGATTGCAATCCAAACACAACAATCTCCACCTTGGCGAGTAATCTCAAGCCAATCTCGATTGCTTTATCTCGGGATAAGAACCGTGCATCCCCTTAGAGATTATCCCGACATCTCCAAGGTCAAACCCTACTCCTTCAACATGAAGTAAGATTAAGAAGCTTTAGGCAATGCCTAAACTTCTCCGAGGTTACCGGCTTTGTGAGCATATCGGCCGCATTCTCATCCGTATTCACCTTCTCTAAGACGACTTCCCCGGAATTCACCCAATCCCGAACTCGGTGATACCGCACATCAATGTGCTTCGTGCGAGCATGATACACTTGATTCTTAGCCAAGAAAAGTGCACTTTGACTATCACACCGTAGCAAAATACTCTCATGCTTTAAGCACAACTCGCTCACTAAATCTTTCAACCATACCGCCTCCTTCGACGCCTCCGTGAGTGCCATATACTTTGCCTCTGTCGTAGACAAAGCACTCGTTGCTTGTAGCATAGATCTCCATGAAACCGGTCCACTTACTAAAGTGAACACGTAACCCGTGGTTGACCTTCTTTTATCAAGGTCTCCCGCATAATCGGAGTCTACAAATTCCGCAACACTATCAGCCCCATCTTTTCGCTCAAACACTATACCCAAGGACTTGGTACCTTATAGATGTCGAAGAACCCATTTAACCGCATTCCAATGCTCTTTACCCGGATTCGACATATACCTACTAACCATTCCAACCGCGTGAGCTAGATCCGGCCTTGTACACACCACGGCATACATAAGATAACCAACCGCGCAAGCATACGGTGTTGTCGACATCTCGGCACACTCATCAAGAGAGGAAGGACATTACTTTGCGGACAAAGCAAAATGAGGAGCTAACGGAGTAGAAACCGGCTTCGCACTTGACATATTGAATTTCTCAATGACATGAGAAATATACTTCTTTTGTGAAAGTCACAACTTGCCACCTTTCTATCTCTCTGAATCTCCATACCAAGGATCTTTTGTGCAGCCCCAAGACCCTTCATGTCAAATTTCCGGCCCAATTGCACCTTGAGCTTCTTCACCTTTGACATATCTCGACACGGTATAAGCATATCATCCACATAAAGCATCAACAAGATAAACGAGCCATCATCAAAGTTTCGAACATAGGCACAATGATCACCATCACACCGACGATAACCAATCCGCAATATAAATGAGTCAAACCGTAGGTACCATTGTCTCGGCGACTGCTTTAGTCCATACAAGGACTTCTTAAGCCGACAAACAAATTTTTCCTTACCTACTTCCTTGAACCCTTCCGGTTGCGCCATGTAAATCGTTTTCTTCAAATCACCATGAACAAAGGCCGTTTTTACATCCATTTGCTCAAGCTCCAAATCAAATTGAGCTACCATAGCAAGTAAAACCCGTATCGAAGTGTGTCTCACAACCGGAGAAAAAATCTCATCATAATCAACCCATTCCTTTTGAGAAAACCCCTTCGCTACTAACCGTGCCTTGAATTTCGGTGTTTCATCTTTGTTGATTGCTTCTTTCTTCCTAAATACCCATTTAGAACCGATAATACTCCGGTCCTTGGGCCTAGGAACCAAATCCCAAACGGAATTCATTCGTAAAGCCTCCATCTCTTCTACCATAGCACCCATCCAACTATCCTTGTCTGCGACACTGATGGCTTCTTTATAACTAGTTGGATCACCCTCACTTGTAATAAGGGCATAGTTGACATCGTCTTCCCAACCAAACCTTGAGGGTGGTTTGATTGCTCGTCGTGGTCTATCCCGTGCTATCGATGGTTCCGGCTCCACCTCACCCGGTCTTTCCTCGGATTCCTCTTCCTCTAGCTCCACCTCAACTGCGTTGTCTTTCGGTTGAATTTCATGAGAATCATCTTTACTACCGCTTGAAGATGCTCAATCACTTCCGGTAATCGACGGACTTGGAACTAGAATTAGAATCTTGACCGTATTAACCCCACCGTTATCATTGATCTCTTGGTATTTCCGTTCCTTAAACATGGCCTCCTCATTAAATGTCACATCCCGGCTAAATAAAAGCTTTCTCGCTACCGGATCCCAAAATCGAGAAATATACACCGGTGAGCCTTCGGGTCATTCTTTGATCTCTCATCGCTAGGAATATGAGCATATACCGGGCACTCGAACACTCTTAACTTAGAGTAGTCCATTTCTCGCCCCGACCATACTTCTTTCGGACATTTTAAACCAAGATTCGCATTCGGTGACCTATTGACCAAATATACGGCATGATCAACACAAGCCGCCCAAAATGTTTTCGGCAAGCTAGCATGAATCCTCGTACTTCTCGCCCTATCCATAATGGTACGGTTCATTCTTTCCGTAACTCCATTTTGTTGTGGAGTTTTTTTCACGGTAAAGTGCCTTTTGATGCTGGTATTCTTGCAAAACTTCATGAATTCTCCATCCTTATACTCCCCTCCGTTGTCACTTCTTAAATACTTTACTTTCCGACCCGTTTGATTTTTCACCATAGCCTTCTACTCCTTAAATTTTTCGAAAATCTCGGATTTTTTTCTCAAGTAGTAGACCCAGACTCGACGTGAATAATCATCAACAAATGTCATAAAGTATTTAAAACCGCCCAAAGAAACTACCTCTAAAGGCCTACACATATCGGAGTGAATATAATCAAGCATACCTCGACTTTTGTGTTCCGCGGTATTAAATCGAACTCTAGTTTGCTTGCCCATCACACAATACTTGCAGAAATCGAGCTTGCACCCATGGACACCCTTCAATAATTTTCGTCGATGAAGCTCCTCCATGCCCCGTTGGCTCATATGGCCAAGCCTCATATACCATAACAAAAGCTCATCCCTTTCTGCTTCCGTGGAAACCGCCGCTCCACCAACCACCGTGTTTTCTTTCAACCTATAAAGGTTGTTCGGTGACTTTATGCCGCGCAAAATCACCATTGATCCATTCTTCACCTTCATAGCCCAGTCTTCGGCTTAAATCACACACCCTTTTGAGTCAAGTGTGCCTAAGGAGATCAAATTCTTCTTGAGAGCGGGTACGTGTCTAACATCACTTAGCATGCGGGTCACGCCATCCCACATCTTTATTTTCACCGTGCGAATACCGACAACTTTGCATGTAGCATCGTTACCCATGAAGATTTTTCCTCCATTGCATTTCGTGTAGTCAACGAACCAATTACGATTCGGGCACATGTGATAGAAGTATCCGGAATCAAGAATCCACCCACTACTTTGATCCGCTAAAAAATAAGTAAGAACGTCGGTGTTAACCTCTTGGTTTACCTCTTGGGTCGCAACTCCCGCAACCTCCCTTGGCGCGTCCGCCTTCTTACCTTTTAGCTCCGGGCAATTCTTCTTGATGTGGCCTACCTTGTGACACTTAAAGCACTCCCAATTACTTCAATCTCGTGATTAAGACCGACCCGTGCCTCTATTCTTGGCACCCCGTGACCTTGACCGCCCACTTCGTTCACCACCACCACTCTTGGCAACCAAACCCTCACTTGACGAAGAGCTTGCCCCGTTACCTCCATTTTTCATGGCCACGTGCGATTGGAGTTCCTTGACAACCTCATTAAACTTGAGCGTTGTCTTGCCAAATATCAACGTGATAACGAAGTGATCATAGGAGTCCGGCAATGAAGCAAGCAACAATAAGGCGCGGTCCTCCTCATCAAACACAACATCAATTCTCTCAAGGTCATGCACTATTGCCTTGAAGACATTTATGTGCTTATTCAAATCTTGCCCCTCCTTTATTTCCAACTTAAAAAGTTGCTTCTTGAGGTTCAACTTGTTGGACATAGACTTCCCTATGTACAACTCCTCCATCCTAGTCCACATATCCTTTGCATTCTTCTCCGACATCAAGTTTCTCAACACTTCTTCGGTCACATGCATCTCTATAGCGGACATAGCTTTCTTATTAATCTCATTCCATTGGTCTTCGAACATATCTTGCGGCTTTTTCTCAAGTCCAATCAATGCAACTTGCAAATTCGATTGGACGAGTACCCCCCGCATTCGCCTTTGCCAAATACCGAAATTGATAACCTCGTCATAAGGCTTTATCTTAACCTCCATAGTGCTCCCAACACCTACAATGGTAGAAGAACTAGCTTGTGTTGCAACAATTCCGGTTTGAGTCCCTTCGGCCATTTATCGAACACTTGGCGCACAAACCTTGCACCCAATAGCCAAACCTTGATACCAACCACTAGGCACCAACCAAATCCTCTGATACCACTTGTTGTGAATGTGGGAACAATAACCAAGTCCCAAATCTACTAATAAACCAGAGAAATCCCTTTCGAGAATTTCTACGAACACTTAGCGGGCGGAAACCGACAAGCAATAGGATCTTTGGCTCAAACCAAGATAATCAACACAATCACAAACAACTATAGATAAAAGATAAAGAACAACAAGAATCAAGTGCAAAGCAAAGAGGAAAAACACACCGGATATAATGTGGAACCCTTTGGGTCTTCCACTTGAAAGGGGAGCAACTTTATTGATCAACCAAGAATTTATACCAGCTCTCTCTCAATGTTTATCACTCAAATCAATGGAACAAACCTCCAAAGATTACCCTCTCAAAACCTAGCTAAACCCTAGCTAACCTCTCACAAGAAATACCCTCTTGTAAGAACAAGTCTCTCCTTCTCACTCTTGCAAATGCACTCTTTTAATAAATAGAAACAAACCTCTCTATTTATACTAAGTGAGAAAATAAGCCTAAAAGGCTTTACCCGCCGGACTGCAAAAGCGCATTTGCAGTTTCTCGCCCAAGGTGCAAAAGTGGTTTTGCACTTTTCCATAACACTTTGCCGAGCTGCAAAAGTGCTTTTGCGGTTTTCCGGCCCAGCTGCAAAAGTGCTTTTGCAGCATTCCAGCTTACACCATTTTGAGACATAGATTGCAAGCCAAACACAACAAACATAACAGCCTCTCTCTCCCTCTTTCTCCGACAAAGTATCATGCCAACTTTCATAACATTATCACAACTTTTTTTTTTGGTGATTAGTAAGAACAATTTGAAAGGGCAAATCAATTACATTTTGAAACTAAAGAATCTGCATGTGTTTAAAACTCTAATTATTGCTGGAATTAATAATTTCGAGATGCAATGCAACTAGTGTTTAAATTGAAAGTAGTAATGACCATTTGAACTTAAGAATAAGATCTTCGTATCAACATCTTCCTTTCGCACAGGTTATGCTCATATAATCGAAGACTAATCACGAATTTGAATGTTGGAATTCTTCGATCCGTTTGAACTTAAGAGTGAGATTTTTGTATTAACATTTTCCTTTTGCATTTGAATTGAAAGTAGTAATGACCATGCTTCTAGTTATTCTATTTCTAAAACTAATTTCCACAAAAAAAAGATTTCTTGTGTTTGTGTTCCATTATGTCTTCCAAAGAAAAATTCTGGATTGAAATTTTACTTCAATTTTCAAAAATACCAACTCTTCATATGTGTATATATAAACAATATTTTGTAGAGAGATCAAAACTCATATATATATATATATATATATATATTTGGAATAACTTCAATTCTTTTGTGATTAAGTGAGGAAGCCCTAACTGTTTGGGCTATATATGTACTTCTTTATCACTACTGCTGGTGATTAAGTGGGTGTACCATCAAGATTTGTAGAGAGAGAAAGTAACTTTGTCCTGAGATGGAAGCCTGGTAAAGAGAAAAAAAAAATTACAGGGGAGCTAAGAGAAACTTGGCAGAGGAAGAAAAAGGCTGCAAGAAGATGAAATTTCTAGAGTGAAAATTTGCTGGAAGGTAGAAGTCTGTAGAGAAAGAAATAAATTGTTTGGAAGATGGAAGTTTAGAGAGAAATAAAGAAAAATTCAAGCTGCTTCAAATAAAAACGTCAATAGGCAATAGCGTAGCCACCTTTACAATTAAAAACATCACCTCGGTTGAGGCTTTTAGCAATTAAAACAATTTTTAAAAATAAAATTATACGAGTAATATTTATTTTTTTTAAAAGCGTATGCAGGATTAACGCTTTTAATGATAAAAGTATCATAGGACATGATTATTTAACGTCAAAAATAGGAAACTAGCTTCGTGCCGCTTTTAGACTCACCCTAAATTAGAAACAAACATTAAATGGCATTATTTGGGGGACAAAGATTACGAGAAATATTACATAGGTAAAAAGTCCTGCGGAGTAAATTATGTATGTGAAAGGACAAGTTTTACATGCATGTCATTCACCATTAATTTCAAAAACTCCATTATTCTTTCTTTTCCCTAATGGACAAAATTTCCATGAAATACTCAAATACATAATGACTCTCTCTCTCTCAATCTTTTCTCCATGGAAGTGAATTTGAGCTGATTGATTTAACAGAACCTAGTGCGCCAATATATATTTCTAATTATATTTATGTTGTTTTATTGTTAAAATAAATATAATTATTTCTAATATAATATAAATTTGTAAAATTATATTTTGAAAAGATTGTAATTATTTTGGTAATAGACAGATCCTAGTGTTTTTTTTTTTTGGTCTAATCCTAGTTTTATTTGAAGAAGATATTTTTTCTGTAAGAGTGGGACAATGTACATTATTATTTCTCATATCATCATAATCTTTGTAGCTAAAACTTATTTGATGATTTTTTGCATTTTATTTTTATGATAAATAATTTTAATGTAATTAATGGTAAAAAATAAATAAACTATCGCAGTTTTGGTAGTTTACTAGTTATATTAAAAAAAACCTCAAATATAATTTTTAATATTAAATGTTTATAAAGAAAAATAACAATTTGAGACAGGTGAAATATTTCTTAGCCAAATTTTAAATTTACAGAAGTGTCGTTAAAACAGAAATTGGAAGTTTCAATTGCAGCAATTTCATACTGCCTATGCTTTACAGTTGTTCATGAGAGTTGACTACAAAAAATGTTATTGAAAGGTTCTTTTTTTCCTTTTTTAATTAATGCCTTTTGTAGCCTACTTACAAATTGGAACCCTTTTTTTAGTGATTGAAAAGGGCAAAGTTCTAATTAATTTCTTCCACTCTAAAACTTTCCATGATTAGAATATATTATCCTCAGGAAAATAATTATCCAAAACTAGTTGTTGTTCAAACAATTTCACTCTCATGTTTTGGTCATAAACCTAATTTCACGAAACATCAATTTTGGCCGGGATGATAATTTACAGATTCTTTTCCTGCCAGACTCAAAAATCATTGCCATGGAATAATATGCTTCTCTTTTCCAAAGTGTTTTATGAAATTATTTATATAACTCGGTTTTATGTGCAGTGATCATGTACGTTATTTTCATCAAATTATTAAACAAATTCAATATATTGATTAATATATACATTTTCTAACACATCATTTAGACTGCATATTTTAATTGTTTAAGTTGATTAGTAATAACATATATCAAAGGCATTATTAAACATTAAAAGCTTTGCCAATGAAAGTTAGTTGAGTTGGTAAGCATTCGAATATTTTATTTGTAGGAGTTATGTTTGAATTCTGCTACCAACAATCCTCTAAACCGGAGAAACTTCTCCCCACTTAAACTCTTTTTTGATATTTTATCTCTTATATATTTTAAGATTCAAAAATCATTACCCTTATTATATCGATATTTGTGTTATTAATTAGTCTTAAAATACTTATGGAAAATTCTTGTTCCATTGGGTAGTGATGAATATTTTCTTTGGATAGTGATGAATGTTAGAGATGAATGAATTAAAGGAGGAAGTGGGTCCAAATGTCCAATACGGGAAAGTGAAACACCTTCTCCACCACTACTTTCTTGCAAAAAGGAAATGCCAACACAAAATAATGGCAGATTGGTAGACATGTGTACTTTAACCAAAAAAAAAAGAGTAAAAACATATTGTACAAAATCTATTTAATTAATTGGTTAGATTATAATTTTTTGAAAAATTAAAATCATTTAATTATTAACCGGTCTAACAACTTATATATCATTTTGAGGATTGAAATTTCGCCTACATAAACCAAGAAAGAGCAATATCAGTACTTTAACCTTTATTTCCTTAAATGGTAATATGTGGATGCGAAGCGATGTTTAGTTAGGTAAGAGACACCATTTGAAAAATTACATCTTATCTTGAATCCAAATATCTTCATACAAAATCAATATCTATAAGAAAGAAAAACATAAATTTTTCAAATCATTTGTGGGTTTGTTTATATTATTTTCTTGCATTATATTTATTAGAGACACATTCTACGTGTTGTAGTAGAATTTTTATAATAAAAATATCTAATGACATTAAGTCTAGTGAAAAGTAATATATTTTTCATATTAAAATTAAGAAGTTCAAATATTCCATTAATATTGTATTTATTAAAATTTTGCCACGCGATGAGTAACTTGAAATTTTAATTTACATGCTAAACTCCTTCCTTGTATTACTGTATAGCCGGCGGAGCATTTGGGCTCTGCTTACTTTTGGCGCAAAAATTAAAATAAAACTGTACAATTAATGGTACCTATTGGCTATTAGCCTATATACTTGGAATTTACTATTGGCATGATATTGTACTTCAATGTAGTATAATAAGGGTCCTTTGATTGGTAAATTTTAAAAAAAAAAAAATTGGTAAAAAAAAAAATGTGTAATTTTTTTTTATTAGTGTTTGATTGTTTAATTTTTTAGGCAAAATAAGATCTACTTAGTTTTTCGGTGCAAGTGAATAATACATTTAAGTAGTAACTTATTTTTTTTAACTACCCCAAAAAAAATAAGTTGGATGTAAGATGGAAAATGGCCCAAATACCAAAAAAATTAATTCTAGATAGAATATAAGTAATCACCAAAAGTTGAAAAATATGTCACCATGACAATGAAGTGAGTACATATTTTTCACCTAGAAAAAAAAATACAATCAAACACCTTAATATTTTTCCCTAGAATTGAATTGCTTGCAATATAAACATTTTTCACTCTAATTTTATACTTGCAATCAAGCATATCCTAAGTGTATATGCAAATATCTTTCGAAGAATCTATATCCTCTAAATTGGGTTATTCTTTTTCACGGTGGTAATCTTGTTTGGCCTCACATAATAAAGTATGGTTACTTTTGATTATTTATATCGTCAAAACAATTTTCGCCTTTTCATACTATAATATTATTTAAAAAATTGTATTGAATATGATGTTATTTTAAAAGTTATATTGAATGCTTGTTCTGTAATTGCAAATTACTCTAGCAATATACATATTTATTTTGACAATAATATCGCTTTTCCTTTTACATATAAACATTTTTCAAACTTTTGTTTTACTTTTACATATGAAATTCTTTTTTTAAAAAAAAAAACTTCTAGATCTACACAGAAATATCCATATTCCACATGGAAACTTCTAGATCTACATTAACAAATCAAACTAAAAGGAACCTACATCACTTAATTTGGCATGGCATTTGCACTAAATCCTGCAAAGGTTGGTACAATACATCAAAAATCAGAAATTGTCACGGTTTTCACTATGACAAAATAAAAAGTCTTAGTCCTAGCTAATTCTTGACAATTGAAGGAAAATAATCGAAATTAAAAGGAATTGAAACTACATCCTTTTGACATGACATCTGCACTCAATCCCATCAAAAATCAAAAATTGTCACGGTTTTCACCTATGACAAAAAAAGACTTGGTCCTATCTACTTGGGTAATTAACACAAATGACCCCTAAAGTTTCACTTTTTCCACGCTTGTCCCGAAGGTTTTTTTTTTTTTTCTACAACCATACTCAAAGTTTGTACCACGTCCCACGCTTGTCCAAAACTAGATGTGTCATTAAAATAATGGATGGAAGAAGCATGTGCAGCTCATTGTGATATTATTTTGAGGGGTATTTTTGGGTTTTTTCAATGCTTCTTCCTTTCTCTCCCTATTTCCATCTTCTCCAACCCTTTATACATATACTGATATACATACATACATACATACTTACAAAAATATATATTTTCAGTCACCATCTCCAACTCCGGCCAACTCCACCACTACCACCACCATATAGACCCTTTCTCTCTTTAAATCTTCGCCCTTTGTTTCTTATCCCCATCAACATCATCAAAGTATGAAACACCTTTCTCTCATCAACACCATTTCTCCTTTCTACCATTATCATCCCTACCATGTGTACCCCAAATTAATGATGGTGCATTTGCACAAATTAAAGATCCCGTTATTTTATGTATTGAGCATATCTTGGATTTAGGGGAAATAAAATTATCTTATGTAAATGTAAATATATCTTTTTTGTTTTCTATCAACAACAAAATTCATCATACTCAATCTAAAAAATTAAAAAAAAAAGTACAAAAATACAGCTTTTCTCCATTTTCTTCCATTGCTTTTGACTTCATCATCTATTTGGAGAGCACAAAAATGCCTACAAAAAAATAAATTAGCTAACATCTCTCATCATAAAAAATTGGAAAATCAACCAAGTTCAAACCCCGCTTTCTCTTTGTTTCTCTCAAGAAATCAAAATATTAAATAATAGAAAATTAGAGCAATCCATAATTATATATATACATACATACATTAAGGCAAAATTGAAAATCAACCAAGTTCAAACCCCTCTTTCTCTCTGTTTCTAGCAACTAATCTTGCCTCAATATCTTCTCCTTTGGTGAGCTCATGAAGATGCTCTGTGGGATTGGCAGGGATTATGCGGTCGTGGCCGTGAATCTGGTTCAATTTAGGAGAGAAAGATGGAAGAGAAGACTTTCACCCCCTTCAAATGAAACCCATTTTTCTCTCTATATATATATACACACGCACACATTATATCCCTTTCCATTATCTCTCTCAATTTCTCTAGATTGGGGAAAAATAGAATCGAGAGAGAAGGAGAATAGTTAGGTTTTTTCTTTAATTAATTTGAACCCGATGGAGCTCGTGTATGTCTACCAAAATCAAAATAATACCATATGGGCTGCAAATGCTTCTTCCATCCATTATTTTAACATCACATCTGGTTTTGGATAAACGTGGGATGCGGTACAAATTTTAAGTATGGTTGTGGGTAAAAAAAAAAAACTTTTGGGATGAACGTAAGAAAAGTGATAAACTTTAATCATTAGGGGTCATTTGTACTAATTAACCTATCTAGCTAGTTCATGACAATTTAGAGGGTAATCATTGACTTGGACATTGTCTAAAATTGTGCCGTATTTTTTAATGATAACGATTCGCTAGATGACATAATATATGGGATGATGTTTACCCAAATAGTTGTGCCCCAAACCACAAGTCACAACCCTTTGAGTTGTGGTTCACGGCCATGGACATTGAAGGATATATCCACGACCATTGAAGGAAAATAATCACAATTTATTTTTTGCTTTTGCCAATTTATCAAATTTTGTACATGTCAAAAATCAAATATATAAATACATATAGAAGGTTATGTTAATGTTTACCCTAAGAGCATATGTTACACATCTATAAATAAAAATATTTAAATTATGTGCAGATTTTCATGCAAAGTGTTATTTTTTTTATTAGTAGTATAATTAGCATGTTATCGTTTTCTATATATATATATATATATATGTTCGCTTTAAAGAGGAGGGTCATTTTTTTATTTTATTTTATTTTTAATAAAGGAGCACTGCCCATTTATTTAAGAAAAAAATTTGTTCATTTCAAGGATTAATCTGGAATAAAAAACTGCAACGAATAAAACAATGCAGAAGATAATGTATATACAAAATTAACCAACCCGGCTGGTTAATCAGGTTTACATAGCATAAACCTTCATGCGTAGTCTTTTATGAACTTTTAAAATCAATCTCTACACCGTAAAAAACAATAATAAAAACAACGTAATTAGGATTTTAAGTTTTCACGTGAACGAATTACTAACTAAAAGTGAAAGTATATAAAAAAATAAAAATCTCGTCAACTCTCGAATGATAAGGAATAGTAACTTTTGTTAAGACAATTATAAGTTTTACTTTAAAATAAGGGCATTGTTAGAATTGTGAGAGGTAAAAATTATAAGCGAGCTTTTAGCCAAGCTTAGCTTTGATAGTCCATGCTCTGGTTGGCCATGTCCTATGGCATGCAACCCCATCATATGTAATGACTCAAAAAATACGCAAGTCCCTAGAAAAGAATGAATAAACCGGCCAGGTAATACACCTAGATTGACCGATTAGTCTTACTTAGCCTAGTAGAATAAACAAGAGCAATGAAGGTTGACCATAGCTGGTTGAATTGCTAAGTTTAAAGATAAGTGATGTGAAATAAACATTTTTACATTGTGAATAAGGTTAGGAACAACTGTTAGCTAGCTTTGAGTAGCGGCAAAATTTACTCTTTATATTAATTTAATTAACTCACTAACCTTAATGTATATCCAATTTTATATTTATAATAAGAAAGGATAACCCTTGGCACAATTCATTCAATTCACTCCACACTCACTCACTCATACATAACCATCTTCTTCATCCTATAACCACACATATGCTTAATTCTCTCTATAATTCATTCATTGCACTGCTTTACTACATTTTGAGCTAATATAAATCACACACACCAAAGGGGGAACTGGATTGGAAATAAAAACCACCGAAAAAATCTACCTAAATAAAAACTCCAGCCTCTTTTGCTTGGTTGCTTGGTTGTTTGCAATTGATTGTGATATTTATGATATAATTTCTAGTTGCTAATCACGGTATTGGGTTTTGATTAATTCTCCCTAACTTTAAGGCTCCGTTTAATAGAAATATGGAAAATAAAAATAAAAATAACTAATTTGGGTGAAAAGATGGAAAATAAGTTGAGGCCTATGATAAAATGCTCTCCATCTCATACTCATTTTTGTGAGTATATCTCCTACATCCTCTTTTAATATTTTGTGAAAAAAATTTCTCCACCATCACTCAAAGAAATTTTTTTCATGGAAAAAAGCAAAAAGTAAGAGTTAATCTCACCACATCCCTCAACTTATTTTCCATCTTCTCATCTAAATTAGTTATTTTTCTTTTTATTTTTCATGTTGCTATCAAACGGAGCCTAACTTGTCAATTTTTAGACATCCACAGCAACAACACCAACTTATAAAAAAATATTTAGTAGTTTGACCAGCTGAGTCGACAATTCTATCCAAAGTGAGTATCAAAAAAGAATTAATGTAAATTTTGAGTGTCAAAAGTCACATTACGCAAACTAAATGCTAAAAGGGTAGATCACCCTGTTTTTTAATTAATAAAGGGAGGATAGTACACTCTAAACATAGACAGATTCAAGGCCCAAGTATTAATATTAATTTTTAGTTTTTTTTGTAATTATAGAAATGGGATTTAAATGTTGATCAATCTATTTAAATGGTGGCTAGTGTTATTATTGTGCTGTACAAAGCCATTGCGAGGCCCAAGTATTATTGATCCATAATTGCTTTTATTTATCCGGAGAAAAAGTAAAATAGCAGTTGTAGACTGTAGTAAAAGATTAACTAGCCAGATATATATTATTTTAATTTGTAAAGTAATTTTAGAAACATGATTCTTAAATTAGAGTACGTGTTCAAAAAGAAACTCCAAAAAAAAAATTACAAGTAATCTAGGATTCAAAACTATTGTAATTAAAACACAAAATTACAATAACCCCAAGTGGACTCAGTAAGTTAAAGTAGTCATCTGATTGACCACAAAAACAATACAAAATATTTTATTTTTAGGTAACACAAACAAAACCCAAGTAATCAGACAAGACCACCCGGTAACAATAGTAGAGACAAAGTTTTTTTCTCTCATTTAAACGGGAGTAATATGATTAACACGGCATAATTTCAAAATATGTACATAAATACAACAAAAGATCATGCTAAAAAATCCAAACATGAATACATATTTTTATGTTGAGTTTAAAATTGCCGTGCTTACAGAAGAGTGCTCAACTAATATAAAAAAGGATTTTAATTGTATAAATTTGAAAATTAAAAATATAAGGACGATACACTATTAAATTGATTTTGGTTGAGGGAGTGAGTTAATCTAGTTGGTAAGGCAACTATCCAAATTTAGAAGATGATCCGAATTCGAGTCTTATTTGAAGAGGGAATTGAGAGCGGGTTTTCGTTATTATTGTATTAAAGGAACTTGCATTTTTTTTAAAACAAGAAGATTGGATTTTGGTTATAATGTTTTAAAGATGGAAATATTGAAAACTAGCTTCTAAAGCAGTACTACCAAAATTTGCAACCTTGGAAAGCACCCACACTTATCAAATTAGTGATCAAGTGAGACATATTTAACACACTTATTAAATTCCCAGATCTATAATCTATTCTGTTTATGTGATTTGATGATTGATGTTGTTATTTTGTGCTTGTTGAGATAAGAACGTCAGATGATTTTGTAGTGATTTATGGTATTTTTTATGGCCTTAACTTGATTTTAGTATATTATTAAACTAATTTTATATTAGTCTAATGAAGTAATAGATAATTTCTTATTTTCTTTAGTTGATTGTGAATACTATGAGTGATATAAACACAGTTAATTGTGTATTTCTTGAATAATTGAATAATTTTATATTATTAGACTATTTAGTTAATTGTATATTAATTGTTTAATTGATTTAGGTTTAATTATTAGTTATTAATTTAATACATGTTAAATTTATAGGCCGAGTTTAAAATGAAGAAGTATTATAACAAAATAGGAACAAGTTCCTCCTCCGGTCCTCAAAATGTAAGCTCGAGTTCTACCATTCTAAGCATGAATTTCGCTGCTCGAGTCCATCGATAACAAAGTTATCATTTAACATTTTCAAAATATGAAGCTCGGAGAGGATTGTTTCTTTATTTTAATACTTTTGTTAATGTAAGAATTTCATATTTATATTATTACTATTTTGACTTTTGAGTTTATTCAAATTGCGCACCACTTGCCGGAAATTCCTGGTTACGCCACTGCTGTGCACACCAAAAATTTATTTATCTATTAATTTACTTAATCATTTAACTTACTACCATATCATTACCGAAAATAATACCATGCTAAATACTTCAGTTTCTTTAAGCGGAGAAATGCATATATATACATATATATATATTCTCTAGAACTATGGCAAACAAATTAGTCTAATCAAAAGAAAGAAAGTACGAAGTAGTAGTAGTGTAATATTCATAAATAAATAAACCCTAATTATATTTCATTGCCAAAAAGAGAAAAAGCTAGGAAGGTAATACCAGAATTACAAGATACCAGGCCACTAGTGGAAAACAGATAGAGGAACCATAGAACACCTTCCCTCACTTGTACTTGAACCCACCATTCCCAAATCATTTCCTTCATCTTCACCTCCAACAACATCATTATCACGTTCAACAAACTCATCATCTTCATCATTACCACCCACCGCCACCAACTTATTGTTATTATTCCACCCCAAATTCAAAATTTTCGAATTCGAGTTCAACTCATTCGAATACTCTCGCTCATTTTGTTGCTGTGGCTTTTTCCTCTTCTTCTTCTCGTACGCTATCCCCCTCGCCTTTGCCTGCGAGTCCCTCACCTCCCTTAGATACAGCCTGACGGCCCGGGCTCCAAATGGATTGGTCTCGGGCGGGCCCACGCCGTTCTCATCGAAGGCCGCCCGGAGGCGGCCAACGAGGGCGTCCAGGCTGCCCCACGCCTGGCGGAGTGGGCAGGGGCAGGGGGCGGGCGGATGGGGGTGCCCGAAGAAGGGACACGTCGTGGAGTGGACCTTGGTCTTGCCGAATTGGTCCAGGTAGCGGAGGAATTCGAGGACGTGGGCCCCGCTGAGGCGGGAGAGGTTGAGTGGGGGGCGGTGGTTTTTGAGATATTGGCAGAAGGTGTTCCAGTCCCGACGTTTTTGGGACTCGTAGCGGCTGAGTTGGGGTGGGTTTGGTGGTGGGGGCTGGTGGGGTAGGGGTGTGTCTGAGGCTGTGTACCGGGGGCTGACGGTGACGATGGCAGTGGACATGTTGGGTTGGAAATTGTTGAAGTTGTTGATCGAGTGTGTGTACGAGAGAGAGAGAGAGAGAGAGAGAGAGAGAGAGAGAGGGGGGGATATGAAAGTATGTAAAGGGAAAATATTAGGTATTAACTCTTGGAGTATTTCAGACCTAACAGCTACAGAGACAAATAATTAGTTTATCATGTCAACTTATATACCATCTATACTGTTATGATATAAAGACTCGATGTATTGGATTTCAACCGCACGGTGAAGATATATCATTTATCAATATTATTATAAAACTTACTATCTTCTATTACAAATATAAAAAATTAATTGTAATCAACGAGATTTACACCTGGGCAACATAAAGTAACAGTCAAGGCAAATAATTTAGCATCTTTTGTTTTTTTATTTTTTATTTTAATTAAATATATTTGAGTAGCACAAAAATAACATATATAAGCTAGTCTAGTTTAAACTAATTATATTGTAGGAATTAAGACTCGGTTTTAATACTTTAAAAAAATGCTTCGGATTACATGTGGTGTAAATTTCATTGGTTCTTGGGTAAAACACAAGCTCGTAACACTTATTTCACAAACCCCTAATTAATATATTAGTGTTAAATTGTCTGAGTCACGTATTTAATTTTTTGAATACGTGCCTCCTACTTGGAATTTTACCATTAAATCAACATATCGACACATGGTGCTCCAAGAATCAAATACCTACTCATAGATCTCTCACAAGCAGTGCAATTTTAAGGGAAACATGTGGAGGAATTATATAAGATAATTTAGAGCATATTGAAATATATGGAATCTGTAATTATAAATCAATTGTAGACAATTAAGCACAACCAAATAAGGTAGGCATCAAGGTTAAGTCAGATTTATTATATATAATCTGAATAAAAAGTGAGGGGAAGGAGACAAAGTGAGGCCCCCATGCATAAACAACCATATATAAAGAATGATGTGATGACAATTTGAATATCACTTTAACCTGTCTCTTCAACATGTCGACTCTCTCTCTCTCTCTCTCTCATCATCTTTGGCCCTTTGCCTTGCACTCAGTGCATTGGTTAAGGTCCTCGTTGTTGTGATTAATCGATTGAATTAGTCAAGTGAAGTGACTTGGGTCTGACTTTTCCATGCGTGCATGGGTATATATTGCTTGTAACGATGGCCTTTCTATAAATTTTTCTTGTATTTTGTGATAACATAGTTTCGGGGGTACCAAATAATTTAAGTAAATGGATCTTATGTATCAATTTTTATATGTTATGTGTTGCATCTCATCCGTAATATTATAGTCTATAAGTTTTAATAGTTCAAATATTTTTAAGTTTTTTTTAATTTAATATAATTATATTTAATCAAGTGGTTAAATTATTTTTATCTAATGGCCAAAATTTGTTTTGCATTTATTTAGTCTAAAAGGTCACGAGTTTAAGTTATATTATAATTTATTGTTATTTTTCTATTTATAGTTAAAAAAAAGATAGATCTGTAATTTAATTACACACCAACAACCTCCTCTCACTTAGTATGTAAAATTAAATGCCGGTAATTATTATTTGGGTAGTGATTAATATGTGTCTAACTTATCTAAGAAAATTATATTGCCCCAAAAGCATTTTATTTTTATTTAGGCAAGTGGGTTAATCTAGTTGGAAGAAACACTACTTGCTTCCAAGTTTGACTTTCATCTGAAAGATCTGGGAGGGATTTTGGTTGTTGTAGTCAAAGGAAAATATTGAATCTTCAATTTTTTTAAATAAATATTTTATATTTATTTGTGCAAAAAATTCAATAGATGGAAGTGTAGTGCTTACCAATGAAAAATAATGTTAGTGCAGGGGTTATTGCCCATTTTATAATTCGAATAACCGCGGTGCAATATTACCGTAATAGCCATAGGTTTTGCATTTTAACCTTGGTGCAAAATTACTAGTACAGTAGTGCGTACTTCATCTTGAGTATATCATATTATCTTATAGACGCACAATATATATGTGTTATATACAATATTCTTTGTGCACATAATTTTTTTTTAAATCAATATAATACACATATATAGGACTTTTATAACTTGGACACATTTTATAAACAAAATTACATATATTTTTTATTTTTATAATAATTATTTTTTAAAATAATCTACTTATTTAAGTGTTTTTTTTAAAAAAAAAAATTATGTAAAAGTATCGTTCAATTATACTGTTCCACCACTTCAAAAAAAAATAAAAAATTATACTGTCCCACAAACACTCACGATGTAAAAGATAAGGAGAAAAGAGAGTCAATGTAATGATTTGAACCCACTCAGATTATTTCAATCATCTTTATTAAATTTTAAAATATTTTATCTTTAATTTTAAAATTTTGTTAAGTTTGAAAGTTATTTTATGAAAAAGTATTCAATTATATCTATCAAATAATATCTATATTTAATAAGGTATGTATAAAATAAAGTTATCAACAGTATTATTGGAGATGGACGTTTTTTGAACTTTCTTATTAGAAAAATTTATATGCTATGTAACAAATATGATCATACATATGTTTACATGTTCATAATTAAAAATACTTAAATTTATATTTGTATTAAAGATGCTCTTAGAAGAATTTTAAATATTAATTAATACATAAAAGTTATATCGATTTCTCTACTAGATATCTATAATACAAATCAAGAATTATACTATTCATTGATATGACCACTAATTTTTACCATCCAAAGGTCACAAATCAATTCAACAATTCAATGGTTAAGATTGATTCTTGACTTAATAGATTTAGAATATTAATTTATTTAGTTATGTTCTAGAAATAGAAAGTAAAACTCATAATTTAAAATTAAGAAGGTAATTTACTTTTTTGATATAAGAGTTAAGCATAAGGATATTTATTTGATACCCTCTTTAAATCTTCTTCTATGTAAAATTAACTATTTTATTTGTTTTATTTTCTTTTTATATTTTACATTTTTTTAACTATTTTTTTATAGCTTTTATTTTTTGTGTTTTGTTTATTGGCAATTTTTTTTTGTTAATTATTAATTTATTTAGTTATGTTTTTCTCTCTAACTTACAAAATTAATACATTTAGAATATTAATTTATTTAGTTATGTTTTAGAATAGAAAGTAAAACTCATAATTTAAAATTAATAAGGTATTTTACTATTTTGATACAAGAGCTAAGTATAAGGATATTTATTTAACACCCTCTTTAAATCTTCTTCTATGTAAAATTAACTATTTTATTAGTTTTATTTTCTTTTTCTTTTTTACTTTTTTTTTTATCTTTTTATTTTTATAACTTTTTTTATGTTTTGGTTATTGGCAATTTTTTTTTACTAAGGGAACCATAACTCAGATATACTAATAATTTTATTTCATTTTTAGACTTTTTAAAATTATACTAAGTTTAATCTAATTAATTCCATGAGATAATATTTTTTATTTCTTTTTACCATAGGATTTAGTACATTAGTTATGTACGTCAGGAAAAATAATTTAATACGGTTGAAAAGGAAAATAAAATTTGTAAATTAGAGCATAACTAATTATTCTTTCAATGGCATTTTTCAATTCTTTCAATAGCATTTTTGAAATGTAAAACCAATAAGATATAATATACTTAATTACACTAAAATTATTTTTTTAGTTCATTAAACCTCTCAATTTAATGAAATTTGTTTTCAACCTTAAAAAACTATATTTTTACAGGTGATTTTATTACTATTCTCGACTTCTTACCAGTAATTCCCTTTTTGAGATTTCGTTAAATTGATCCGTCTCAACCATTAATTTAGTTTAATCACCAGTTGAGAGACTTACAAAAAAATACATATATTAATTATTTTTCACATAATCCTATTTCCCCTTTCCCTCCCCCGTGGTTGAGCATCGGGTATATCTATGTACTATTTGTTTGAAGAATAATGTAAAATTAAAAACCTCCATTTTCTCCTTCTATGCATTTACTTTCAGCATAAATGATTAAAACATGATTGATTATTCTAACGCTGAAATGATACTTTTTTGGTTAACATTTTAATTCTCTCAATGGTATTTTTAAAATGTTGAACCAATAAGATATAATGTACTTAATTACGCTAAAGTTGTGTTTTGGTTCATTGAACCTCTCAATTCAAATATGTACAATTCAGATGATTTGTTTTCAACCTTAAACCATTATTTTTTTTACAGGTGATTTTATTGCTATTTTCGTTTTCTTCCCATTAATTCCCTTTTTGGGATTTTGTTAAATTAATCCGTCTCAACCATTAAGTTTAATCACCATTAAGTAGAGAGAGGTAATGAAGGATATTTGATGTGACTATTGTCCTACATGGACAATCTAAAGGTCAAAATGCATATTTTTCATCCAATCCAATGGTTAAAATCACACCTCACTTATTTTTATTCAAATATATTCTAGAAACTCCACTTTTTTTTCTCACTTCATTACATTTTTTTATTTACACCTATCACCTAACCCCAACCCCACACTCTCTCCCCTTTCCCCTCTTTCCCCTTGCGTATAACTTTTAAAATTGTAAAATTTTAATTAATGTAATAATACGAGTATTTCTTAAAAATGATATATTTTATCTAAAACCCTTAATTTGAGATATAAGAAAAAAAAAAGGGAGACTTAATTTGTGACAAAAAAAAAAGTAATACAAATGTAGATTGATTGGTGGTAAAATAAGTAACATATTTTATATTGTGTGAATCATATCCAACACAATCTTTTCCTTAATTAATTAATTAATCTTTTAACAAATGGTCACTAATCTTCTGTATTTCTTAATTAATCTTTTCACTAAATATGTCAATAGTTGATTTGGATCGTGTTTATATGGTACTTTATCGAATTTTAGGTATTATCGTTTCGGATTTAAATGAATAACTATTTTTTTTCTTGGTGAACAAATAATATTCAAACTATATTTGTTATTTTAACAAATAATCTAAGATAACCAAATTGAATACGTAACCATTGCCAATCCTACTGATGCTGACATTGGAATACGAATACAATTTATTGATTTGTGTTAACTTCAAATTGATCATGATGGATTCGATTGGAAAGTGATCAACAATGTAATATTATTTTATTGTTTGCGATAAGTGACTAAGGTTTACTTTTGACGGACAATGATAAATTTTCTTTTTAAATGTTTTGAATAAAAAATGTTAGAAATTAAAATTATCAAAAAAAAAATTAATTAAATAAGTTTTGAGTTTATTACAATTTTACATTAGGACAAAAAGGTAAAAATTGAGCTTTTTACTACAAGTGAATTATCATGCTATAAGTACAACAAATGAAAATAAATAAATATTTTTTGTATTCCACTATGTTAGATTGTATATATTTAAAAATAATTTCCATAAATTATAAGTATAGATTTATTTTTTTCGCTATTTCGTGTCCTTGAGTAGGAACATACCCTAGTATAGTATAACTTAGAAGAGTTATTAGAATTTAGAATTTTCACAAGGTCAAATTGGGCATATCCCAAGTTCAAATTCCAGAAGAGAAAAATTGTTGTAGTCAGTAATTCAGTTTTAATAAGCTGAAAATAATCCGTGATGCGGGAAAATTAATCCGAAATTCTGGTAAATGAAAGTAAAAGTAGAAAATGAGAGATGAATTGTACAAATCGATTTGATTGATGGAGGGGTCCGTAGTACAGGAGCTGTAATAAAGACTATATTTCCACTGCCTTTTTATTTAATTTTGGGGAACAAGTTTGGTAGGGTAACATCTTGTCAAACTTGTCAAATCCCCATATGTCTCTTTCAGTCCTTTCAAATAATACGTCCTTTTTCCTAATTTTTTTTAATTACTTTTTCCAAATGTTTAGATTTAATCAATCAGAAAAAAGCCCGAGTCCTCGTTATTATTCTTCCCAGATTCAGCATTGTGGGTTGGTACGTGGTATCTCTTTTCGCCCCTTTCCATTTTTTTTAAATCTTTTTAAACAAAAAATATTTGAATCAATTTTTTCGCACATTAATTAATTCTTTTCGTAACGGGTGTTAATTATTAGTAATTAAAGAATTTGTATTTGTCAAGACTCAACTTAAAAAATTTTCAATTGAGCCTAATTTTTTAAACTAAAAGTAATTAGCGACTAATTCACTTTATTGTGGTTACACTTTTCTTGTTATATTAAATTATTATAAGCATTTAAATTAAAATTGGTTTTAGTCCCAATTTGTAAGTTTTTTTTTGGTCTACAATTTGTAGTTAAGTTGACAAAAAGAGTTAATTTTTCTCCATTCTATCACAATTTCATCTAAAGGATCCAAGATGATCCCCTCGACCCATCCCTAATTGAACACCGAGCTTATTTATGTACTACTTGTATTTTTTTTATTTTTTTTAAGTTGACCATACTACAAATGAACTAATTTAAAAAACTTATGTATACTTATAAATACATACATATAATTCAAACTATCAAGATAGTATGTGAAGAGTGGTTGGCCCAGTGATAGATAACTTTTTCTCTCATCTTTAGGTAAGGGGTTTGACTCATGAAGATAGGAGAGAGAGTTTTTTTTTTTTTTTTTAGGGATTAAGGGAGAGAGACTTGTACCTCCCATAATTAGTAGTTTTTTTTTTTACAAAAAAAAGAAGAAAAAACTACCACGTTAATACTATTTTTTGTCTATACAAAATTAAGTTTGACAATAAGTACGATGAATTAAAAAATCTTTAAGATAAAGGTGGTTATGAGACGGTACACAATAAACCGTCCAATAATAGGAACAATGCGAGATAAAAAATTAAACGACTTGAAGTTCTGATAAAGGGTTGAACATTAAAACAAAAAAAATTGAAATATTTTCGATTAGCAAACATCGTGCTATCCTTATATGTGGGATGCATGTTTCCCTCATTTCACATCCGCTGTACAAATTACATTTTGAGCACTTATGATTAAATGAATACGAGCATCCATAAAATTTTGACCAGGTTAGTTTAGCCATCCACTATCATATTTTGAACCACTTTTTATTTATTTATATATGTACATATAAGCGGTACACTTATATATCGGGTAATCAACCACGAGGGTAAGAGGGAAAAAGAGGAGAAACGAAATTCCGGTGGATTGCACAAGCGCATGGAGTGAAGAAATCCACCCCTAAATTCACTATTCTAATGGCCCAAGTGTTACGAACCACATTAGAGTATACATCTTGTGATGAAAGACTGCGTTTCGTACAAATTTTGAGTCAGCATTAGGAGTTAGATCCCTCGGTGTTGTTAATTAAGTCCACTGGGAGATCCAGATGGGGGCTAACAAGAGGCCCAAAATTATTCAGTCGAACCATTTACAAATTTATAAACCCAAATGGCAAAAGATGAATTGTGAGGCCCCATTCAAATCCAAACAAATCTCATACTTAAATTTCTAATTTAAGGCCCTCAATTTGATGTATAGGTGTGTATATATACATACTATAATAAGTGGCACACTTGATGTGTATGTAGTAATTTTTTACTTCACATATAGATTTGTAAAAGAAAATAAATAAATATGATGTTTGGTCAATTGTTAGTAATTTGTATTTATATATTATGTTTAAGGTTATTAATTCGAGCCTTCCTTCAAGCATTGCACACCAAATATTCTATGTTCACACTTAGTTAATAGTATTTGTCACAAAAGTCCATGTTTGATTTCTATCGGTTTTAATAAGTTGACCATTTTTAATATCATCAAAAGTCCTCCGTATTTAATTAAATAATCACTCAAGATTCACTACAATATGTTGTTCTTGTAATTCAAGTGGCCCCTACTAAAGTTTATAAATCAATTTTGTTCATGATAAAATTAATGTATTAATTAATTTGGACCTTCAAATTATGGAATATTTTGCTTAATAACTTTTGTGTGAGAACTAAGAAATGAAATCATATTGGCCCTCATTCTCTTACCATCTTATAGATGCGGTGCGAGTAATATATAGTGTTCAACAAGAATTGAATAAAAAAGAGTGTTATTCACTGGGCCAAGACCCGACTCTTCCTCGGGCCCCTAATTATATATATATATATATATATTTTTTGTAAATACAATATTTAAGAACCTAAAATATATTTTATAAATGCTATCAATGCTTAATTAAACATGGTGGGAATTAAACTACGACCGACTAGTTTTAATCATTTTCAGAATGCTACATTTCATTTTAGAAGAATTTTGATATTTGATTTGAATTTTGGGCTAGGGCATGCATCTTTATAAGAATGGAGTATTCCTTCAAAGTTTTCCCTCTTAGATGGATATGAATAGGTGATTATTTTATGTATTTTCTTTTAAATTTTCTCCTAAAATTTTCGGTTAAGACCAAAATGTCCATTTTACTTCCGAAGACAACTTTTTTTTCCTCGTTTCTATTCTTTTTAAAATATTTTTTATATAATAATTATTATTTTTTATATTAAATAGATACAACAACTTTTTACAATTCTTAATAATAATAACTTAAATTTTACTTTTGTAAAATTGTTAAAACTTGTTTTTTAAATTTATAAAACGACCCGTATTTTGGTAATTCACATATATTTATAAGTTGGTTGGCTCCCTTTTTGAGAAGGGAGAAAAATATTGAGTTGAATTGTGGTTATCTAGCTAGCAAGTCTTTTTCACAACAATTTAGTTAAAATGTCATGATATTTCATTTCGTAAGTTGAAGTGTTAATACTTAACACATTAATAGAATTGAATATTAATGAAGTAAGAAATAATTGAAAGCAGCATTATCAGTGGGAAGTATCTTAAAAAAGAATTAAAGTGAGCAATTTGTTTGATTTTCCAGCTTTTCGATGCTTGAAGAGTGGGAAAAGACAAGTCAAATCACTTGGGTATTCCCATCAAGTGGTTCCTAAGCTAAAATCATATGGACTAAAAAAGCCAAGGAGATATTAAGTATGGACCAAGGCCATTTAATTAACTAGCCTTACAACATTTTCTTGAATTTTGAATTTATGCTTGCTGAAACGCTAGATTAAAAATTTATCCCCTCTGTTTTATATTGATAGTGCTCTTTTTCTTTTTCATTTCTCAAATTATAATATCTCATGTTTTCTAACGTATAAAATCTTGCGATAAAAAATAAATTATATTATTGACAATTAATTAAGTTAAAATTATTATTTTAAAAAAACTACTAAAATCCAAGGGGAATTATTAATTAAGATGAATTGAATAAATAAAAATTAGCAGAATATATATATTTCATATACATTAAGTTGTAACATGTGCCGGATATACTATTAACTATTAAAAAATAAAATAATTAAATCTCAACAACACCAATATTTATCCCTTATATATTTTAAATTAATTCACTCCAATTTTCATATCATAATATATATAGTAATTAATATAAATAATATTAACTATAAAGAAGCAATTGCATGCGTGGAATTGAAGGAAAACAACTACATTGGCAGAAATCCCAGCCAGAAGAGGATGTTTTTGGTTGATATTTTTCAATCATTTGCCTCTTTCTCTCCCTCTCATATATCATATGGACTTTGATCGATGTTTGACTTATATATTTGCATGTGAGCAATGTGAGCTTGACGCCACACCCCAATATGTATGTATATTTTACGTGTATCTAAATATATTATATATATTTACATGATTATATTTGTTTCGCACACTATGCGTGTACGATTTGTGTTTAAATAACTTAAACATAAGACCTAGCAAAAATAATAAGTGGCTTGTGGTTAAGACTTAAGTCTATGATCGAAAATATTCTGATCGAGGAAGAAATTTATTAAATAGGAAAGTGGAAAAATAAAAATAAGGTCAAATTTAAACAGTTTGAATTTATCCTGACGTAATAATATACATAATGTAAGATATCAATTATTGTACACATGGACAGAGTTATGAATTTTTTTAAAGGGAGACAAGTTAATAGTAATTTAAAAAATTCAAAAAGAAAATTAGTACTAGTACTATTTTTGTTCTATATTTTTTTTTTTGGGTGGGCGGGGCAGGGAGGTGGGCAAGATTAATACCAATTATAAATTCTATAAAATTAAAGGGGGCCAAACTTAAATAATAAGTGTATATTTAATTTCAATTTTTAAAAATATTTTTTCAAGAAAAATAAAAAATTTAAAATTGCCCCCCTTCTTTTGCCTCCCTCCGCCCATAATTGTACAAGTAATGAAGTATTTTATCAAATGTTTTTGTGGGGGTTCTAGATTTTTTATTTATTAAAATTGATAATTCAATAATTTCACGTGAAATATGAATTGAGTGAGGTACATTTGATATTACTTCACGTGGTTCAAATGATAATTTTAATATACTTCATTGGTACAACTTTGATATATATGCCTCAGTATTAACAAGAGTGGATTTATGATTTTAAATAAGGGGAAATGTTAGATAGTTGCGAGTTTATTATTCCTAGTGTCAGTTTATTAAGAAAGTCAGGTGGTGTTTGGTTCATGTTTTAAAATCTATGTTTTTAACTTTTTACTCAAAAGTCAGCTTTACTTCACAATTTTTAAAATTTATTTCATTTTATTTTCTCTCTCATAAAATTTTTAAAACACCATAACTTTAAATAAAAAAATTGGAATTAGATAAAAATATATATATATATTTGAAACGTATTCATCGAGGTCTATAAAATAAGATCCATTGTGACTATTTTTTGAGTTTTTTTGAAATGGTTAAAAAAAACTTCCAACAAAAATTAAATTCATTTTTCAATCTACTTTCACACTTCCAAAAACTTTACTAAAAAGTTCAGCTTAAAGACAACCAAACACCACCTCAGTGTTCAGTTATCATCTTCATGGAAATAGTAGGAAACAAAAGTTGCAAATGGCAATGACTTTTTCTTTTGCATTTTGCCTGAAAATTTGTAAAACTCACAAATTTGGCCACGCCAAAATACCCGTGCCAAGCAACCCCCGCATGATAGTTCATCTGTTATAATTAAGTATAATAGATATTTTAATTTAAAAAAGCCATTAGAAGTGGCTGTGGTACACATGAAAAGTTACTCCCTCATGTGTTTCAGATTTGTTGGATGTGGCTCCTCTCAATTACATCATCTTTTATTTTTGTAATGGGGTTTAATTCAGGAGTTAAATTTATAAATTTGTTTTATAAAATTTGGTGGAATTGATCCCTATAATAAGTAGACTATTTTAAGAAATTTTCAATAAAAGATTCAAAAACATAAGTGATTGCAATAGAAAGTTGAAAATTTTGGGTCTCTGTCCTTATTTTGGAATATTTTAGGATACAATCCACAATTTATTTATTTTTAAAAGAATGTGATCCCTTATGTATCGTATCTGTGATTTTTTGGTCATCCATACTGTATATGTGAACCGAGATTTCTCGGTTAGAAATATCATGTTTATGACCAATAAACCGAGAAATCACAGATATTCAAGTATTATATCTATATATCTGAGTTATCGCCAAAGACAAATACCATACCTGAGAGACCACATCCTTTTAAAAAAAGAGTTAGTAAAATGTATCCTTAAAAAAATAAATAAGTTGATATATATGTTCATTTTTGTCTACTAAAATTTTAGATAATCATCTCATCGACTTCCAATTGAATCTTCTGATGAATTTTTGTCAAGAAGATCTACTCATTATAGTAATCATTTTCACCAAATTGTATAAAAAAATTCAATCGTTTAGTTATCGAAATGAACCCTATGGAGAGAAATTTTGAAATAAGAAAATGAAGAAGAGCCAAATCCAGATTTATCAATGTATATATCTAAGTGGATAAAATTTTTAGGAAAAATATATATATTACAAACTAACAAAAATTTATGTTGATTTAGGTTTTGAAAATATTGTCAAAAATACTGTTATGTTTCACATTATTTGAGAAAAAAATTCCCTATAAAGAAATGTAGAAAAGCTAAGAGAACAAAATGTAACACAAAATGCATATACATATAAATGGAAATTTTTTGATACGGATTGTTTCGTATATGAACCAATCGATTTTTATTGACATTTTTTCGTCGCTAAAAATATTTATTTAATATTTTGCAAATGAAAAAGTCACTAAAATTCGATTTGTACTGTATCCAAATTGAACTTATTTATATGTATGTGTGTGTATATAACCACATAATATAATAAAACACAAATTTAGGATATGGTCTAGTGAGAAATATTTTTACTATAGATCATGTATCAAACAATGTATGAATTAGGTCAGATTCTAAGAATAGGAAGAATATGGTGTTACCATGTAAGATAAGAGAAATCTTAACTGTATTAAGAGTTAGTTATAAAATTATTCCCAATTGGTGACAAGTGGGACAGTTCACATGGTGGTCTTGGACATTTTAATTACTTTATGCATAAATATTTAACATGCACATGCAATTATTCAGTGACTTAATATATAAATGGTTTAGAAGATGAAAATTATGACACTATATGTTAGAATAAATTAGGAATTAATTTGCATTTACTTTTGAGAAAGATGATTAAAAGTTTTATTTTTATTGAGATATTATTAATAAATTTATATCATAATTGAAACTAAAGAGACATAAATGCACCTCAAATAAAACAGGTGCAAATACACGTAGTACAAAAAAATGGAAAAGGTGTGATAAAGGTCATATTTGAATTTAGAAGTTCCCAGATTCAAATCTCATTTGAGATAAGAATGATTTCTTTGTTATTTGTAATAAAAGAAAGAGAGTTAGATCACCATTATATTTATTTAAAAAAATACAAAAAATAAAAAGGGTGTAAGCACATAGAGTGGGGAAAAAAAAGGTGCAAGCTCCTAAATAATTCTAGGGAAAAAAGACAAAACAAACCTTAAAGTTTGACATTGGTTGCAATTTTGCCTCCTTATACCTAATTTTGGCAATTTATCCCTTGAAGTTGTTGTTTAGTTGCAATTCAATCTTTGAGCCAAACGGACGATACGAAATGCTGACTTGGCAACTAACATCGAGTGCCATGTCAGCTTTCTCTCTTTTCAACTTTTTTTTTAAATATAATAACTTTTAATACAAAATGCAAATTCACATAAAAATTATATAATGCTGTATTAATCCTACTTTTTTTTTTCAATATATAATGCTATTGTACTTCTACTTTCTTCTTTTGTTTTAATTTTTTTTTTCATATTTTATATCTAGCAATAATATACTCTGAAAATTTATTACAAATACAAATAAATTTTCTAATAAATACATCAAAGTGTCAATCTAGAGCAATAGATTACTCACTTAATTTAGTATTAACTTTAATTAGACAAATATTGAGTACTAAAGTTAAAGTTTATAAGTTTTTAGAACAAATTTCTCTTTTTAAAATAAAATAAAATCATGATTGCTCCATTTCCCTAAATCATGAAAAAATGTTAACATTAAAAAATATTTTTTTAATTATATTTCTCTTTGTAATAACTAAAATATATATTAATAGTATATTGATTTTTTTAATAATTTTATAATCACAATATATATTGTTTTGTTTGTCTGAGTGAGTTGATTTTAAATATATAATTTTTATTTGAATTCATATTTTGTATTAAAAGTTATTTCATTTTAAAGTTTTTTTTTAAAAAAATTGAATAGAGAAAGTTGACATGGCTCGCTAAGTTGGATGCCACATCAGCAGTACAATAGCCATGACAACATTATGTTACGTCCGTTTGCCTCAAGGTTTGGGTTGCAACAACGACAACTTCAAGGGATAAGTTGCTAAAAGTAAGACATTAGGGGCAAAATTGCAATCAATGTCAAACTTCAAGATTTGTTTTGTTGTTTTCCCTAATTGCAATGTTCAAAATGACACATGGCAAACAATTTTTTCAAACTAAAATCTAAGTTCACAGGTATATCCTCAAATACATTGGGACTACATTTTAAGGCTAAATAGCATTTTAAAAATAGTACGGAAATGCATTGACAGTAGCTTTCTGACATGAGTTGTATTTTTAGAATTCTTTTTCAGCAAATAATCGAATAAGAAATGCTATGTAACCTAAATGCATTTGAGTTGCTCTAGAATTTGGGAGAAGCAATGCTAGATGACCCTCAAAAGTATAACCAAAAGCGATTTTCGTTTAAGTGACAAATCACTTTCATCTTTCCAAGATTTTAAAGCTAAAGCTAATAATGTTTTTACTCATGTTTGATTACCACCAACTGCAAATGTAGTGTTTACATATCCCTATGTCCTATTAGTTAGAATGTCTATAATTTATTTATTTTTTAAAATTTTTGGGAAACACAATTTAGAAACAAGTATTGAAACATACTGATGTGTCCACATGTGCATTGATCAAATTTGTGTAAATATTATTTATGAAAGGCCTAACTCATTGACTAATGTATTAACAATCCATTATCTATCACTGTATTTTCTGAATGTGTCCCTTCGATACTCGTTTAATTCGTAGTTAAATTCACATCAAAAGTCTCTTATATAGTTTATATCACAGAGTTTTATTATAAGTTGATGAAACTATAATTTTTTATATAGAATTATCATTTTGAATTACAAAATTAAACAAAAACTCAAATCAAACTAGTACTAGCGTATTCTATTATGATTATTAAAAAAAAAGATAAAAAAAAAAGAGGTTTGAACAAATAAAAAGTTATAAAAATAGGAAAAGAGAGGGGGCAGCGGGGTAGGAAATGAAAAGTGGTTGATAAAGAGTAGTCCTCTCTTCTACCTCCCTCTGAATTCGGGTTCACGCTCAACAACAACATGGAAGCACAAACTTCTCCGCAAAATAAACGCTCTGCTTTCTCCCTCTCCATCATAGACTTGGTCCAACCACATTCTATCTCATTTTTTTATTTTTTTTATTTTATTTTTTCCCTCTTAAAGTCTTCGTATTTTTATATGTGAAAGCTTCATTGCCACTTCTATGTTTCGTGGATCTTGTGATCCTTCTTCAACTTATATACATATATATAAATATATAATTGAGCTATAAATAAAGGTTAGCTACTTCTCTTTCTTCAATTTCTTTTCATTTTTCTTTAATTGTTTTCAATACTATTTTTGAAATGCTGTTAGTTTCAGGTAATTTTCCAGCAATCTATACTCTGTTTGTTTCAATTAATCTCTTTGAGCTTGCCCGCTCTGTTTCTTTCTTTCTTTTAATTTCCTTTTCGGTTTATGTTTACAATTACATAGGCATACACACATATTATATATATATATATTGGCATGTTTATATTAGGAATAATTAAATTGGTTGATTTTATTTTTACATTTTCAGAAGTTTCTGTTATGTTTTATCTGATTTTGACTTTTTAATGGGTTTTTGTTGATTTAATTAGATCATTAAGAAAATTGATTCCCCCCTCCCTTTAATTTGTTGATTTTTCACTCATTTAGATTATAGTTTGAATTTGAATTTTGTTAATTGTTATATATATGTGTGTGTAATTGTGGTTCCCTAATTTGCTTATCCTGTGAATTTGGTGAAAACAAAAAGATTGTAATTTAAGAATTTGCATTTTAGTCATGAAATTATCCCAAGAGTATATTCAATTCTTTTTAATTTTCTGATAATTGGGTTATTGTTTCTACTGCAGGGGGACCTCAAATTCCCAATAAAGGGAGGGTGTTTTAATTGAGGATTGATTTGAAAAATAATTGTGTTTTGTTTGTTTGAATATTAAAAAATTTAGCGTACAAATGCTAAGAAATCAGACAAGGCCAAACAGAGCTATGTCTTTAGGAGGTAAGCTTTACTAGCCTTTTATTCTTTATTTACATCTAAAACATATATATATATATATATATATATATGAGTGCATTTCTAGTACAGACCGGGCTATTTTTTAGCGACAAAAAACATCGCAAAAAGTCCGGTGTATACAAACCGATCCGTACTTGAAATTTTCTGTGTATGTATACATATAGGAAGATGATAGTTGTAGTAATATACTGACTTCGTCGATCGGTTATTCATACTAAGTACATTGATGGTTGTACATTTCAATTTAGTTATGTTGAATCGAGGTTGTCAATACATTGTTTCTTTGGGGATCCGATATAATTTAGAACCCATGGCCAAAGTGGAAAGACATCAAATTTTCATGCAACCAAATACGCATCAAAACATAGTGCGTTTGATTTTCATCATTTCTGTATGATCTGAACAGGAACAAAAATTTTCATTTGAATGAAAAAACTCTTTACATTAAAAACAATTTACACCTCAACGAGTTTCAATGAATCAAACACGCCATTTGTTTGTTTTTCACACATTGCTTGTTGGACTTACATTGAATCTATTCATTTAATTTATAAACTCTTGCAGAGGTCCACTGAAAAAATTATCTCGTTTTTAACTACAAAATTGGATCTCACTCTTGTTCTTTCTTTTTGTTTTATGCTAACTGGATAGGGATTTATGTTTATTTTATATTAATCAAAGTGTAGTTGATTTCAATCTTGTCCATAAAATGTGTAAATTGGTTTTCAAAAGAATTTGTGTTTTGCTTGTAGGCATGGACTATACAGACCCAAAGAAGAGGAGCAATTTTTTTCGGAAAAATTCTTTTGGCCGCTGCATTAACAGCATTGTGTATTCTTATGCTCAAACAATCCCAATCTTTCAACACCCCCAGCCCAGTAAGTCCTTTATATATCTGTGTGTATATTGAATCCAGATTACCATTTCTTCATTCAATACAATGTTATTGCGATGTCATGTATGAACTGGTTCAAGAAACCATTTATTAGATTTGATTTAGTTTCATCTATGCAAGGTCATTATTTGCTCGAAATATCAGTCCGCTGGTTCTTTTACATCAATGATATCTGGATTATAACTTTACGCCTTTTTTGGCTTATTCTTGGTCATCTGTTTTTCCTTTGCCAATTCGTTATAGATTGGGAGATCAACATCAATGGGCTTATTTTATTTTATTTTATTTTTTTCAATTGTCCCTTGCAGATTATCCATTTTTATTTTCTTGGAAATAGTAGTCTGCACTAAATTTTCAATTGTGATCCATTTGATGGCCAGTAAGACATGGAAACAAGACCAAAACCTTTGAAGCTTGTATAACTGCTTTCCACTGAATTTGATTTCCAAGAACTAAATGGTGTTATATGCATATACATATATGTCTTTCAAGTCTGATTCTTTTCTTCTGTTTCCTATTTTCTTCCCAAGTTTTCGCGCCTCGAAACAGGGGTTACTCATGTATTAGTAACAGGAGGTGCTGGATACATTGGTTCTCATGCTTCCCTACGACTTTTGAAGGATTCGTATCGTGTAACTATAGTGGTAATAACTTTATTTTTTTCAGAATATTCATTAAAGCCCTCTGATAATCAATTTGTGTAGACTATAAGGATCAAAAAGGCCACAATTCAGACTAAAGATGTGAGCTAATTGTGTTCGTTTTGGTTAAAAATTCAGAAGCAACGTCTTAATATGCTCCTGAATCATCCTGAGGCTCTCTTACCTCTTAATGGGATTGATATAGTCCGAATGGTTGATCAATACCATTTTTGCCCTCAACCCAACTCTTTTAGTCACACTTTAAAAGATAAAAATAAGGGCATGGTCAAAGTAATATTTTTGATGTCTATTCATATATTGCGTTCAGACAAAAAATGAACTAAAGTTTTGATATTCAGATTTTGGTTCACATTCAATCAAACTAAAGATTTAGAATTCAGATTCAGACAAACAAACGCCACCTTAATTAAACTGATATGAGTTCCTAACAGAAAATGTTTTTTCTCTTGTGATAGGACAATCTCTCTCGAGGAAACATCGGTGCTGTCAAGATTCTACAAGAACTATATCCAGAACATGGGAGACTTCAGTTCATAAAGGCTGACTTGGGCGATCCCAAAGCCGTATCCTCAGAATGTTTTTTTTCGCATTTTTTGTATACGATGTTTCTTAAAATGTGAAAAGTCAAGATGGCGTTATGTTTTTTTGTGTTTCCTTGATCAAGATTTCAGCTGGAAAAATTATTCTCGGAAAATTCTTTTGATGCTGTGATGCATTTTGCGGCTGTTGCATATGTTGCAGAAAGCACATATGATCCCATCCGGTAAGACAAACCAATTACCGTATGCTTTGAATGGTTGTACTTTCTCAAGTTAATTAAGAAAGTTCAACATTGACGAATATTCAACAGATTCCAACCCCCCCCCCCTCAAGTTACTTTTTTCCCTCAGAGAAAAAGAATTCACTTCTTTCCTGTGTTGTAAACCAACTCCAACACAATAAAAAACAATCCTAGCTTTTAGTCTATATGACTATGATCATTTGGAGGCACAGAGTTTTAAATTTTTGGTTCTTCTTTCTTTACTATATATATGTTGTTGCGATATTGCAGATATTATCACAATATTACAATGAACACGATGCTTATAATAAAGGCTATGGCAGCACACGGCGTGAAGACTCTAATATATTCTAGTACGTGCGCAACATACGGCGAACCTGAAAAAATGCCCATTACAGAAGAAACTCCGCAGGTGGTTTTTTCTAATAACCTGTTACATGTGCAAAATCTAAAAGTATTATAGTTTCTGTTTATTTGGGAATAAAATTTATGACTTGAATGGTAGTAGTTTGATGCGATTGAAGTTGTAATGAAGAATGAGTCTCTTTGTGCTACCCCTGGGGTACTGCCAAGTGATACGACTGGCCAATGGTAAAACTCCATGTGGCGTATCAGATGCATCGGGGGGGCATATGCTTATGGTGATGCTTAATTGGCAGATAACTGTTGGCCTGGGATTACTGCCAAGCCGTATGTCTAGCCAATGGTGAAGCTCCATGTGTCACCTCCAATGTATACGGGGGCGTATGCTTGTGTTGATGTTTATGTGGCACATCACCATTGGCCTGGGAGTACTGCCGCGCGGTACGCCTGGCAATGGTGAAGCTCCATGTGGCACCACCAATGCATAAGGGGGAATATCCTTGTGGTGATGCTTATATGGCACATCAGTGTTAGCTTGGGAGTACTGCCATGCGGTACTCTGGGTGTACATCGTATATATTTTCACGCAAAAAGCTCATTTTTTTTCCTGTTTCATGTTGTAGTTTCCAATTAATCCATACGGAAAAGCAAAGAAAATGTCAGAAGATATCATTCTGGATTTCCATAAAAACTCAGACATGGCTTTCATGATCTTAAGGTGAAGTATTTGAATATATGACTATAAGCCAGATTTTGCCAGGGCAAATATGGCTATTTCTAGAGTATTATTCAACTGTGAAAGCATGTGACACTTCTTCTCACAGTAGTACTGTAACTCTAGCAAAATCGTAGTTGCTTTGAGAGAACTTGTACTAACGCAAATATAATTTTGAAAATTTTCAGATACTTCAATGTGATTGGTTCAGATCCTGAGGCAAGATTAGGAGAAGCTCCAAGGCCAGAACTACGTGAGATGGGACGAATATCAACTGCTTGCTTTGATGCTGCTCGTGGGATTACAAACGGGCTTAAGGTACTCTGTTTTTCCATGGAAAATGCTCAAAATTTCACTCTCTCCATGCATGTTTAGTGATGTGATTGCATAATTTTCCACGGAATCAGTTTCCATGTCACAACATTGTGTAGCCCAATTTTCTTTTTCTCCATGTCAAAACTACCTCTCTCCTTAGATTTTTTGTTTCCTCAGAATTTTCTCTTCATGTCAGACCAATTCCAAGGAATCCAAGTCTTTTCCATTTAAACCGATGATATGCATCCTTAGCTTTTGTTTTACATGGAAAATGTTTCCATCTAATCTCTTCACACGAGCAGATTAGAGGAACGGACTATAAAACACCGGATGGCACTTGCATACGTGACTACATTGACGTTAACGACCTTATTGATGCTCACGTGAAAGCGCTCGAGAAGGCAAAACCCGGGCAAGTTGGAATCTACAACATTGGAACAGGAAAAGGTATATATGTATGTATGTATGTATGTATTATACGTAGGTTTATATTGCTCGGGTTGAAATATCTTTTTCCTTAGGTAGAAAGTAAAATGATGAAATGTAATTTTCACTATTCCGGTTAAACTTTTTGATAACGTTACTTAGTTAAAACTATTTCTCCGAACCAAATGGGTCCTTACACATTGTTTGGATTGAAGGAAAATAAAATAATGGAAAGGAAAGGAAATAGACAGAAAACTAATAGCACGTCTAGATTCTAAACTATAATATCTAGTAAGAGCTAAAAAATCATCCTTTACCTTCCTTTCCTTTCTTTTTCTTCCCTATAAAATCATTTCTGAAAAACTTATTTGCGTGTTTTATCAGGAAGGTCGGTCCGCGAATTCGTAGAAGCTTGCAAAGAAGGTGACGGGGGTACCCTTGAAAATCGAGTACCTCCCCCGTAGGCCTGGTGACTATGCTGAAGTTTACAGTGACCCCACAAAGATCTTACGCGAGTTGAACTGGAGTGCCCGTTACATGGATCTTGAGGAAAGTCTGCGGAATGCGTGGAGATGGCAAAAGACTCATCTTAACGGCTACGGCCCACCTTTGGCCACATCTACCTAATGCCTGTAATGATGTAGAAGTGCGGGAAAGTGTACTGAAATGCATTAGAGGGTTGTACTCTGGCAAGAGAACAACCCTTTAATGCATGTTTTGGTAGTCATTGGAAGCACTTGCTTGGGTACATGTAGCATTATTCCATTTTTCTAACGGCTTTCAATATTTGGACAGACAATCGAAGCCAGATTTAGCCTCAGTTCTAGTATTCTCTTAGAAGAAAGGGATTTGATTGAGGGTTTTTTCAGGATTTGATATATATATATATATATATATATATATTTGTTTTCTATATTTAGTTGTTATTAATGTAATGAGGGTAGAGTTATAGGTAAGCAATCCGTTTTTATTAATTATGTATTTGAAACAAATATTTAGTTCAATAATAAGTTCAAAAATATTTTGTGGCACTTGCACTTGTGCTGTCACTCTCAGTTGTTTTCTGGTTTGTGCAGTTATTTATCTTTCTTGACCAGGAAATCTATTAAGTTTTAAAATATACATTTTATTACAAATATATTTTACAGTTTTTTTCGTAAATACATAAATACAACACCTGTGTGATGCGTGGATAAACATTCCTAGCTCTAATTCATAAGAAATACTAGCTCTAATTCAAGCCATCCATGAATATATAAGAGCATTCACAATTAAAGTTTTAATTCAGCAACTAAATTTAAAATTTTCATTATAATGCGCACAAACATATATACGTATATAATGTGTAATTGAAGAAAATATTTCATCAACATAGATAGATGGCCTAGCAGTTTAGTTTAAATTTGTATTATTTATTTAAGGTTGAAGGTTTGAATATTTTTTGCTCCGGCAGTTGAAATTATATAATGATATATATATATATATATGTGTGTGTGTGTGTGTGTGAAGTGGTTCAAGATAGTAATGTACTTGATTGTCATTAAGCACATCTCTAAATTATGTGGACCGGTAGTTTACAAAACTTTGGATATATATATATATATATATATTGACTATAAAAGAATGAATTAGAAAAGTCACTCTGAAATAAAATTTCACCTTTTAAATTACAATCATAATCCATCTCCCAAATCTTATTTCAATTTTTAAGCTGAAAATATTCAAGGAGACCAGCGGGGCTGGAAGCATGTGGGGACCAGGGGCCATAGCCCCCTCTGGATTTCCAGAAAACAGTATGGTATAATGTGTAACAAAATATTAATTTCTATTAATCTTTTTGTAAGTTTTCAAACTTTAGGGTTTAGTTTGTAATTGCCTTTAAACATTAAGGCTAGTTTTGGAATAAGATAATCAGTGAGAAAATATAGCTTCTTACTGCGAAACTTTTGTTTTTTCACGCCCTGTTGTTTCAATTTTCATGGCTCCAAGCATGGTAGTAGATATCGTACAAAACGTATCGTCTCGCAAGTAAAACGATATGTATCGTTATGTGTATCGCGTTTGGGAGTGTATCGAGCGATACACGTCGATGTATCTCATGGTTCAAAGTATCGGTCGAAACCGATCCGAGATGGCCGATACCGAGTTAGAATAGGGGGTGCCGAACCGCTATTATGACCTGATAAGATTAAAATCGCGGTATTTCGAAATATTATCAATATTTTACCGAAATCACGCTGAGTTGCCGATATTTCGCCGATATTTCACTGATATTGAATAATTGAATAAAGTGACTAAAGTTTGAAAAAAAAAGGTTACTCCATGTTTGAAAAAAAAATGCTGATATTGTTCCAAAATAATTTGTTAATCTTTATTTAATTAAATTGATAACTATTAAAAAAATGTTAATTTGTTCAATTATTCCAAAATAATTTATTAATTTTTATTTAATTAAATAGGCTTAGTGACCTTAATCCTAAAAAAGAAAAGATGATAAGAAGGAAGAAAAGAAACAAGAAAAATAAACGGAAAAGAAAAAAAAGAAAAGAAAAGAAGAAAGAAAAGAAAAAAGCAAAAGAATGAAAAAAAGACATCAAAAGCCTGCCATGGTTGTGAAAGAAATTGGAGCACGTGGTCAATAATCCATGCAAAACTTCGTAATCGATTAGTAATGACAAAGTTGCATAAACTAGTGTATGTGCACTATAATATGCGCCTTAAAGTTAGAAATTTGATATATATGAGTGATGCAGATGATTATTATAACACAGTCGACCTAAAAAATATATTTGATAATGGTGATATATTGGATGAGTGGGTAAGGGAGAATGAGGTAGGGGTTTTAGAATCTGATGATTTAGCATGGTTAGATGAGGGTATTGAAAAGAGGGAAGAAAAGATGGAGGGTGGTATCTGTCATAAGCAACCTCAAAAACTTACCGTTTTCTCAAGTGATGATGATGATGACGACGGAGGGGATGATGATGCTAATAATGATGGTGGAGGTGGGCTAGGTAGTGATGCTATACGAGGTACTAATAGTGGTAGTAGAGGTGGTGCTTATAATCCTGATACTGATAACCAACATGATGGTGGTATGTCATGGCATGGAGATGATAATTATTATGCCACACAAGACACAGATCACGGATATCGACTTGAAATAAGTGAGCAGCGTAGGCATATAGCAGATTTAACTAGGTTTCTTAGTTATAATGAGTATTCTAGTGGCTATGATCCTCATTCACAAAGCTATCGTCGCATCGATGATCAACTACAGAGCTTGAACTTAGGCCAACACTATTACGGTGGACATGGATATGACTATGATTATGATAGTCGTAGACACAACATATCCGGAGGTGGAATATCTAGTTATGGTTTTGGCACTGCTTATGGAGGTTCTGCACAAGATTATGCTAGTAGTGGGGGATCAAATAATACTATTGCTGCTCGTGGTAGTTATTATGGAAGTGGTCGTGGAACGTATCATGATGGATCTTCAAGTAGCAACAATTATCGGGGATTTGGGTACTATCATCATGACGGTCAACCAAATTTTCCTGATTATGGATCATCTAGCTATTCATCTCATCCACATGGGTCATCTAGCCATTCATCTCATCCTTACCTCACAAGTGCTAATTCCTAACCTCTTTTATATCTTCATTCCTTATCACTAGAGTTCTTGAGTAATGATGATAATTATAATTTATATCATTATTCTAGGCCTAATTGAACTTATATTTAAGATATTTGTACTTTATAAGATTGTATTGTTATATATTTATTAAATTATGATGTAATATTATATTATCAAATGCGATAGATGATAGTATTTTGATGTAAGATATGTAATTTGTATTAGATAATATTATTATGCTTATCTAATTGATCTATTTTATTAATCTTATACTTTATATTTTTTTATATTTTTTTTGTAATTTTTTGGGCTTTTTAAATAATAAATCGGTCCATATCGCCGAAACCGATACCGCTATCCGAGTTGAAAATTGAGTGCCCGAGTTGCGCACCGAAACCGCGACTTTGAACCATGATGTATCTAGATATTTTGGCGTATCGCGAGACGATATCATATCGGACGATTTTTTTTTGGTCTTTTTTTGCGAAACGACGTGGTTTTGTCTAATTTTTTTTTTAAATAAAAATAAAAGACTTTCTCATCCTCAAAACCTAAACCCCAAATACACGAAGAAGGAGAAGGAAGTTACGACAGAGAGAGAGAAGGCGCCAAAGTGCTTGAAGGGACGAAGAAGAAACACGAAGAGAAAAAGACTGCACTTGAAAAGAGAGAGGGGGATAAGAGAGAAGGAACAGTGAGAATTGGAGGAGGATCTTACTTGGAGAATGGTGAATTTCTTTAATTCCTGAAGCTTGCTCCTCCTTTTCGTTGTTCCCCTTTTCATGTTCGGTTTGATAAAATGTCGAGAGAATTAGGAAGCAGAGAGCCATGACAGATAAAACGTAAAGTTGGGTGGGTACTTGGGCCCTTCTCGAGAGTTCTGAATAAATATCTTTGGAAAAGGCATCACTTATTTATATTTACAATAATTTACCTTATATTTTTATAAATTTATTATTTAACCTTTCTCTTTCTAATACTTTACATTTTATTACTTATGGAATGCACTTATATGGAATATGTATTAGTCTATTACATTATCTTTTATTTGAATTATGTATATTTGGTGTATGTATGTGTATAAAATAATGTATATTTATGTAAATATCACAATCAAGACGTATCTTACGATACGTTACGATACACAATACTATTTTTTGACAAAACGATATGCTTCCGATACACGATATCGACTACCTTGGGCCTCCAAGTATTTATCGTTTGCTCAAAAGTAGATATAGGTAGATGGCACTTCAGATATATCTTTTATCACTCTTAATTTATCACTAATATAAATAAAATGTTCCTAAATATATATATATATAAAGAAAGAATATTTTAGAATAGAGCAAGTGAGGTAGCCTAGTTGGGAAGATACTTATTTAGAGATCTCAGGTCCGAGGTGGGATTTTCTTTATTTGAAGTTAAAGGGAGAGATGTAGATCTCCTTTTTTTTAAGAAAAAAAATGGGACCATTTTAGAATACTAGAAGATTCATTTACAGGGTCTATTCAATTTAGATTTTATAGGATATTTTTGGATTTTGAAAGTCTACGAGTATTAAATTAGAATTTTTAAAAGTCTTTTAAAATCTTATGGTATTCAATTAGGATTTTAAAAAATCTTTTAAAATCGTGTGGTATTCAATTAGGATTAAAAGTAATTTTTTAAAATCTTAACGATTTTCATAATTCAATAAACATTGAAAGATTTTATAAATTAATAGACTTGAGAGTATTTTTTATGAATAACAAATCAACCAATAAATCTTCTCTTTAAGTAGAAGATATCATATGGATTTCTCTTCCATCTTCCTCCCAAACCTAAGGAATTATTTCTTCCCCGTCTCTATAATCTTATTAAACTCTTCCTCTCCATTCTCTCTATCTAAAACATCTTATTCTCCCAAACCATATGTATTATTTTTTCTTGGTCTCTATAATCTATTTAAACCCCTCAACTTTATTCACTATATCTAAAACCTCTTTTTCTTTTAATGCTTTAAATATCCAATTAATCACATTTTTCCGAAACTATAAAGATGTTGCTCCTTTTGATTTTTTTTCTCCCTTTTTATGAGTTTTTTTAGACAAAAGATGAAAATCGAATAGAAAGGGAAAAAAAACTCAATACACTGGATTTTTAGACTTAATCCGAACCTTTTGTGTCGGATTTATAATTTGCTTATTATTTTAAATTCGTAATCAAAATTCTTTTATTTTTTAGCCTTTGATGTTTTTATAGTAATTAGAAGAATCAATAAATCTGTTAAAATATATAAAAATACTAAAGAATCCATTCCTTAAAATATGTTAGACTCTCTATAGATTTATTAAAATTTATTGAACTCTATATAGATTTAAAATCATTCATAAATTTAGAAGAATATACGGATTTTAAAAGGTCCATAATACCAATAACTACACCCAATTTTTAAACATATACCCCCCGGATAACAACTAGGGGAGCATATTGATTTAGTTGAAGCCGAAATTTGGATTGCTCACAGATAGCCTTCCACTTCGATTTGCATATTCAATTATGCTTTCAGTGCCTAGAGGATAAATTAATCACCTGCCAAGAATGTGACTCTGAGAGAGATATGGCTTTGTTGCTAGATTTTGATCTGGGTTTCGGTCGGGTCATTGAGATTGCATATTGTCGTGGCGAATTTTTAAATTGAATCGATCCGTTAAAATTTGGAAAAAAAACAAAAAAAAAAAAAAACTGAATATGTTTTATTTCGGCATAGGGTGTACCGGTGTAGAACTGAATCGAACCGAATTGTCATATGATCAACATACAATTAATTCATCTTCTAAGAGTTATGGAGCCTTATCTTTCTAATTTAGACTTGTTTATTGTAGAATTAGATGTAATACTAAAAAGTTCACATAGATGTTGGTATTATACATCTAGAGATGATCAAATTTGTTGGTCTTACTCCTACATTGGTCATTCAATTCAAGAGAGTTAGAGAGCAAAACTGGGGATAAATTCAAACTATATCTTTCCATGCCATTGTTAAACATGAATAAGATTAATTGAGCATTATTTAGAAACCAACATAATCTATATACATACGACTTAAAAATAATATTACTTCACTATTTAAAATTTGATATTTCTAAAATTTTCAAGCTCTAATGAGAAAACAACTCTGAGTTACCATATATCCTTTTCTTAATTAACAAAAATGACTCGAACTGGGGCTTGCTGCTCATAATCCATATATCCTTATTGTTAGTGATTTGTTTCTTCATGCAATATTGCCTTTGCAATTTAGTTATTTTTTTAAAAAAGATATATGAAAACTGAATAAACACGAACCAAAATGTTTGGTTTGGATCTGGTCTAAAAGAATAGGAAACTAAAACCAAATTTTTAAATTTAGTTTGAGTTTGGGTCTCCTTAAATTCCACCTGAATAGAAATTGAAAACACCCCTACTAGCGACAACTCTCCCCTCTAATTTCCTTAGCCTCACGCTTTTAATATCCATACAGTGTCTTACTCTTAGTAGTGTTATTGCCAAAGCAATTATTTCTAATTCCAAAGCAACGTACAACTTTTAATGCATATAATATAACGCCTAAAAGGTAGTATTTTGGTCTGGCAAAACCAAAATTGCTTTGGCAAAACCAAAATGGCTTTAACATATACACCATAAGGTATTGTCTTGACTATCTAAAAAGGACGGAACTTTTTTTTTTTTTTTTCAGTTGCATCGATATGAATTGAACCTCTAACCTCTCCACTCCCAAAATAGAAGGGTTGTTAATGTTTATTTTTGAAATCGTTTGATTCGAGTTTTGGTTCGTTCTTGAAATCCAAAAAAGATAATTTCACATAGAAAGTTTTGAATTTATTATTTTTAGAATTCTAGGAGAGAACCAAACGAGTACTCAAAGTGTAACTCTTAAATTGGAGAAGGAGAACGTCTTGCATATGTTGGGTACTTGGGTTCACACAATAAGGGAAAGAAAACAAAAGAATCATTTTATTTATTTGTAATCCAAGTATATTGTTGTAGGAATATACAAAAGATTCAGAAAAAAAAAAAGAGGAAGAAGAAGAAAGGAGGCAGAAGACACAAATTCCTTCAATCATTCCAAATATTTAACCAAATGTTTGGACAGCTCTGTCAAAAATCTCTTCTGCGGCTGATGAGCGTTTCACGAGGGTGTGGTCTGGATGTGATAGTTTCAACTGACTGCAAACACAAATTCCTTCAATCATTCCCCAAATATTTAATATCTTGTAATTACAAGGATAGTTGTATATACACATGAATAGTCGTATGTATATATATACAAAGAGAGCCCATCTTTGGTACAACAGTTTACCATTGCCAATGCATTTGGAGATAATATTTAACAACTGAAAATCATTGATAAAAGTTCGTCCGTACACAAACAGTCCACATAAGAGACGGGCCAATATATAAGTACATGCATATATTTGCTATCTAGTACCAATGAATTACAATTTTTACATGGTTTGTTTGGATTCCGGAGTTTGGTGGATGAGCATTTTGTTTTGGTCATCAAATCCATTTAGTAAAGGAAAAAATCATGGCTTACGGACCAGAGCCCGTTCCAGATATGATCCCATAGTCCCGATTTAACTTTGGGATTTTCTAGTAAAACAATATCTTCAACCTAATCAATGGTCAAGAATACACATCATTTTCTATTGTGAACTTTCGTACATTGATTATGTCTGTATTCTCTTAATTTTGAGATGTCGTGAAAAGGAAATTGAGACTCTTAATGAGAAGGATGTAGTCTGATAAATAAGTTTGTTGCAAATGGACAAGTCCACTCCATGGCCTCATATAATCATATATGGCTTGTTCAATGCCGAAATTTCTATAAATGTTGATTTACCTTAGAAATCGAGAAGATGGTTTCCCAAGATGAAGACTGCATACTACTAGATTGGCCAGTGTTTCTGGATCTTTAGCATCCTGTGACAATCATTACAAACTGTATCAACACAAAAAGAAAAGAAAAGAAAAGAAAAAATTGCATCTTTCATGCAATGTCATAATCCAGCGGTAGAACATGTACATGCATATGATGTGATATATTCAACAAAAGAAATTTCTAATGATAACAGTATAAAACAAAGGCAGCATGTTTGATTGCAAAAGTTTTCCATGGAAAACATGAAAAAATTGAAGGTTCTATTTGATAACAACGTGGAAAATGATAAAATAAAATAAAAACACTTGATTTGTGTTAGGAAGTTGAAAAATAAGTTGAGGCATGTTACGAGATGCTCTCCATTTCATGCTTATTTTTATGAGTAGATGTCCTCCATCCATTATTTTGTATGGAAAATTTTTCTTCTTCAACCACCAAAGAAATTTTTTCCATGAAAAAGCCACAAAATATCTCACCACATGTCTCCGCTTATTTTCCAACTTCTCACAAAAATCAATTGTTTTTATTGTCTCTTTCCATGTTAGCAAAGAAACCCAAAATTACCTATTTTCCAACTCTACTTGTGCTTATGACCAACAATTTTTATGGGAGCAAATCCTTCAATAAAAGAATGACACCTTGGCGATAAACATGTAGTCCATCCAAGCTATATGGTATGTAGAATCTGTCTCTACAGACATAAATGCCTGTGCATAAGCGTGTATTTTCTCTATAAACGTCATCCATAATCCGAAGATTTTGTATGAATCACTGGAAGAGAATGACACCTTGGGTGACAAAGAACCTCAACAAAAGAAAATGATAAACATTTTTCATAATTTTACCTTGTTAAGTACTTCTAGTAATAGGGATTCAGCTTCATCAAAATTTCCCATGTGCATGCAGCATACAGCTTTCCCATTAAGGAACAAGCTAGTCATTTGGTACTTCTCAGAAAAATCTTGGAAGATGAGATATGCTTCTTGTATCTTTGAACCACCCTGATTCAAAGAATCTTAATTTTTTTAAAAAACTGGTATTTTGTCATTGTTCCCAACTATGTGAAACTACACTTACCCCTTCATTTTGATAACAATGACTAAGAACCATTCCTTGTTCATTAGGGAGTATCTCGAAGAACATGATTAGACATTACCACCTACTTTTATGTATGACCTCCGTCCCCAATTAAGAGTCTATGTTTGATTTTCCACATTTTTTTAAAAACGCGCGCAATAATTTCATCACAATCATTTAGGAAAAAAAATTTGTTTGCTAATTGCTTTAGTTAGTTTTGGTACATCAATTATGTTCTGAAAAGGAAAGTGGACTCTTAATTTGGAACATCGCAAAAAGGAACATGGCACTTTTAATTTGGGATGGAGGGAGTAATTTTTTGAGATACCCCTTCTGGGGTAAAGTCAAAGGATCATCACAGTAAGTCTAATTTGGACATAAAGGGGGTACAAAGTCTAAAACACCATTGAAAAATAATTCTCCTTATTTAGCATGATAGAAACGGACAAAAGGATATGTACCATGTGGGCAGAAAAAAAGAAAAGAAAAGGATATGTACCACAGCCAAGTTTAGCCATGCATTTGCAAGTTGAGTTAGCGTATGGTCCTCATCAATCTTTTGCATGACCCTCAATTGTTTTTCTGCGTAATCTGATCTGTGCATCTTAAGGAAAATTTGGACATTTAATGCATGCCTACAGAATTAAAAAGGATGGATCAGGCTTGAAACAATTAACAATATCCGGAACATATTTATATTCTGGAAGTAAATGTTGACCTGGATTGTGTTTTTCTAGTTTTAAGGAAGAACTCATTGTACATTTTAACCTCGAAATTGACATGCCTAAAGTCAACACATTTATCAACATTCTTGTAGTTATCTGTATACTAAACTACAACACAGCTCCACAAATCGATCCTATCTTTGTCATCATGAGCAACATTACAAAATAAAAACCTTAATGGTACAATGTTTGTACGGTAGATTAACTACTAGTGTGATGAAAAAAACAAAGCATTTTTAGGAGTATAGGATGTAGAAGACATATTTAGAAATACATCATTAAGGTGATCAAAGAGCATATACAAGAGTTTTGGGTCCATCTAATTGAACTGAAAAAAATATATATATGTATTCGGAGGAATTCTTTAGAATTGAAGGTAAACAACAAAATGTACAGTTTTAGACTTCTAGTACAAAAACTAGGCTATGAAGTCATTGTGCTAACAATAGCGTGATTCTTTAGAATCAAAACTTGCTTCGCGATAGCAACACTAAATTGCCAACAAAATTACTAAAAAAATCTTTGCTATTGGCCAAATATAGGAAGAAAATGGTAATCAGTAGAGAGGTACAGCATTAGAGAGGTAAGTAAGACTCACAGCTCCATCGTTCCACCAACATTAGTGTGTTTGAGAGCCTCGTGATAATCTTGCTCATGCATGAATATGATCCCAGCAACTAACCTTAAGATCGGGTTATTTCCAACGGCTGGATCTCCCAACCACTCCTTCAGACTTGAGATAGTGGTTTCCTATAAGATCACAAAACAACATTACTCATGCAACACATACTTCACAAAAAATAACATTTTTAATTAGTTTCTGAAAATTTTGGAAAACGGAAAATAAAAATTACCTGTTCTTGTTCCATGTATTGAAGTTTCAAAATATTGAACATCTCATCTAGAGTCTAGACTAATCCGCACAATTGCATGTTGAGAGTATGTTTGTTTTGTTTCATTGCATACTAAACAATGAAGAACCTTATTAATGCTTAACGTAAGTCTAATCAACATTACGAGGTAGAATTGGTATTTGTTTATCACCTCCAGCTTTAGATTAAAACTCAGCATTAAGAGGCAAGTCCTGATTGCTTAATTTAAAAGAAATTGAAAACAAAAGCAAATTTCAAAAGAAATACACAATTTCATCACCAATGTGTATAATTCGGATCACAATCCACACGTAAGTACATTGCAAATCATGAAATGAATGAAAAATGGACCTTGTTATCGGGGCTAGAAAGACACAAAGCCAGTAATTTCACGGCTTGGAGAGGCAATGCGGCTGAGGAATCGATCTCGTTGATCACAAGCTTGATAATAAGAAAAACACAGATGGCATAAAAGTCAACAATTCGTTCAAATGAACATATTCAGAAGATAGATAGAGAGAGATGTTGGAGTGACCTGGTAGCTACCGAGGGCAATGTAAGATCTGTAAACGATAGTGTCTCTCTCGACGGAGTCTTCTTCAGAGAGATTACGTAATTCGCTGTTGTTAATGGCGGCTTGGTATGCCCCCAAGTAGAAGTTGTTTCTCAGTCCGAACAATAAATCAGGTGCCGCCATTGCCAATGGAGATCTGAATATCACTGTGTGTTTTCTTGTATGTGTGAGAGAAAGATGGTGATGAAGTGAGATGCAGAAGAACGGACGAGAGGGATATTGTGGTCAAGGAATCTAAAATATGGTAGTGGATCAGCCCCATTCATGACGAATAACGGCTGGGCATTTGGGCCATTTACCCATTTTGAACGGGGTGATAAATGTACCTCTATTTTTTGTCGCAAACATCCTCTAAAATTTTTATTAATATTAAACTAAAATTTATTCATGCCACCTTCTCATTTCATAAAGATTATACAAAGATTAACTATTAATTAACTTAATAATTAATCATTAATCATTAATCACATACACCCCATCACCACCCTCTTATTCTCATTTTCCTCCTCCTCCTTCATCTCCTCCGCCTTCGCCTTCTCCTTCTCATTCTCCTTTTTCTTATTCTTCTTCAAAACATACACATATACATATACATATAGATACACATATAGATATATATATTCAAAACATACATATATACATACACACATATATGATATATATATATATATATATTAAAATGAAAGAAAAAAACAAATGAAAAAGATGTATATATATACACGGATCTTTTCTAAAAAAATGCCATAGATCTGTGTAAGTTTCAGATGCTCAATGTAGAGCGAGTAACAATGAAGATAATCTCCCAATGACGGAAGAGTATTACCATATTTACTCTCCCAATGACAAGAGAGTATATCTCAAAAATTGGGCCATCATCTCATCTTCTCCTCATCTTCTTGTTGAAAAAGTGAACGGAATCATACCCAAATTTGAGCAACCGAGAATTCTGCATCAAAGCTAAAATGCGGGCTCCATCTAAATACTCTCATCGAAAATTTCATAAGGATTCTTCTTCTCCTTCTCCTCTTTCTTCTTTAAAACATACATATATACATACACACACATATAATATATATATATATATATTCAAAAAATGTATAATTGTTTCATTGTTACCTTATCTTTATGCATTTTAACCCCTATTTGATGAATCTTGTAAAATTATAATAAAAAATTTTGTCAAAAAAAATAAAGCTAAAACATACGTGTAGGTTTTAAACCCAGCAATTACTCTCCCCACATTGACCCAGTGATATGTACATCAATCATCTCACATTGGCCAAGTATGTGATGCTTTTGAAAATTTCTTATTACTGAAATTTCAGATGCTCAATGTCGAGCGAGTACCAATGAAAGTACTCTCTTAATGACAAGAGAGTATTACCAAAGTTACTCTATTTAATACGAGAGAGTATATCTACAAAAATTGGCCGTAACTAAGTAATTGCTGAAATTTCAGATGCTCAATGTCGGGAGAGTATCAGTGACGATACTCTTTCAATGACAGGAGAGTATTACTTTAATTATGGTTCTTAATTGGAGGGAGGTGTTTGTGACAAATTTTTAAAAAATGAGGGGCGTAAGGTGGATAGGGTGTTTGTGACAGAAAATGGGGGTGCATTTATCAACCAACCCCCCCCCCCCCTTGAATAAACAAGTGAACAACGTAAGCAAAGAAACTTCAAAATCTGTTTTAAGAAAAATATTTCACTGTGCACATAAGAGGCATCTTAATACTACTATAATAATAGAATCTTTCAATTTATTTTTTATTTTTTTAACACACAGAATCTTTCAATTGACTCTGATTTATTTTCGAACTTTAATAAAAAAAAAAAGTCAAATTCATCTAACCATATAGTCCCTTAGTACTTCATTTTCATCTTTTTTACTTTTCTCTGAATTATGGCCTATAAGAACTTTTAAGCATCCAAAATATCATTGACGGCGAGCCCACGGAACTCCAGCGTTAGAGTTCCTTGCAAGTACTCTATCATCCCCAACGTTAAATCTACAGAAAATTCATTCCCCAAAGAAATTCAATCCAAAGAAGATTATCAAAAGTTCAAATTCTCTCAGATATACATGTAGGACTATATAATCAAATTGGGGAATGTCGTTGACGAGGCCAGAGTCGCCACTAATGACAGCAGAGATGAATAAAAATCCAACGATTTTCTTGACTTCTAAGATGCTGATAAACTTCAAACACCTTAAATAAAACAATTATTACCGAATTTAAATGAGTTTGATCATTCGATTGATCGTATGAAATCATCAAAGCCATGATAAAAAAAGCAAGACATCAAAAAGATAGATTAGGATTTTTGATTTATTTTCTGCTGATCATGTGTGAACTCTATTTATCAGTTTGCATGAATTGTAGTGGAGAAGCGAGGTCCACCAAACAAAAGAGTATTGACTATTTATTTCCCTTAGCACTTTAACCCATGTGCCAAAAAAAATATTTTCTCTCTCTTCAAAGCTACCCATAAGTGTGCTATTTCTCTCTCTCCCTCTTTCCCTCTCAAAGCTACATTCTTTTCTTCTTCTTCTTCTTCTTTCAAATTCCTCTCACAAATCCACTCAAACCACAAATAAAATATATCAAAACAAGAATAATTTCCATAAATCTCATGTAAGTAGCACGAATTCTCTCTCTTTAGATTTCGAAATGTTATATATATATATATATATCTCGATCTATGAATTGACGCTTGAGTTATGTTTGTTCATAATGTTGTTTTATTCTTGAATGTTGCTTCATAATTGAAATAATGTTGCTTTATACTCAAAATGTTGATTATTCGACTAAAGATTCATACTCGAAATTCATTTTCCCCAAAACTGTATTTTTTTTCTAGTTTTGATTTGGGTAAATTTACATGATTTTTTTCAATATTTGAATGTAAGATACCTTGTTAATGTGAGACTAAATTGTAAAACGATTATAATTTTTTTTGTTGTTCCATAATCGAATTTTGTTGGAATTGTTATATTAAGAAAATGCATACACATTTCCCATAATTCAATTCTGAATTTTTAAAATTAAATGTATACTCTGAATTGATATAGAGCTAGCTTAATATACTGCATCTTAATTTTATCCAGTGTCAATATATTCTCAATCTCAATTGTTTATAATTTCTTAGATTCAATGAAAAGATAGTGAAAGATGGAAAATTTGCAAAAATAAATGAACCGTCAAGGGAAAATGGAAATGATATAAGTCTAGCTTGAAAAGAAGTTGTTGTTTGTTGCTTTTAGTATTCGAATGAATTAAGTGAATATTTAAATGATTGAGCTTGTATTTGTTTTCTTTTAAATGACTATGTAAATTAATTGATTTGTTCTTATAATTGACATAACTTCTATTTTTTGGTATGATTTATTTGTAGTTTGTGTGAATTTGTGAGAGAAAAAGAAGTAAGAATGGAAAATTTTGAGAAAAGAAGAAAAAGAGAGCTCTCAGTTCTTATGGGTAAAGGAATGGAATTTTTGGTTTTGAGATAGAGAGAGAAAATGTTTTACCTTTTGGTAGATATTGGTTAAAGTAAATAAAGAGAGAGAATCAAAGAAACTTTAGTGGTGGGCCCCGCTTTTTGCGCCAAAATTCGTGCAAACTCTCTTTACGAGTTTGCACCTGATCGGTTAACTTCCGTTTGTCCATATTTTGAAAAAGAGTTCTTTTTTTTCTTTTTTTTGGGTGGGGTGGGGGGGGGGGGGGGGGGGGGGGGGGCTCTCCCGGATCCTATATGTATATACATATATGTTACATTGGAAAACTTTCTCATGCGAGCCGAGACCTTTTATATTAGCAACAAAAAACCGTCGCTAAAGGTCCCAGTCCACATGAAAAATGTACTATATATTACATATATATTTATGTTTATATATATTTGTGTGTGTAATTACATATATGAGTGCATTCTTCTTTATTATTTTAATCCTCATAAATTTTAAAAATAAATGTGCTTAAACTTGTTTAACAAAATGGGATTTAATATTCTTTTAGAGGCATTTACAAATTTGTGAAGTATTTTTGCCAGAGCTTTGCCATGGAAAAACTTGTATGGGTGTACACAGGAAGAATTGTTCTTAAGCTCCTGTTTGGCAATAAGAAAAAAACGGGATGAGTTTAAAGTATATTTAAGATATGGTGGGGATGAGTTTATAGTTATCTCTAAGTGGAGTGAAAATAATGTATCGGTGGATACATTTAATTAAGAACACTCTCACTAAATTATGTTTACAAATTGATATGAAAAGATTCTTAAAAGGGTCAAAAAAATCTTTCTTTACGAGTTAAAAAAAAATATTCAAGGACGGTTTTTGGATCAAACCTTTATAATAAAATGATTTCCAATTTGAATCTAGTAATATAATTTATAATTGATAATTTGAACAAAGAGAGATTTAGGGTGTCAACAACTAAAAATCAAATTTGTCAAAATAGGGCACCCTTTCTCTCGAATAAGTCCTTAATTAGGAAAGTTGGAAAAAATTCGTCGGCAAAGCATTTACCGACATTCGATGATACCAGAAAAGTGTTGGTTTTGACCAGAATCGGTGAGGCGTGGTGGTTAATGGATAAATAATTTAGTGGAATTGGTGAGTGGTGGTATGTAATTGAATAAATGAGATAGGTCTATTGATGGCGATTAATACCAAAATTATTCAAGCTTTGCTTTTATATTTTTTTTTCTAATTTGTTATGCTTAATGGTAATTTTTTTATTTGTATGAGTTGAATCATGACAAGAACTTGAAACAAGCAATTTTATGGGTTTAAATAGTATCACCATTAATAATTTAATATGGACTTTTGGTTTAAAGGACAAAAAGTCAACTCAAGAACACATCTTTTAGGTCAATTATTTGAAGGAGAAACTTCTTGTGAACGGACAGGTTTTAGTTAGAAGGACAATTATAAAAAAATTAGTTAACAAAAGACAAACTAAATTCAAAAATTCCAGCAGTACCCTTCACCCGAATTTAATTCTAATTTAAATTCAAATATTTAAAAGTGAAAAATATCTATAACATAATCAAAATTCAAATTCAAATTTAAAAAGATAAATCTCAAATCAATCAATTAAATTCAAACTTTAAAATTTGACTTAATGGATAACATTTATTATTTAACCTAAAGTCAAATTCAAAACTTTAAATTTAAATAAATTCAAAAAATTCAAAATTGTAAAACAGAATTGTTGGACTTTACCAAGTTTAATTCCTAAAATTAATCGACTCTAAATGTACTTTTGGACATATAATCAGTTTAAATATAAACATAATATAGCATGAAGAATATATACTATATATATATATTAAGTTTTGTGCAAAAAATGATTGGTTGAACAAACATTCCAGGCATATATCTTTGAACGTGAAAATGTCTTCCAGGCATATTAAGTTTCATATACGTTTATATGGAGATATATTAAGTTAGATAGTCATATTAAGTTTCGTGCAAAAAAAAAAAGATTGGTTGAATAAACATTATAAGCATATATATTTGAATGTGAAAAAGCCTTCCAAGCATATTAAGTTTAATATACGTTTATATGGAGATATATTAAGGTATATATATATATATATGAAGAGTATGAAAATAATGTCCCAAGTTCATGCCAAGATAGTGTTAGCTGAAGTGTCAGTTCCTGAAAGTGTTGTTGTTTGCAATGTTGAGCATCATGTTGGCAGTCGTGGTATACTAGCCCAAACTTTGAAGGATTACGCCATTGTTATCAAAAGCTACGAAGAGTGGTGTCTGAGCTCTTCATGTGTCCGAACTCACCACAGATATAGGAAAAGCCTTTAAACCAGGAACACGAGGCAGTAGCCCAGCGAGAGCGTGGCTCCGACATCTAACGGCTAGTTATCAACTGCCCACTACACAACAAACTCCATTTTTCTCTTCATTCCTCCCTCAACGTGGAAAGTGGGACTTATCACCTTATAAAAGTAGTTCCTTGGATTTATAAAAGGAACTAACTCTAGTCATTCTGGGAATCGAATTGAAGCATACTATAGCAATCTTTTATTTATCAACCTGTAACCATCAGTAGAAAAGTCAATAAAAATCATCTTCAAAGGGTGGACGTAAACCAGACCTACTATCCATTGGCTGGGAGAACCATCCTTAACTAAAAACTTGTGTCATTATATTCTATCTTTCTGCGTTTGTTCATAAATTTTGTGTGTAGGTAACATTCTGTACTCAAAAAGATTTGTTGACCTTACAATATATATATATATATATATTAAATGGTACTATTTTTTAAATCTTAAAAATATATACATACTTAAATTCATAAACTTATTTTTTGTAAATCATCACAATAAAAAAAAACATGAAATTAAATAATTAATCAACTAATTGCCTAAGTAAAAAACGAAAAAGCACACAAACACCAAAACCGATTCAAACAAACTCAAGTTAATGTAGAATCTTAAAAAGCAAATGCACACCTTTAACAATCCAAAAACCCTATAAATATCCTCCCCCACTAGCCTCCACTCCAACTCCTCAAAGTCAATCAACACCATAGTCTCTGTATACACCTCCACAAATCTCCATCGAATGCAACACCTATCCCCTCAATTTTTCCGTAAAAAAATAAAAAATAAAAACAAAGAAAATACTCCAATGAACTAGCACCCTTCAGTGGTGTTCTTAATGTAAATCTAGTGGGCAATTATTGTACTTGGAGGAATGATGATGATGATGATGTTAATGAAAGGCAAGTGAAGGAAATTAGTGGGATACGAAATAAAATAACAAAGGTGAAGATTTTAAAGGTTTGATTGAAACCCATTTAGTCTTTGATCGAGAGAGATTAATGTGTATGGGATAAAATATTCTTTTAATTTGAAAAAGCACATTTAAAGGAATAAAATATTTAGTTTAAAAATTGAATTGAATATGTTGGTGATTAAGAGAAAGAATGTTAAAATTGGTATTACACCTAAAAATAATAAAATTAATATATTTTAAAAACCCCAAAAAATAAACGGGACTTCATAGAAAATGTTCGTTCTTAAAACAATGAATCCAAAACCTGCGTCCTTTTAAACAATCAGATGCTTGCATGTGGGACTTCAAACTAATTTTCTAAATTTAATATGATATGTCAAGCTCCTAAAAAAGGAAATAATAAAAAAAATGATATGTTAAGCTCCTAAAAAATAATTTTTTTAGGAACTTGAGATATATATCATTTCATATTAAATTACTATGTATTGCCATGCCGAACGGCATGATGTTGTAAGAAAAAATTAACAATTAGTGAATAGTGACATTGAACAAAATAACTAATATTTAAACGACATGCAACCCAAAACATATATTAATTAAGAAAATTGTACATACAACAAATCACATTATAATAAGTCAAGTTTTTTCTAAACCCACATAAATAAGGTATCATAAATAGAGATGGAAATCGATCTAGCTATTAAGCAAGGGAATTGCTAAAATCGAACTCGAGATGCCAAAAAATATATTAACCTAACCAACTTGAGGTGGTTTTTAATTGAAAAACTCTAATTACTCCCGTTTATGATATGCCTAAATTAAAACCTCACTATAAAAAAATGGCTTTTCTCGGCATTAGTATAATGCCGTTATAAGTAGTATAAATGCCGCTAAAACTTTTTACGGCATTTTTCTCGACATTTGTTTAAATACCTTAAAAGCCAATGTCGTAAAAGATTTTCGACATTTTTACAAATGCCGGGAACATTAGCGGCATTTGTAGTGGGACTTGTGTAAAACGCTGACAAAACTTCTTTTGCGGCATTTATATAAATGCCGGAAAAATTACAATAACAAAAATAATAAATTCCACAAGTTTTGTCTCTAGCAAAACTCGAACTCGTGACTAACACCAACTTTCATCTTATGCATTCTTTATCTCAACTCATTAATTGTTGCGTCAAAATACTTAATTGTTACTAAATTGTAAATTCTTTTTTTAATAACTTATTTCTATATATACACACAATATACATTCACATAGAAATATGAACCATTGGTACCATTACATAAAAAGAGATACTAAAATTTACATAAAGTTCTTCGTTGATTAAGTTTTTTAGATTTTTTTTTAATTATTTCAATTGATGACAATTTTTATTTATTTGTGTATGTTATTTATACTTTAATTTAATTCAAATACATATAATTAAAAATTTGATTTAAATAAACAAGATTATTAATATTTTGAACTATATTTCTTTTTCGACACAATTGACGCATAAGGTGTGAAAAGATATACACACATATATAATAAAATTTTGGGTTACCTACACTTTAACATTGCTAACATTTGTTAAAAAATGTTGAGAATTTACTAAATCTTGTATAGAACGGGATAAACTCCAAATTTTTTGTACAAAATGTTAGGAAAAGTATTAATATTGTTCACACTTGTTAAAGTGCACTGTGAATTTGCGGTAATTGTTTTGAAATACCATAAATTCTCAGCATTTTGTACAAAATGCCAAAAAAAATATTAGTATTGTCGGCACTTATTGGCAAGTGCCACAAATTATCGACATTTGTTATGAAATGCCATAAATTTCCGGTATTTTGTATAAAATGCCGTAAATTCTTTGCATTTTGTTCAAAAGTGCCGGAAAAACTTTTTTCTCGGCATTTATTTATAGTGCAGCAAAATAAATGTCGTAAAAACCTTGTTTTCTCGTAGTGCCTATTTTGCTACCTCATTAAGGCTAGATTTGATCGATTTGTCATCCCTAGTCATTTACCAATATATACAAAAATAAATATTTTAAAAAATTACTATATCTCATTATTATTACAGTGACATTATATATTTCTAAAATTTTAATTACAAACAGATTGTACCATTGGTAGTAACACTTGTTTACAAAAGTAATGTGTTTTCTTTATAAAGTGATCGGAATTTAAGTTCTATGAATAAAATGTGTTTAAAGAGAGAATAGTGGGTTACAATACTTTTCCTTGAATTTTTTTCTTTTACAAATAATTTTATAATCATAATGTGTCTTATTTTATAAGTATCAATAAGTAGATTGCAAATATGCGAATTTTAATAATCCATACTTTTTGCATTTAAAATTAATGTATTTTAAATTTTTGAAAGAAATTAATAAGGGAGAAAAATGTAAGAGAAAATTTATTGGTGGAATAAGAGAGAGAGAAAGAAAGAAAAAAATTTGTTGACTTCTTTTATTTGATATTTTGAAAACATATCTAATGGTCCAAAAGTTATCTTATTTATTATAACTAAATATGAATCATTAATTTGATAAATTATTGATGTGATGTTTCTTTCCCTTATAATATAAACTAGGTATTGCTCGTGTTGAACAGCAAGATGACGTAGAAAAAATATTAAGAGTTAGACTATATCGAGATTGAACAAAAATACCTAATAGCTAAACAAGAATATTATATATACAACAAATCACATTATAATAAGTTAGGCTTTTTCAGAACCCACATAAATGAGCTATCATAAATAAAGATGCAATCGATCTAAATGTTAAACGGGGGGAGGGGGTGTTTTGCTAAAGCCGAACTCGAGAGGTCAAAAGATATATTCAACCCTACAAGATTGAGACAGTTTTTAATTGAAAAACTTGAATTGTCCCTGTTTATGATATGCCTACATTCGAACTTGTTTCGCCACATCATTAAGGTTAGATTGGGTTAATTTTTCATACCTAATATTCACCAATATATACAAAAATAAACATTTTTAAGAATTAATGTATCCCATTATTATTACAGTGACATTATATATTTCTAAAAATTTAATTACAAACGGATGTGCCATTTGTAGTAACACTTGCTTACAAAAGAAAAATGTGCCTTTTTTTCTAAAGTGGTGTGAATGTAAGTTATATGAAGAAAATATGTTTAAAGAGAGACAAATGGGTTACGATAGCTTTTTCTTAAATTTTTTCTTTTCCACATAATTTTATAATCATAATGAGTCTTACTTTATAAGTATCGATAAGTAGACTTCAAATATGCAAATTTTAATCATTTTTATTTTTTGTATTTAAAGTTAATGAATTTTAAAAAGAAGTTAATCAAAGAGAAAAGTGTGAGAGATAATAGATTGGTGGAATAAGAGAGAGAAAAAATTGTTGACTTATGATTTGATATTTTGAAAACACTTCTAATGGGTGCTATTATTTACACCCCTCAATTTTGTCACAAACACCACCATCTCTAATTTGATAAAACTTATTTTTCAACACCCCACATTTTTGTCACAAACACCCTCTCACTTAAGGATTACTTAACTTATTTATTCAATGCTTAAAACATTAACATATATATTTATTCATTTTTTAATAAACTAATCAAACATTAACCCAAATAATTAAACATATATCTCTCATTTCCCCCCATTCACAATTACATTGCATTGCTTCAAGTAAAAAGATAGAGAAAGAAGAGGCTCACTTCTTTATCATTTGAGCTCTCAAAATCAAGAAATCACAATCAAATCAAAGCACAAACATTATTGGTGGGAAGTTTGAAACTTGGATTATGATAAATAAGAAGCAATATTCATGAGATGGTGGAGAAAGAAGAAGTTCAAAACAAAGTTGGTGATGAAATTTCACTCCAAAATGAAGCCAACGATGTATTATAATAATTATTATTAATGTGTTAATGTGTATATTAGCTTTCATATATCATTCTACAACATTCAAATTGAAACAAAGATGTAATCACCAAAATAGAGTATAAAACGGGTTCTGTCCAGGCTTGACTCGCTTTATATAAGGAGAGTAATATAGTTACAACTCTCCTTAAATAAGGCGAGTGTGTATAGACACACTCACCCTATGTGAGGTGAGTTTGTGTTATTAGGCGAGTTACTTACAACACATTCACCTAATGTGGGGTGAGTGTGTGTGAATCCACTCACCTATCATTAGGTGAGTCTAATTTAGAAATACTCCAGTACACTCTGCACTCTATTGCTTTATATTAGGTGACTCACTTGTAACGCATTCACCTAATGTGGAGTGAGTATGTATGAATTTACTCACCTGTCATTAGGTGAGAGACGAGCGGAAAAATGTGAGAAATCTTCTCTCTCTATCTTTTTTATTTTTAATTAAGGTTTGTATTAACTTTTAATTGGGTGGTGGGTGTTTGTGACTAAAAATTGGCATGAGAGGGGTGTTTGTGACAATGGTGGTGTTAGTGACATAAATGGGGGGGGGGGGGGGTTGTAAATAATGGTCCCCCTTCTAATATCTCAAAAGTTATCTTATTTATTATAATTAAATGGGAAACATTGATTTAATAAATTAGTAATGTGATATTTCTTTTCCTTATAATATAGATTTATAGTGATACTATTTAACCTTATAAAATTATTTGTATCAAGCTCTTGTCATGACTCAACTCCAACAAATAAAAATATCAATATTGTGCATTATAGATTAAAAAGAAAAAATATAAAAGCAAAGCTTGAATAAGTTTCAGTGTTAATGACTGGCAACAGACACCTTACCTTATTAATATAACCGGTGTAAAATTTCTGACACCCAAAAAAAATATGAAACGTTAAGTTCCTTAAAAAAAATCTAACGTGAAAAGTCAAGTGACAGATGAATTAGCATCACATCATCAATCATTAACAATGTAATTTGAAACATTAACAGATGCACTAAATGAAAACAATTAAAAAGTTCATTATATAATTATTATTTTTTTAAACATCATATATTGTCAAAGTTGTAAAATCAATATAAGTGCGTTATATTTTATTTTTTATAATTAACCCAAATTTTACTTCTACATTAATGTACTAATTTAGAATTTTAAAAGTAAATTAAAATTTGAATCAAATGATTATTTAAACTCGCAAAAATGTGGTAGGGGGACCCACTGAAATGACACTAGTAGAAGCTTCTTTAAATGCCATCCCCTCATTGGCGCATACAAAAACTATCCGTTACAAACTTGAACGTTGAGCCCAATCGTTTATCTCAATTATTTAAATCACAAATTCTCCGGCTGAACCTCCCCACTTGTTACTGTTAAATTATACAACACAAGAAATAGAGAAATTATATTAATGAGCAAGAATTCCATAATGGATTACATTGTTACAAGCTTTTTATCTTACAATTAATGAGCATCTATATATACTGGAAATTAGAGAAAAAGAAAACAAACATAATGAGAACAATTACATAATTAAAGGGATTTAAAGAACAAACATAATGAATACCACTACATAATTAAAGAAGTTAAAGTGCATAGAGAGGGAATAAGGGAACAAAAGCATATGGAGGAATCTCCTTTAACACCCCCCCGCAAGCTCCGGATGACTTGGAAGCATGCGGAGCTTGGATCTTGAAATCGAAAGCGAGCAGTCACATGAGTGATATGATGTTACTGCGTTCGGCAGAGAGATCTGAAAATAATTGGAAATCCGAGTTCATGGTGGCGCCGGAAATGGAAGTAAGACGACGGGTACTGCCTGATGAGAAGACAGTGACGATGGCTGAAGGCGACTGGTCACGCCGGTGCTGTACTTCTGGAAAGTAGTAGGTGAGAGTTGGGTATCTGCTGGTGGTGGTGGTGGCCGCTGAGGTTGCGGTGCTGTTGTAGAGAGAGAAAAGGAGAAACAGGGGGTTGGGTTACGTGGTGGGTCTTGTTGTGGTGAGGGGCGGGGCTGGAATTTGAGGATAGTTTCTTAGGCGGCGATGGTGGTGTTTGTTGGTGGAAGTACGCCGGAGAATGGCTATGGCGCGGGAAGAGAGCTATCCTAGGCAAAGGCATAGCCGGAGAGAGAGAGAATGCACGCCGGGAAGGGAATATTCCGGCGACGTGTTTGAGCAATCTGGGGAGAGTCAAGGTAAAAAAAAATTCTAGGTGAGGAATTCGAATCCTTCTGGACTGAAATGTGAAACCAGAAAATTTAAAGGGCCAAATAGAAAGACACTAAAATTTTTAGGAACCCAACAATTTTTTTTATTTTTATTTTTTTTTTATTTTTTTTTTTTTTAAAAACCTTAGGATAAAAAAGGCAAAGTCCCCTAAAGCACCGATTTGAGTGCACCACCAACACCATAATTAAAGCTGATTGCTACTTTCTTTCTTTCTTCCTTTTTCTTTTTCTTTTTTTTTTTTTTTTTTTTTTTTTTTAACCAACAAAATACCAACCCATTTCTTTATTTTACTGGGGATCACAGAGTGCTCAAAGGAAAATAGAGTTCATCAGGACCTGCTGAACGTTCCAAAACCTTTTTTTTTTTTTTTTTTTTTTTTTTTTTTTTTTAACTAACAAAATCAGGACCTGCTGGGGAATATTCATTCCACCGTTCGTAATGACAAGGTCGGTGAATAAATCCATAGCAAATTCCTTGAACTCATCACGCCAAATAGGTTTTCGACGGTGCCGAAGGGGAGTTGGCCGGAGGGGGAGTCGCCGCGGAGGCGGAGGGCGGTGACGCGGTTGTTGTGGCACTGGACACCAGACCACTAACGGCTGAACGGAGTGCTAAAAGGGCGGCTCTGGCGGAGGTCAGATCTGGGGTTCTGATGGCGAGAGAGGTAAAAAAGGAAAGTGAAGAAGATCATCACTGTGTTTGTTTGTGTTTCTAGAGAGAGAAAGCAGAGAATAGGGAGAGGGAGGAGTATGAGAGACCCAGTGAGGAGTATGGATCTGGGTACCGTTGGATAACTGAAGTAGAGGAAACTAGGACTGATTATGGAGCTTTGAAAGATTTTGGACGGTTGTTGATGAAGTAGGTGCGGCGGAAGAAGCTGGCAGCGAAGCTACCGGAGTCGCAGTCGGAGAAATAGTCGGCGACGATGCCGGGGATTGAGAAACAGTAGAGGCTTTGGAAAATCAGAAAATTTAGAGGAGATTTAAGCCTACAGCGATTGTTTCTAGATCACCGGAATCATGATAGGAGGGGATCGAGCTGATGACGCAGAGAAGGAAGCAACGGAAACTGGTGTGGAGGTGGGTCTCCCGTGGATGTTCTACCATCACGTTTGCTAGAGAGAGAGATAGGGAGAGAAAGGGGAAAGGGTTTAGATGGTGTCTGCAGAGGTGGACATTGGGTCTGCCGGAATGGTTCTGGAACCGGTGGTAACAATGATGGACGCTTTGCCGGAAAAGGTGAAACAAAAAAATTTAACCTGCCTCTGATACCATGTTAAATTATACAACACAAGAAATAGAGAAATTATATTAATGAGCAAGAATTCCATAATGGATTACATTGTTACAAGCTTTTTATCTTACAATTAATGAGCATCTATATATACTGGAAATTAGAGAAAAAGAAAACAAACATAATGAGAACAATTACATAATTAAAGGGATTTAAAGAACAAACATAATGAATACCACTACATAATTAAAGAAGTTAAAGTGCATAGAGAGGGAATAAGGGAACAAAAGCATATGGAGGAATCTCCTTTAACAGTTACCTCTCTCTCTCTCTCTCTCTCTCTCTCTCAAACTTCCGCCCAATTTAACTAGAACTAGAAATATAGACGGAGAAAAGAAATGGGTCTGGTGGTAGTAATCTCATTGCCATTGATTCTGTTCTCTCTCCTCCTCGGATTCGGATGTTACTTCTTGGGCCGGGCCAAAGGCCGACAAGATATCCGTACACACGCCCAAGTATTCGGCGTCCCAACGCCACCGCCGGGCAGCGCCGCCGTTGCAACTGAACAACCGATCCATTTCAAATCTGACAATTCAGACAAAGTTTGAGTCATGCAATTTGATGTACGTACGTATATCTTGTTGTTTGATATATATATATATATATATATATATGTTAGTGTGAATTTGAAGGAGTATGTTATTTTATTTTAAAAGAAGAAGTTGTTGAAGGCCAATTGGCACATATTTTGTTGTAAAAATTTTGGTTGTGTACGTGTTGGATTTGTATAAGACGATTGAATGATTGATTTGTGTTGGATTGTTTTCTCTTTTATAGTTGACATGACATTCTTTGGTTTGTTTTTGTTTTTTTTAATTAATTTTCGACCAACTTAAAACAATATTGCATTATCTTAATTAATTATTTGGAGGGAAAAAAAATATTTAACTACTATTGCTAGAACTCTGTCTGACATTATATAGCTAGAGCTATGGGCAGTGGTTGGGTGCAATGCCTGGTAGTGGTGAGGCCAGACATGCGGACCGCACCAACTCAGAGTTAAAGGTAAATCTTTAACTGTAGGTTAAATGGAAGAAGCGTCAAAATAATTAATATTTAGTTTTACTCTCTCCTTTGGTCCTTGAAGTTTAAGTGTAAGCTTATTATTCGGTATTTAAGAGCTAAGACATTATCATATTTATACTCAATCTCAAGGACCAACAAGTTCTTAAGCGGCACTCAAGAACTGAATAAAAAGTAGGTGTGAAACTAAGAATTATTGGGGTGAAAATAGAATCACCCTTTTTTTTTCTCAACAAATTTACACATTTATATATATATATATTTCATGCATTTTCTTTTTGGGGATTTTTGTTGTTTGTAGTTAGGAGGAATAGATTTATACTTTTTTTTTATTTAATAAAAAATAAAAGTAGGATGAGAAAAGATAAGATAAAATATATTTTATTTTAGAAATAAAATATGGGTTTATATGATCTTTCAACCAGAAAATATATGATACTTTAGTAATTGTTTGTTTAATTGTTAAACTGATCAATTGATATAAATTATCTTGTATGAGGAGCAAACATATAATATCTAAAATTTTGAAGAGGTCAATATATAAAACCTATATAATTAATGACACCAACCAAGTACAATTCACACCCCAGAGTTATGAAAAAATTACAAAAACAACTTCATACCTTTGAATTTTGAAGAGGTCAATTTATAAGACATAACCCGATTTATACTTCTTCTTCTTCACTAAATTTCTTAATTCAGTTGCAACTCCATCTTTTAACAATTTCTACTTGCCAATTCAAATTTATTTCATGTTTTTTCATTTTTTAGATTCTAAATCTGGTTGACTATTTTTTCTCTTTATATAGTTTGCACGATGCGCATGCGATTTATATATATATATATATATTATTACAACTATGGTAAATAATTAAAAGAAAAAAAATAAAAATTCAAAGGGCGAATTGTGAAAATAATAGGAAGTGATAGGTTTATGGTCAATTATTATGTTTCAGAAAATTTATATTTTTTTCTAATACACTAATCATGTCTCAACAAATAAATGTGATACACACTTTAAAAAATATCTAACAATTTTATGTTTGAAAGGTACAATGTTTGAGTTCCCCGACCAATATATCCATTCCCCTCAAATTACCTCAATTTTTATTCACCACTTGTATGAAAACAAAATCTTATAATTTACATAATAAACAAATTCAATATATATTCTAGAAATTAAGTAATATATTATAATTTTATATATTAATTTTCAAGATATAAGAACCTATTTTTAGACGGACTATATTTATGATGACTTGATGCAAATCATATCATATACTATACTATAATAATATTACGGATGAAGTAATACCATCTCTCTTACTAATTGTTATATAATTGCCGTAATAATAATACACTTAATGTCAGAATAAGTAATATCCTCTCTCTTATTAATTGCTATAATTATTGACGTAATAATAAGAGAAAATGAGTTTAAAGGCCTCCTTCCATAATTTTATACACCAGAAGGAAATCATATATTAACTTAACAAATAAAGATTTTTTTCATATTACTGTTTGGTTATAAGGAAAATTTTGATTTTTAGTTTAGTTATAAGTATTTTGCCTTTTATAAATTAAATAATTTAAGAGTTTTAATATGACTTAATTACCCTTCCCTCTTTAAACTCTTAAGTCCATCGCATAGAAATAGTGAGAGGGTGATATACGCACGATCATTAAAATTGAAGAGACGAAAAGCGAACTACGATTGAAGAGACACAAGCATTTTAAATAGACGGAAAGCGTCATAGATCGAAGGGATTATCGAAGGAAAGGATAACAAATCTCTTAAATCCATGGATATTAAAGCATTATCTAGGTGTAGTTTTATCTTCATGTTTTTAATTGCGATTTTGCTTTTTTTGGTTTATTCTAACTTAAATATGGAGGATTTGATGAAATAGTGATTAAATGTTCATATTTTTATAAGTTGTTTTAACATGATTTCAATCAATCCATGTATATTTAGATTATGGAGGATTTGATGAAATAGTGATTGAATGCTCTTTTTTCCTCTTTTTTTCTCCTAACTAAAAAAAACTGCAAAATTGCTTTTGCAGTTTTTTAGTTTTGATGATGTATTTAGATTATGGAGAACTATAACATTTTTAGTTGTAATTTGTGCAAATCTTGTAAAAATATTGCTTCATTTTTGTTGTTTTTAGCTTATATTTGAAGGATTTGATCCAATAATGACTGAATGTTCATGTGTTTAAAGGTTGTTTAAGTGCAATATTTTCCTTTTCTTTTGTGAATCAATGCTCTGTTGTTCTTTTTCTTTTCTCCTTTGTGCAGAAAAACTGCAAAAGTGGATTTAGTTTTCCAATTTTGTTCTAAGTTTTTTTAAGTGCAGTATTTTTCACTCTATTCTTATATTGTAGGTTTTGGTTAGTTTAAATAAGTGATTTCATTTGTGAATTAATGAGCATACATGTTTGTTATGCAATGTATTAGATCTAAGTTTTTATGTCTCAATATTTAGGGATCTTAATAGAGGCATTATAAGCGTGGTTTATTACAATAGTTGTTCTTTTGAAATTTGATTGTTTCTTGGTATGAGTGTTGAAGAATTAAAACGTTTGGTGTGCGAGAGTGATGGAAACTTAGTTCCAGAATCATTTAATATTACGTATAGACCGAACAAATTTTTTTTATGTAAAACCCTAGTGCGGAATTGAATTTTACCTTCGAGATCTCTCTGGTTTGATCTCGTCTCAGCACGAACAGGGATTGGTGGAGATGAATCGAGAACACGAGCTCGATAGAACCTCAAGATCTTTTATCGTATTCCTTTCGCCGTGCAATCCTGTACTGAGTGTGGGTTGCGGTATCACCAAGATCTCATTTTCTACTCTCTACGGCACAAATCCTAAATTCGTGAGAATTATTGTATCGAGAGAAGAGGCAAGGCTGACATATATATAAGGCTACGATAGGGACCCTAAGGAGAAATAAGTGTTTGGGCTTACTATGGAAAACTAGAGTCTTAATTTGATTAAGAATTGATTCCTTCCATAAATTATAATTCACACCACTAAAGAATTATAATTGCACTCCCGTCTTTATCTCAAAAAATTATATTTCGAGCTCCTTGTTATTAAATACTTATTATTCTCTCTACGTTAAGATTTCAGATAACCGTCATTTAAATTAAATTACTGACAATTATATTTAAATGACTTCTTAATCCTTGAGTGTACCACTTAATTTATTTGTCATATCGGATTAACATAATCCACCTGCGGGGTTTGGCGTGATCAAAACTTATAAACTTCTCAAGGGGTTATCAATCCTTATACCGAAACGTAGATTCCATCAATAATTAATATTCATCATACATATAGTGTCGCCATCCAATTCACGAAAGATTATTGATCCATAAATAAATCTCATTTTTAATGAGTCAAAACAACAAACATTACATATATATATGTCTATTAATTATTTCAAGATTAAGAGCATAAGTAATCATAATAACCATGGGATTTTAAATTATTTTATATAGTCAATATAAAAATAATTAACTCAAATTGGTCATGTTCAATACACACAAAGTGTACTAGCACAACGAGTTAAAACTGTACCGTTTTCTGTAGTCAAGATAAACTACTAAAAATTGTGCTATAATCCTACCGATGGTTGTCCAATTTCATCTAAGACTGTGAACCAATAAACTTATGTTCCATAAGAACCGATGATATGATCCTCTGTGTGTAAGCTATACTCTACACACCAAATCATCTACTATATGGAATAAAAGACACACATGCATAATATTTAAATAGAGATGTCACATGTTCGAAACCCATGGATGTGGTATTCGAACTTGATAAAGTATTACTTAATCAAGTGGTTTGTCCACCCTTTGTGGATGGTTAGTGATATATCCACCTCTTATGTGGGTGGTTGTTGATGCATATGGTTCGTGTGGTTGGTGACGGAAGCTGAAGCTGCTCTCTCGGTTCGGTTCGGTTCGGTTCGGTTCAGTTGAGAGACTCTCTTAAAGGTGACGCGAAACAAAGCTTACTTATTCATCTCTTAGTCAGCGAATTATGTAGTTCATAGTTCATAGCTAGCTAGGGTGACAAAATTCTATGTCTGATTCCATGTAATTGTCTTTGATATGAATGATTAATAAAAAAAATAGATAATATAATGCAACCATTGCCCATAAAGATTCTCATTTAAATAGCAAAATCGAGTCTATATAACATATCAAAACCAATAATAATAAAATCATGGCTTTTAGTATATCACTCTAACAGAGAGGTGGTCCGATATCAATCCCTTATGTGTATACCTATTTGTTACTTGTGATAACAAAGAGTTTGTGTTAGATGGGGATGATGAAATTCATTGCATGGTTTGTTTCACAGTGGTAAAAGGAGTGGGGAATATAGATATTTTTATTAGACAGACGGAAGGTTCTAACTTTTTGACACCAGATAATCAGTGTGCTAGTAGTTTTTCAGGTTCTGTGAGTTGTGTGGATGAAATTGAAGCACACGAACCACATAATTATAGTGCTTGGGCTAATGCTATTATAGGTGTTGGACAAAGATTTCTTTGAGGAGCCATTGACTTTTCGGACGAGTTTACAGAAATTTTTCATTCACCATGAATTTAAATTTTAGTTCAAGAAAAATTGCAAAGATAGGATCACCGTTGTTTGTAGTAAAAGGGATGAGCTAGGTTGTCAATGGAAAATCCATGCATCTCAAAAGTTTAAATTTGCTAGGTTCTTTAAAATAAAGGAAATAGTGAAGGAGCATACATGTGGCATTAGATTCAAAGATTTGAGGAAGCAGCCCATGACAAGTTAACTTGTTAAATCAGTAATTTTTTGTTTGGTTTGAGACAAGCCACTAGTGAAACCTGCGGAGATTATAGATTACTTTAGGCGAAAATGTAGTGTTATATTAAGTTATTACTTTGCTTACACTGTCAGGGGATTACGATTAAAGAGATTCATGGCGATGATTCTGCATCGTACAATCAGCTTGCGAGGTACACTGATAAAATAAGGCAAACAAATCCAGGAAGTTATGTTGTACTTAAGGTTGTGAAGAAAGTCGCAAGATTAAAATCAAAACTAAAGGAATCCGAAAAATTTCTCAAATATCATCATACTAAGAATTTTAATTCCAAAATATTCACTAAATGTAATTATATTATGTCGCAGTAAAATCTAAACAATAGGTGCAGTGGATGTCTTCGTGTTGTGATATCCATAACGGTTATATTTTCCACACTTCAAATGTTCCGAGAACTATTGCCAATTATCCACATTTTCTACATCCACTACAGCCATTGTAAGTGAAAAAATCCCTGTAAAAATAATTTAAATTATAATAGGTCTATACTTGACTAGATTACAGGGAAAGTAAAAAGACTAAAAGGTGAAATAACACAGTAACTAGATAAAGAGTGCAACAATCATCATTTAAAAAATATATTAGAAAATTCAATACAAAAGAAAATTTTAATAACAAGTGTACCACCATCTCCATTTGTCGCAGTAGCAAATAACATACAACCCTTAAACTTTGCCTTTAAATGGCAGCCATCCAAACATAACAAATTCCGACAAAAGTTAAAGCCATATATACAAGCTTCAAAGGATATAAATATTCTGGTAATTGTTCTCGCATTTAGTGCAAAATCGTTTTTTCACTGAATTAATTTTGACAAATTGCACTCGCATTTGGTGCAAAATCATTTTTGCACTTAATTATTTATGGGAATTACATGCGGATTCAGTGCAAAAGTGTTTTTGCACTGAAGTATTTCTGAAAATTGTACATGATTGATTAGAACACTATTACACTAAAGTCATCCACAAATATCTAACTGCAGGAATAGTACCTCAAACATTATATAGCAAAATATTCATCATCATTATTTGTAACTTGGAAGAGTTTTAATCAAAATATTTATGGTTATTATATAGCAAAATATTCATCATCTAAAAAGCATGGCACAATTGCAATTACGTGAAAATGAAAGGGTTATTTCTTATTTTAGCTTAATTTTACCATATACATGTCACAATTATATTGATTGTCCTTATTGTTGGTCGGAAAATAACCCTAGAGGGGTTGAATAGGGTTTTTGAAACTTAATGCGAAATTAAAAAGTTTCAAAAAAAGTTTTAAGAATAAAACTTTAACTCAGTGAATATCAAGGAAATATACAAAGTAATCAATCTCAAGAACAAGCAATAAATATAAATGTAAGTAAATGAAGAGATTGAGTTAGATAGATTGAACCGAATGAGACTATGATGTTTTGTTCTCGCAATTCGGTTGTTTAGACCATACGTCCTCGCCCGAATAATGACTCCGAGAAATTCTACTAAAATCATTTTCTTATGGGTGAAAATCAAACATTTACAAGTGTAATATTTCTCACTACACTCAACAAGTGTTGTTCTTCTCACAACACTCTACAAGTGTGATTCTACTCACCACACTCTACAAGTGTGATTCTACTCACCACACTCAACACGAGAATTAACCTTCTTGCTATCTTATGAGATAAACCTCTCACAATTGATGAATAAAGATAGTTTGATGATTCACACCAATGAACAATAACTCTCAAGTATATTTGAAAATTACAAATGAAACTCACATTAGAGTTATCAAGATTGATCAATAAATAAGCTCAAAGATGAAGAATATGATCAATGAAATGAATTGAATACTTGAATAACTTTGTATATATGTAAAATGAGTTTGTAGAATGATTTAAGTATATTATAACATGTCTAAAACCCCATATATATAGATTGCAAAAGTATATGGCTGTTGGGGGTGATTAAGAAAGATTTTTGGTCAAATGTATATATTTTCAAACTTTCCAACAACTAGTTTTGTTGACTAAAAATTCAAATTGTTTTTATAATATCTCATAATATGACCGTTGGATCATGCTCAAATTTTAGTCAAAAGTGATAAGAGATGTTGTCTAACTACTGTAAAAATTTCAAAATGATCGAAGTCCGAGAAGGCCTCCATCAGACCGTTAGATCAAAGCTGTGCAAAAACTGAGCGAATCTTAAATGTAAAATAAAAACATTTTTGCAATTTAGCAATTTAGTTCCAAATACAATTATAATGATTTGTGAACCTCAAAGATATATTTCTAAGATACTTAGTTTTATGAGAGCTTAAAATATGATCATTTAAAATTAATATAATTTATTTTAAAACTCGGTCTTTGTAAAATAATGTTTTTCAAAGAAATTTAATTTCAAGCTAGTTTGATTCAATCTTTAAAAGATGCATGAATATGTTTGAGCCATAGAAATTGATTAATCAAAAAACTTAACATAAATCCTAAACACCCACTCAATTATTGAATTAGCGAGTTTTCAAATGTTTTGATTTGTTTCTTCAATATGATCTTCACTTGCAACATTTGCCTTAAAACTTTTTCATCTATTCTTTTGATCTTTGATCTTCATGATTTGAATGAGTTCATGTGAGAGTAGGGAGAATCTCATGAAGTGGTGATATACTTGATAAAGTTTCGGTTTTAGTTCTCGGGATACTTTGGGAAAAACAATGCAGCTTATGAAATCGGTTTAAACCAAATACATTTAAAATACATGTAAAATACACATGATTAACTTTTTGTCATTATCAAAATAAGATTAAGACCTCTAGGTCAACACTTATTTTACAAAAGAAAATTAAAGTGACCTCTCTATAGTTTTAATTATGGAAGAAGCCTTCTATTCTCATTGCCTCTAATAATAACACACTTAATACTAGAAGAAATAATACCTTATCTCTTATTAATTGATATAATAATTGTCCTAATAATCTATATTATTTATTATGTAATCTATTTTATATATATAAAACGGAAGGAGTGAGAAGGTTTTCCTTCTGTGATTACACGTGTCCATAATAAATGTTTTTATTCAACCCTAAATCGGCATTTTTCCTATTGACTTTTCTTCTCTCCGTTTTCCCGTTTCATCTTATCGGAACTCTTCGCTTCTACCTCTGTGCAATGTCCCAAACTCTTTGCCTCCCCAAAGTAAACTCTATATTAATCATGGATAAACCTCCATTAATATTTCCCTCTACTATAAATGGAAGAAGATACATCTCTCCATTATCTTTCGCAGTTTCTACAAGGTAAAAATATTTATGCCCTTCTTTGTTTTCATTGTTTCTTTCCCTGTGATTTTAATTACTCATTGATAGTTTTAAGGATTTGAAAGCAAAGGTGTTCGACACTTTGATTGAAGGAAAATTAAGAAAAGATCAAGCACAATCCAGGTCTAGCGAGAAATTTGATATCCTTTGGTGAGCCCTTTTTTTGCTTTTTTACTTTTGTTTTAGAGCTTGATTATATCACTGTTTCAAAAAATGCACCGAGAACTTTTATATCAGTTTATTGTCCGAGATATTTTAATTTTTATTTATTTGTTTGTTTGTAATTTATGCATGCTTTAAGGACTGTTTTCCTCCATTTCTACCCCGCTCTCTATTCTAAACCCCAATTCAAATTATTGAAACCCAATTCTCAACTGAAAGCTCAATCAGTTCTACAAAGAGACTGTCATTAAAAATTCAACTCCATACCCAAAATCGATACTAGAAAAATTCAATAAAAATAAGTTTTGTACCAAAAAAATACAACCCCAGAACAACTATACCTGAGTAGAAAACAGATTTAAGTTATTATATTCACTAGCTGTACTAGAAGTGGGGTCAGCTCAAAATCCAATCACTTTCAACTTCAAAAACCAGACTGAATTTTTACTCATAAAGTAGATGAGTGGACCTAACTTATTGTAAGTGCTTTCAATTTCAACCCTTAAATAAAAAACCCAGATGAAAATTTTCATATAGCCAGAGTAGAAGTGTGTAATTCAACTAATTCAAATTGCTTAAATTAAATTAAGATGAAATGAATGAAACCCATTCACGAGTCACCTGAATTCAGCCACTCAAAAAGAAGTTGCTTATGAAATTGAAATTAGTTGTATCCATGATTACGCAAGTTTAAAATTAATCCCGCTGTTGACATTTGAGTCTCAAATACACATGTTGCAACCTTTCATATTCTAATTTTGAATGAAAGATGATTCGACACATTTATCGCAGCTGAGAGCAACATAGCAAAAGACATTCATTTTCTCCTTCTACATCACACATTGCTTTATTTGTGATACTTGGTGTGGAGTAATTGCTTCCCTCACATTGCACACACTCTTGCACAAGAAAGCCCTCATGTTAGAACAGATTTGAAAAGTTTCCAACTGAATGAATTTACGTAGCTCAGAAGTATATATATATATATATAATAACAACCTTTTCTGTAAGCAAGTGTGACAATATTTCCATTTCGGTGTTCTTGCTGCTTGCGTATAATGCAATTGGTTGTACCATGTGGCGTCCATCTGTAAGTCGTTATTAGTTTTACGAATAAATGGTAGCACAATGTCTATCAACAAATATATTCAGTTAAATGAAGGCACATAAATGCAGAAATTTCATTAAAATATATTTCTAAATTGTTTCTTGAGTTGTTTTCTTTTAAACTTGAGTTATTACATGAAGATTTTCTTGAGTCAAATTATTAGCACAAGTGAAAAAGTGATCAATACATTCTAATTCTAGCCAAAGTTTGAACCCCGCACAAGTAGTCCATGCTACAATATCCTTCCTTGATCCTTAATTAAAAATTCTTCTTCTTCTATTTTTTTTTAACTAACATTTTGTTTATTTCTAGAGACGATTTTAATCCACCAAAGCTCAGTCTTGCTCTTCTTCCTTACTCTTATTTCTGCAACAGTTATTTGGAATTTGTATAAATTTTTTTTCACTACAAAATGTTTATTTATTGAACTGAACTCATGCATTCTTTTTGTTTTCTTTGGTTGGTGTTCCTGACTTTGATTAAAGGAAAATCAAGAAAAGATCAGGCATAATCTGGGGCTGGAGAGCATTTTGGTATCCTTTGGTAAGCATTTTTTGCTTTATTACTTTCATTTTGACCTTCATTTCGTCACTCTTTCGAAAAATGCATTAAGAATTTTTGTAGCAGTTCATTGTCTGAGATAGTTTAATTTTTATTTATCTATTTGTAAACTGACTTAACGAGACCACTTGCGTTTAATAGATTTAGTAACGTTAAAATATTTGATTTAGAGGTGGTAGTTCATGTCAGTTAATGCCTGCTTGATGCTATTGCTCTCATATCTTCTTCTTGATTGATTTAGGAACATTATGATATTTGATTTAAGGGTGATCGTTCAAGTCAATTTATGTGTGCTTTAAGGCTTGAAGCTCCTTCTCTCATAACTTCTGAGTTGCCAGTATAATAAATTTATTATTCCTAAAAATTATGTTGGTCCTTAAACTACACAGCTGAATGATAGATCATCTGACTGCTGCTCTATAGGTTCAATCCCCACTAATAATGCCAGTTCAAAAGTAATCATATCATACTTTTAATATTTGAGGCTTAAATACACATTTTGCAGTCCTTCATATTCAAAGTTCGCAGTAAAGATGATTTGAGACATATACCGCAGCTGAGAGTAACAAAGGGAAAGACATTCAATGTCTCGCTCATAGTAGTATTGAATTTTGTTAAAAACAATAATGAATTGGATTATTGTAAAAATATAATATTAAAGTCATGTTATATTGCTGTGTTGTTAGCCATTTCAGATTTAGAAGGTTTTCTAATTTTTTTAATTATTATCTTTATTTGGTATTGAAATTGTGGTCTTATTTAATATTATATTTGTTTTGACATTTTTTGTACGTCATCCTGTGCATCGCACGGGTTAACAACTAGTTATTAGTAAAATGGAGGAAGTAACACATTTAATGCAATATTTCATAACTTTTTGTGAATATTAATATAATTTCTTACCTCTACATTTTTCTTATGTTTTTGGCCTTTTGGTCTTCTTTTCTGTTTATTATTATAAAATCACTCATTAATAATAGTGATGGTAATTATATATATATATATATATATATATGCCTTTTGGCTTTTATAAACTCATCATTTTACTCTCAATTTGGTATATGAGCTCTTTTACACTAATTCAAAAGTCTATTTATCCATACCAAATTGTATTTGTATTTTATATAATTAGGTTGTTGCACTGTTCTTATTTGTATTAATTTTGTTTAACTTTATATATTTGTAGGTATATCACTTCCTTCTCTATTCTTCAAGTGAACAAATTTACGTGATAAGATATGTATTAGAATTACAATTTTTGTAATTAAATTCTTTTTATTTACCTTTTTATTTTCTTAAGTCTGTCACTTGCTTCTCTAATTTGTAAGTGTCCAATGGTAAGTTTTGTGTTAAAATTTTAGTTTTGAATTTCATTTATTTTCTTTACTTTTGTGTTTTAGTTGAAGGTCCCTCTCTTTATCTATTTTATAAATGAGATAATATGAAGGGATATGCAAAAACTTATTTTATGATTCTTTTAAAGTTTTTACTTTGATTCTTAAGAATTTTTTAAAATATTGTTAAATTTTGATCAACACTATCTTTTATCGTAATACATACTAATTTATTTATTTATTTTAATTTTTTGAAAGAAAATAATCAATCATTCAACAATGGCCGAATTAATTACAAATTTTAATATTTTTTTTGATAAGTACAATTTCAATATTTCAATTTCACAAAGTTTGTGAGAAAAAGTATTACCAGGTTCATTATTTTCGATGTAATATCAAACGTATATAATATTTTTTTTAAATACATTACAATAATATTCAAAGTATTAACATGTTTTGTTAATTGAGTCGTCCAAGCGTTGCGTGGATTATATATACTTGTTATAATAGTAAAATAGAGGAAGTGTAATAATTATAGTTTAAATAATTTTATAATGAAACCTTTATTTACTTATTTTTTAAACTCTTTCATTTTTCATATTTATATTTATACTTAATATATATTAGTATTATGGAAGGAAAAAGAAGAATTTTCCCTATTTATCATAATCTTTAATGGTTTTTTTACTTTTATTTTTATTTTTGAAATCATTTTTTAAGCACAAATTGCATTATTTTTTATAGCAAAAAATACATCAGTTTATCTGCATTATTTTGAGCATTCAATACTTTTATTATTTGGATTAATTGTGTGTTTTATTGTATAATTAGGGCTATTTTACATAGATTTGTTATGATATTATATTATTTAAATATTTTTTTCGTTATTCATAATTCTTTTTAATAATAATTTGAATATTGTCCCATGCATCACAGGGGTTTGTAACTAGTACTAAATACAACTTTGCTTTTGTTGCTATATTAATTGTTTTGTGAAAAAAGAAGGGGAAGAATCTAACCAATGCTCATCTATTCATATCTTTGGTTGTTCATTCAAATGGAACAAAAAAATATATTGTACCTTCATTCGTTGTTCTTTGTATATTAATCTCTTGTTCAAGCCAATAATAATAAAGTTGTAAGAAAGGTTTTTTTTTAATTGGCAAAATATAGGAATATTCACAACTAACAATTATGTAAACTTTAGTGCAACCATCATAAATTACAATGTTTTGTGTAGACATTTTAAAGTACTTAAAATTGCCAAAAAGAAAAGAAAAGAAAAGAAAAGAAAAAAGAAGTAAATTTGTTCTTCATCTCCTTTAACTATATGCACATTTAGAAGACTATAATGGTGATCAGTCCAACTACATTGCCCAAAAAACTTGTAATATAGGCATAAAATTCATGATAATTACAGAAAATATATAAACATTTGAGAGTATGACAATTATTCGATAGTTTTTCCTCTCATTGAGGGACACTTTATATAGTAGAAATAATTCTAATGAATATTTAATTATCATAAATCCTATAATTAAAATTTCATAAAGCCTCATAAAATTTTACATTACAGAACAATCAATTATCATAAATATACACAATTAAATTTATAATTCATAACTTAATATATTTACTATCATTATTAAAATTTTAAACGTAATTGTTTTTGGTATACTTTGAGAAATAGATGGAGAAAGTAATTAGAGACCATTTTAGGGGAGAGAGAGCGAGTAGTTAGAATGAAATTATATGAGAGAAATTTAGAATGTATAATTATATAAAGCTAAAAGCCATTTAGGTGGCATTAAACCCTTGTTAGGTTTTTATTCTTACAATTTTGCCCCGGCTTTCATACTTTAATTTCACAACAAAAAATTAAAATATATTATCGACTTGACTAATGGAACTTAAAACCTTGCAATTATAAGGATTATATAGAGCCTTCAACTGTTATGACGTATAAATCAAGAGTATTAAGCATTCAAATGTGCAATATATATTAAAAAGTGCAACATTTTAATTAAAATAAATAACAAAGAAATCTTGTTTTAGGGGGTGTTTGTTTTTTACCTTTAAATGCTTAATAAAAGAGTATTAAGCACTCAAATGTGCAATATGATATTTGTTTTTTTAACTCATTGAGAGGTTAACGGTTATAATTTTTAATAATTAAGCATTCAACATTAAGAGGCATTTGTCCCGCTAAATGCTTAACGTTGAATTTAAACTAGTGTTTTATATAAAAACATAAAATTCAAAACCTCACTTAGAATAAAAAAATAAAAAATAGATAAAAAAAAACATTTTCAGATCTTAGATTCAGCAATTAATAATTAGCATTCAGCAATCAAAAGGAAAAAAAATAAACGCACTCTTAAAGTTCAATGTACTTTTTGGGAACCCTCTTTGTATATTTTATGTTTTAAAATTGCGGTGCCTATGGAAACTCCACGGTTGTGCCGATGGCCACCCGAACAGGGGCGGAACTGGGCCTGGGCCACACAAAAAAGTTTTTGTTTATGAAAAAAATGCTACGGTAAATTCCTAGTCCAGACAATCTCCGGTCCATCTTTCTCAAACTCTCTTGAAAAGTGCCGATATGAGCTGGCCCACACTACTATACAAGAAAAAAAAACCAAATAAATTAAAAAGTTTTGTGTTGCTGTCAAACTAGAGCCCCTCTCTCTCTGAATATATTTACACACATATGTGTATAAAATAATTTAATTCAATTCAATTTATTTAACCTTTTTGTGAATGCTCAAGAATTTATTTGAACTTTTTTTATTTTCTAAAGAAATACAATTTTGTTTTAAAATTTATGAATTGTTAAGAACATAATTTCTTTAGTATCAGAAAATTTAGTATATTAATTATATTTTTAAAAGAAAACTAAAATTTTAATCTAAGACATGCATTAAAATTATTATTTTTATTAACATTTTAAAAAAACGAGACTCTTAATTTAAACCAAAAAATATTATTTTAATATAATATACTTCAACCAAGAGAAAATCCTTATTCATTTTTATTGGTCTTTGACAAAGATACTCTCTCCCGCACACTTCCAGATTCACTTTAATCTCTTCCATCTTTTAACTTAAGTATCCATTTTATCGTAATAAACAAATATTTAATCTAACATACTTAATTATAAATTAATAATTTTTACGAATACTAATTTTCTTCCATAAAAAAGAATTACATTTAACTATATTATTTTTATTTAAAATTTTGAAAAAAATTCCACTATAGGAATAAATTTTTTGATTTAAAAAATTGTCATAAATTTTTGTGTTGTTTCAGCCCACCCCATCAAAAAATCTTGGGTCCGCCCATGCACCCGAAGCTGCCAAGCCGTGCCGATGGAAACTCCACGGTTGTGCCGATGATTGGTCCTTAATTAATTTCATTCTTGATTGAATAGATGGAGCAAATTGAACATCCATTTATGTGTTGATGAATTACGGCCGGAGCGAGGATAATAGAGTGATAACTATAGCTAGACTATTCTTTTTTACGACTAATATATCTTTGTTAAATATATTTATTCATATATTCTACATAAACTCAGATGTAGATAATGCTTCTGATGGCTCAAACAAATATTATTGAATTGATGAGAATAATATATTGAGAATGGTTGATTCAAACCATTGACCACATATGAAAACATTGTTGAACTCAATACGGGTGACTCTCCCTAATTATATATTCATATTGAGTTTTACAATTTTCTCACGTGTGATCAATATTTTGAACCAACAATTCTCAACATTTTCACCTTGGATTAAATCAGTCCACCTTAGCTCCACTTGATAATTTGAACCAATCATTCTCAACATAATAAAGTGATGAGCGGGAATACTGGCACAAAATTTTTGACTCATTCAAAGGTTGGATATTTTCTTGTGGTCAATTTCTAACTAATAGATCATCAATCTCTTTCTTTCTTAAATATTTCAATTTCTAACTAATAGATCATCAATCTCTTTCTTTCTTAAATATTTCCTTCCTTTCTAGTTGAGAATCAATTAAGACAACCCACCAAGATTCTTATGAAGGCACGTTTTAACGGAATTTACACAATATATGCTTGTGCACATTTTAGTTTAATACTTTTAAGATAAAATATATTAAACTATTTTGAAGTATTACACTTCGATACTTTGTCTTTAGATATAAAAGTCGACAATACATGACCTAAATTGTTATCCTTTATCACTTAAACTTAGATCAATATAGCATAATTGTTCTTGTATAAAATTTAAAAAATAAAAAGAAAATACCAAACAAATTACTTTTGTATAAGGTTTGAAATGGTGAATTGAGATAGAGTACGTAGACCAATGATCCTCTACTCATTTGGCTGGCTATTAAAAGAAAAGCTAATATAGGCGTAGCATGTGATACTTGTATGTAGAATAAATATAACATTAATCCCATACATATATATGTTTTTATTTTTTCAAAAATAAAGATACGTTAATTTGACATTTCATCGTATTCATGACAAACTAAAAAAAGTAAAATGAGTTAGCGGGAGTTTGAATGATCGACAGACAAAACTTAAGAAATACATTAAATTTTGTTGAATTATTGCGTCTTCAATACTTCGTCTTTAGATTTATAAAAGTCAACAATACATCTCCTAAATTGTTATTTATCACTTAAAAACATGGCATAATTATTCTTGTACAAAATTTAAAAAAGAAAAGAGAAAACAAATTATATATTTCTGTATAAGATTCGAAATGGTGAATTGAAGTGCAGTACTAGACCGATGATCCCGCAGTCATTTGGCCCGCTATTGAAAGAAAAAGCTAATGTAGGCGCATAACATGTGATACTTCAATATTGAAGAATAAAAATCATATTAATCCCATATATCTATATATGTGTTTTCTATTTTCTTAAAAATAAAAATACATTAATTTAACATTTCATCGTGTCCATGACAAATTAAAAAAAAAAAATGAGTTTGTCAGTTGATATTAACTCTTAAAACCTAAGATATAAAATGTGATTTATGTAAGTAGCCACAAAGGTGCAAACACGTCTCCTTAACCATTGCAGGAAAACTTGTATGACTATTAATTGTAAAATTCCTCTATTTTATATGTGATTAGTTTATAGTTTATACTAATATCATATTTTAAGAAAATTAAATTAAATGGAGACTTGAGCCCCGATTAACCTTTATTAGGTCATTCGATCATCTTATCACACATATTTTTGTTAAGTAAAATATATCAAATAAACACGACGTAAAAAAGTTCAAAAAGACAGAAAACAAAATACATTCTCCTTGTGGATCGACAAGTAGAGATTTATTCAAGATGAAGCCCATATATAGATCTATTTTCTTTGGTCTGAATTTGTTTTATCTGCGCGCTTTTTGTCTCGTTATGTTTTTTTTTTCTAAAAAAATAGAAGAGATCTTTTGTATTTACACCCCCACATTTTAGGGGGTATTTTGCAGTTGCACCCCACATTTTATTTTTTTTACAATTGCACCCCGCCGTTAATGCAATCTGTTAGGAGGTGTTAACTTTTGCTTGAATGAACCAAAATACCCTTATATGACCAAGTGCTAATATAATTTTAATGAAAATGCAATTACAATGTAATGCAATTGATATAAGCAAATTTAATAATATTTTTTACATGATTTTGTACTCTAAAAGTTCATATTTAAACCTTAATTGAGTTATAATGTCAAGAGGTGAACTTATTTTTTTTTAGTATTTCATTTATTTCGAAGGCAGATGCTTTTGTGTTTTTGTGCTCTTCTTCTTCTTTTTTTTTCTTCTATATATATATACATGTATATTGGACCAAGTGGTTGATTAGGAATCTTAGAGTTCATTACCAAAGTTGATCGCGGATTACCAATAAACTTAAAACGGATTCTTCCTGGGTCGATACCCAATTAAGCAGTTAATGGGGACGGACTTTATGGAAAAAAAGTGATTTAGGGCTAAGTTAGGGGTACACTAGGATTCTGTTTCTTACCAAAAAATAGTAGACGTTGGTCATGAGTATTTTTTTTCAAAAAACAAAGAGAAGAATTCATTCATTTGATTACATGACTGGCCGGACTTAAATTTATTTTTTTGGATTGTTTTCAATATTAATTCTCTATTCTTTTTTTAGTTATAGTCAATATAATGGAGACCTTAATATGGTTTTTTTTTGGTATTATAAGCATGTTTATATTTTCTTTTCTTTTTTTATGTAATCATTTGAACATAATAAACTTAAAAATGAAAATTAACTATTATTAAACTTGCTTATATCCATTGCATTACATTCTAATTGCATTTTTATTGAAATTATATTATTTGCTACTTCATATTAGGGGCATTTTGGTCCATTAGCATAAAAGTTAACACCTCTTAAATAAACCAATAATGGTGAGGTGCAATTACAAATAAAATAAAATATAAAGTGCAACTGCAAAATACCTCTAAAATACGGGGTACAACTACAAAATATCTCAATGAAAAAAGAAAATTTTCCACAAAGTGTTAAAAAGAAAAGCTACGTTTAAAAGCGCAAGGGAGCCTGCCATGTGGACTCGGACGAGTGAAGAATGACATTTTCCATTCTGACTAGTTCAAATTTGTCGGGCACAACAACATGAGAAATACGAAAGAAGGATGCTCCATCTAAGAAAATGACAATTATTAATTCATAGAAAGTAATACTTAGACTACAAACAAGACTATTGACTACTTTGTATTTCCCTATATAAATGCTACCTTAATTTATAATCCCCATTACTCACCTTCACAACTTCATCAACCCAAAACCAAAAACCAAAAAAAAGAAAAATCAAAGAATAATGGAGCTCTTTCTCTTATTACTCTCTCTCCTAATTTTTCTCTCTCTAGCTCTAACGGTCTCCATTTTCCTCCGCGGCTCAAATGGCGACATCAACCTCCCGCCAGGCAGCTTTGGGTGGCCAATCATCGGCGAAACCATCGAGTTCTTGTTTGGCAAGCCTGAAAAATTCGTGGGTGATAGAATGAAAAAGTATTCCCCTGATATTTTCAAGACGAAAATTCTCGGAGAAAAAACCGCGGTCATATGTGGGCCCAGCGGCCACAAATTCCTATTTTCCAATGAACAAAAACTTTTCACAGCTTTTCGTCCACACCCGATGCAAAGACTCTTCCGGTCCTACAAAACAACTTCCCCACAGCCACCGGCACAGACTCCGGTGACCAACGATGAGGCAAAAGCAATCCGCCAACCCGGGTTTTTGAAACCGGAGGCATTGGCGAGATTCCTAGGCGCAATGGATATGATAACACAACAACAACTGAAGGTGCATTGGGAAGGGAAAAGTAAAGTGAAAGCATTCCCTCTCTCAAAAACCGTAACCCTAACGCTCGCATGTCGATTCTTTATGGGAATCGACAACCCGGAGCGGATATCAAGGCTGGTGGACCATTTTGATGATATTACATTGGGGATGCATTCGATTATTTCGAACGTACCGGGTACTATTTTTTATAAGGCAAATAAGGCTGCGGCAGCGATCAGGAAGGAATTACTGACGGTAATAAAGGAGAAAAAAGCCGATATAGCGGCAGGAAAACCAATGCAGGATATACTGTCTCATATGATAGTGGTGACTGACGCGACCGGTAGGTTCATGCCAGAGGTGGAGATTGCTGATAAAATTATGGGGTTGTTAGTGGCCGGATATAGTACAGTCGCGACTACCATAACTTTTCTCATGAAGTATGTTGGGGAGGATTCTGAAATTTACAACAAGATCAGAGAAGGTAATTTTTTTGATCGCTAACTTCTTTTTTGCGAGGCTAAAAGTATAAAAACAGAGGAATTGTCACTCTGACTAAATGGTCCTAATTAAGTGGCAAAAAGAAAACAAAAAAAAAGTGTGCCAAATGTTATAGGAGTTAGCTTTAATTTATTTTTTAATTCAATTCAATTGACAGTCCTCTTGTTTCTTAAAACTTTAGTTTAATGACCTGTTAATTTCAAAGGGATGTGCGTAGGGTTGAAATTAAAGAAGAATTAAAGCAACACCTTCTAGTGATGGATGACCTATTATAAGTATTAGTGTCACTAATTAATAATTAAATACGTTTTATTAGTAAATTAAGTTTGGAACCCTATATAAGGGCTGGTTAGTTGTTGTCTTGTTGACCAACAACAGGGCATGAGAGTCTTTAGGCATTACTTGGGGGTTAAGTCAAGCTTGTGCCTATAAGTGAAGTGTTAATAGTTTGATTGGACAGGGTATTTTTACTCAATTTAAATTTATATTCTTTATAATTATCTCAAAAGGGAAAATATAATAATTCTTGCATTGATATATATATATATATTTGTATTTCTGATTTTTTTTTTTATTCCCTATATATAGAGCAAATGGAGATTGCAAATTCTAAAAAGGTCGGAGAATTATTAGACTGGGAAGACATGAAGAAAATGAAGTACTCATGGAACGCGATATGTGAAACGATGAGGTTTGTTCCACCGCTACAAGGAACATTTAGAGAGGTGTTAACTGACTTCACTTACGCTGGTTATACTGTACCAAAGGGCTGGAAAGTATACTGGACAGTGAGTACAACAAACATGAACCCTAAGTACTTCAAAGATCCTGAAAAATTTAACCCGTCAAGATACGATGAAGGTGAAGCGCCGCCTCCTTATACATATGTTCCATTTGGAGGTGGTCCACGAATGTGTCCTGGAAAAGAGTACGCTCGGCTCGCCATTCTCACTTTTCTTCACAATGTAGTGAAAAAGTATAAGTGGGAGGTATTATTTCCAGACGAAAAGGTTGATGGTGATATGATGCCAACGCCAGAAAAAGGACTTCCAATTCGTTTACATTGTCATTAAATTATTTTTTGAATGTTGATTATTTTTTTCTGCGTTGTTGAATTTTCCTTTTTGCAATTACACGGATTAAAAAATAACATTTATTGGCACTAGCTGGATTGGAAATACATGTAACCTTGATGTTGGTGTAATATTGTTTTCTTCTTGTTTGTAGTAGTATTATGAAGAACACGTAATATTAGGGACTTTGTGCAATACTTTATGTCCCCGATAATTAATGATATCTTAAGTTAATTAGCTTGCGTATGCCCATTAAATTATTTTCATTTAATTTGGTTAAAATTAAGCCATCTAACCAAATTATTATTTTTATCGCGGTAGAGTGAATAGAGTGCTCGACCATTTACAATTACTAAAACTAAATTTCAACTTTTTACGTACACTTAGAAGTGGGGGACAAAATAATACGACTCGTGAGGTTTTGTTTCCAATACTGAATTAATTAATAGGAATGTCTAAATCGTAGCCCCAGTGCAATCTACCACGTAACACACGTGTATATACATATTGATTCAAGTCCCAATTCTAACCAAGAGTTTAATTTTAACTGGTTTTGATCACTGAATGACTTTGTTAATATAACTATTTAATCAAGTGAAGCAATTTAATTTGTTAAGGTTTATGGTACGACTGAAGAACATTATGGCAATATTATTAAAATATATATATGATATTTGATAGAAAAAAAAATAATTATTACGTCCAATTTACGGATTACATGCAACGTGGAACTTGGGCATGACAAATTGGGCTCCAACCTAATTCAATAAATTAAAGAAAATACAAACTTAATATTTTTTTTATGCAATTAAAAATGAATTAACTAACTTTATCTCAATCCGTTTTAACTCAGCCCTCTGAGGCAAATTGCCAGGGCTAACAGAGGCAACGGCAAACTTAATTAATCCCGGGCTGACCATGGCTATAACTCAGCTCAATTTCTTTATGTTGTATTGTATTTTAAAAAATAAGTTTTGTGTCCCAGTTTATATAATTAAGTATTAACCACCCTTAGAATGAGAATAGACGTGGCAATTTAAAAACAACACAAAATGAAATGAAATGAAATTGACACGACAATCCATGTACTTGTTTATAGTTTTTAACATGCATGATATGATGTTGCGTTCAAGTCAAAAAATTTGAAATGAAATTGACACAATATTAAAGTCATGTCATGTACTCATGTTAATCTTGTCTTTTTTTATCTCAAATTTAAATAATTGAATTTTTTTTATTTCTACTCTTGTTAGGACATACATGTCCATATTATACTCTAATAAATTTGTAATTGTGTATGTCAGATCATGTCCTATTTGTGTTAGCTAAAAATAGCACGACTTCATGTCATGTCTTTGTATTTCTTATCAAGTTGCACGGATCATTTCAAACAAAAACACAAGTTCTCAGCCTCCCCCAGTTAACAGAGGTTACCAAGATTTTGACTATATATTTTATATATGGAATTGGAAAGTGAACATTAGCTAGGCTAGTTTCTTTACCAACTAATTTACTGCGAAATGACAAATTTGTTTAGGTTTTTGTTGGTAAGATTAAACTACGTACAAATAAAGTAAATCCTACATAATTGGTGGCATATGGATCAACCTCTCGATCATGTGTTGAAACTAAAAGAAGTAAAAGAATAAATATAAACAAACTGTTGAACTACCAAATAGTAGGTTTTCTAATTAAGGTGCCTGAATTAAGCAATGCGTTAAAGTCAGCAATTGCGTTCAATTCTACCTAACATATATGATATCATGAACATATTTATTCCTACTTTCCTAGGGTGGGATGGGACCAGCTAGTCAACTGTTGAAAAATAGAAAATCTAACACCCGCAATTATGATGTACATGGTCAATACATAAATACCTATTATTTATGAGTTTTAAATCAAACTCGAAGCGCAGTTATTATTCACTTAAGTTGGCAAAAGGCATAAAGTATCATGTTCACATTACATAATTAGTTCCAATTAACACAGGTTTAATTATCTGTGTATCTCTTTGTTTATTTTGTTTAAGTATAAAAATAAATTAAAAAAAAATTTAGATTGAACATATTCGTACGTAAATGTGAAAGTACACATTAGTCATTTTCTCTATATGCATAGATCCACTTCTTAATGTAACACATTCAACTGCCCTTTACTCCGAATTAATATTATTACGTTTTTTTTTTAATACAAATTGTGCGTCATATATATATAGATCTGGTGTTTGAAAAGTGAGCTCGAACTTGGGGTATTTACAAAAAAACGTCGTGCTTCTGCTATGATATATATAAAATCTTATTAGCAATTACTTTCGGTGCCTACCTTTTACAAAAGTGGGTATAGTTCCAATCTTGCAATTAACATTTGTCAGGGAAGGATTTTGGTAGGTTTCCAAAATCATAAAATTACCCTTCATGCTTCGGAAATTACAATAAAATTAATGCTTAAATAAGGATTTGAATCCATAATTTTAAGAATGAAGAACACATGCAAGTTGTAACCAAATATAATTAGATATGTTTATTTTGTTTTAAAAATCCACACATATTGTGCATGAAAAACATAAGTTCGATACCATTCGACTAAATACTATTTGATGTGCTTAATTTTTTTAAAAAAAACAAATTATACTATACATAATATATAAAATTATTAGATATTATATCATACAAATATTTCGTGTGCCACCGGTGATAGTGAATTATTATTATTATTATTATTATCAATTTTTTCACATTGGGTGGCTAAATGGTCACTTAACTCTTGAATATGTGCGTTGGGGTTATCTGTAGTTAACTAGATTTGACAAAAAAAAAATCCATCTATGTAGTTGAATAAAAAGAAAACTAAATGTAGTAATAAGTCATATAAATGACATTTTTTTCCACATTTGGTGAACAAAATAGTCACTTAAGCTCTTGACCTGCATTATTTATTTAATTATTTTATGTGTGCAGAATTTTCCATTTGGAAAACTGCTATATTGGAGGTTATCTGTGTAGTTTACCAGTTTTGACAAAAAAAAAAAAAAAAAAAAAAGTTGATGCCCAACAATTAAGTAAAGTAACCCTGCATTTCCTTGTTTTTGACCCTTTTTTTCCACTTCCCACTTCCCAGTCTTCCCCCAATTTTCTTATGTCAGCTTAAGGCTGAGTGGCTGACCCGCCAAGGCGCCAATCGATTGGGTTAGACCGGTACTTTCAATTTTATTTTATTTTATTTTTTCTTTTTTGGGCTTACCATTGACCAAGCACTTATTACATTCCCTGCTTTCAATAATTTTATTGTTGGAACGAACTTCGATATTTTAAATTTTCTTTTCAAATTTTATAAATTTCAATTTTAATTTTTTTAGATATGAACAATATATTAAATCTTACATACAAAAAAATAAATTATATTATTAAGTGCGAAATATGTTTAAATTAATATTTTTAAAATAATATATATAATTAAAATCGGACTACTAATATGAGATAGGCACGTCAACAACTTTGTGTCTTCAATGACATCTTTTTTATATTCATAATAAAAATGTTAGACGATGTTTGTAGTATCACAAAAGTCAAAAAGGTTATTTTTATCTTTGGTGGGGTATGTACCCTACCATTATTGTGCCCACCGGCACATCGGTCGAGTGCAGGGTACCAACTGGGCTCGTCAATCCGTTCACATAGTAACGATATTTCTCTCAACTTAAATATCTTTGTGCAACAGGTGTGGAGATTTTAACTTAAAAAGACTCGTTACTATGTGATGACACCTCTTTACTTATATACCCATGTTGAATTTTACAATTTTTTCGTGTGAGAACAATGATTTGAAGCAACCATTCTCAATAATCTCCACATTGGATTAAACTAGTTCACCGTAGCTTCACCTTAGACTAACACCGGTCCAATCCATCAAAATTACCCTTTTGACTTTTATGATACTACAAACATAAAGTGGCTTAGTATAATGCCTCACATAAATTTGTGTACATGTCTCAAGTGCCAACTAGCCCCCTTCTCCTTCAATTTATTTATTACTAGATTACTACATACACAATGTATGTGCTACTCAAATATATATAATTTAAAGATAAAGATTTAATAAAACTGAAAGATGATTTAATTAAGGATGGCAACTAGGTAGGTTTGGCTAAATCCGAACCCAACTCGCTTATAAATCCGGCTGACCCAAACCCGTCCTAACCCGGAGCGGGTTTTATTTTTAAACCCAAACCCGCCTTATAGTGTGCGCATGAATCCATACCCGACCCATGGTAATTATAATATATTATAAAGGTATTTAATGAAGAAAATGCTATATTTGGGTTAGGGTAGGGTGGGCCAAATGAGTTAAATTTGTGCAAATCAGAACCCGCCTAAACTGAACCCAACCCGTGTTAAAAAAACTCGCCCCAAACCCGCTGCATTTGGGTCAGATGGGTCAAAAACCTTACGGTTTGAGTTTTATTGCAATCCCTAAATTTAATTGTTAACTATGAGTCTTATTTATTTAAGGTTAAGGGTTCAATTTCCACTTTAACTTTTGTATTTTTAAGAAAATACTAACCACACTTAAATTAATGTCCGTGAATAGTACTTATTTTCTAAACTTATCATGTTTTAAAAAGGAAATAAGGCTTATTATTAACTTCAAGAATTTGAAAAACAAAATGCAACTTTTAATTTAAGATGAATGGAATATTTTTTTCTAGTGCCCCACTTAGAAAAAAAATTCTTGCACCTATTGTGGTGGTTTGTAGTCTACCCGTTTGCGGTAATTATGTGTTAATCTTTGATATGATAACTATAAAATTATATAAAAAATGAAAAAAAAATATATCATTGAATCTTCACTCATATAAAATTAAAATAAAAATAAAAAATAGAAAGAAGGATAATCATAGTATTAGTGAAGGTTCCAAAGTAGCTCACGGACTTTTCAACCTATGCCAAATTATGGTCTCGTTTGGTTTATGGAAAGGAAATCAATTTCTTTGTCTTTCCATGGAGGTAGGCAACTAAAGTTCTAGTCAAGTTTTCTTTTTTTTGTTTGATAAAACATGAAAAGTATTTAGGTAAAGGTATTGTTGTCCAAAAAATTTATAATAAATGCTAAGAAATCACAAGGAAAAACCAATCTCATTGGTCTTGAGAGAAATAATTTTACCCCTTACTCTCTCCTCTATTAGGAAAGTGTATTCAAAATTTGTGTTTACCAAATAAAGAAAAATAAAAATTTTTCTTTTCTGAGTGCTCAAATTCGTAAATCAAACGAGACTTAAATGACAAATCATTAACCGGGCCGGGGTAGGTTGGTGGCAGCTGGCCACACCTTCGTCTAAACGGGTCTGTCCATATCTAGCTCTTGTAACTGTGACAAAATGGACGGATTCAACCCAAAATATTTTTGTTGGTCAAAAAAAAATCTAAAATATTTTCTAGTAAAATATATATTTTACTTGTTTTCGAGAGAACGTTTACAATGGTTCAAATAAATAAAATATCATTTATCTAAACAGGAATGCAACGTTTATATTTAATGGACAAAAGACATTGACCCATACGTTAATAATTTGTCAAAGTTAAGTATCTTTGGTACCCTACTTCTAACAATTAGACGTAATTGTTAGGAGTATCGTACCCTCTCTCTCCTAATCTCCTGTTGCCGTCTTTTAAAATATTGCACTATCTTTTTAGTTATTTTTAACCACAATAAAAAAATTTTATACCCAAAGCAAACCACTTTGAAAACTAGTGGTTATATATATCAAATCAAGAAAAAGAAAAAGAAAAAAAAAACACAAGCAGTTATACACTAGCTGTGGCCTGCATGACTACTAATGTCCGCTGACTTTTGACCTCGCATAAGTTTTGCGAAAGCATACATTCGTCTCCCAATCAAAATAGACCGCATTTATTTTTCTTTAAATATTCCATCCACCTTAAGGGCTGGTTCGGTTTGAATTTTGAGAATAGAATGAGCATGAAATGGTTATGCTTGATTCTTGAAAAAAAAATATTCTAGCATCTAAGATACTATGCCGATATTTGGTTCAACCAGAAATAGGAACGGAATAAAGTATCAATTATAAAAATACCCTTCTTTTGATAAGATGAGAAGACATTTCGTACTAAATACTAATTTTTCAAAAGAGACAATTATTATAATAAATTACAAAAATTACACATGCCTAGCTAATAACTATATTACAAAAATTACAATTTTTGTAATTAAAAAAAAATTACAAGAAGAAAAAAGTTTCAAATAATTTTTTTTTTCATTTTTGTACAACAGCATAACTAAAAAAAAAGTTCTAAACAATATTTTCATACACGGATGAAAAAAGAATTATTTATTCATAAGAAAGATAATTATTTTAGTCCTAACATGAAAAAATTAAAAAAGATGTCCATTTGTAATGATTTATTCCTTATGATTTAAATGTGATAACTTGGAAGGAAAAGTTTGTTCCTAAAATCATTTATTCCAAACTTAAAATTTGAACCAAACGCGAGATTTGTTTCGGAATGGAATTTAACATTCCCACAATGATTTAAATCTTGAACCAAACAAACCATAAATTGATTGCCAATTTAAGAAATCCCTATTCCCTACAAAACAAAATTGATTATGCTTGAAAAATGAAACAAATAATATTCTTTAATTTGGAATTTCGCTAAATAAGTGTTCTTGTTTCAAGCATTATTGTGGTTCACATTCAGAAAAAAGTTTTATCGGTGGTTCAGCTGAAATATTAAAGGGAACCGAGCCAATGCTCGAACCACTAACCACTACCAATAGTACTTGGCACACACTCCTTCAACCACTATGCCACTACAAACACTACCTCTGACCTTAATTACGGTCAGTACGTTAAACGAAAGAAAAGAGAACCAAGTATTTTTATTCCTTTCAATTCAACAAAATTTGAACTATAAAATTCTTGAGAAAAATAAATTATCAAAACATTCTGTACAAAAATGCACCAACTTAAGATGGAACTAAAATCAAATTATCAATTTTCAGCTTCCAATGGAATTTTTTTCCAGCACAAGTGCTAGATGTGGCTGATCAATTTTCAACAATTTTTTATCTCCCAACCAATAGAAAATATAAAGATCAATTGAGAAAATAGAATCAAACCATTGGTTTTCCACTGAATTCAACAACGTATGATGAAAGCACTAATAACAAAAATTCAACATCAAGGTCTCAAAAACCTTCAAAAACAGAAAGGCATAATATAGGATATCCTCAACAAACTAGATTTCAAATTGCTAGGTGGGGAAGTAGGGGGCACAGACAAGGAATTGTGTTTAAGTGCGAGCAGCAACAGGCGGTCCACCAGGACGTGGTGCTTGACCAGGCTTCGGTGCATCATCCTGATAACAACAAAAACAGCAGCAAAGACACTTCCATTAAGTCATAAATGCTAACCAAAAAAAGTAGACATCAAGCCACCTTGGCAATCTCAAGAATGTACTCATTTCAAGACAATCAATGATCAAGAACTTGTTGACTATCATGAATATGAGACGGGCAAATATAATTTCAGATATAAAATGAGGGACGGAGTAAAAAAAAGTCCTATTCTAGTACTCTCTTTTGAAACCACTTCAGATCCATTATAGTGCCTCCTCAAATTAACAATCATATTTTCACTTTCAGGAAAACAGTCATTTCAACATAAATTAAGGATTAATATTTATGATTTTTCACTATCATAAAGTTTGAACAGAGAAGGAAATGTGATTCTTAATTCAGACAGTAACCAATAGATAAAGATTCATAAAATATATACTGCATTCAGCAACTAGCCAACAAAAACACAAATCAGACATCACCAAAAGGTAAGAATATCATACCCTTGGGCGACTGAAACGCTTTGGTGGCTCACGGTTTCTCCTGTCAGTACGAGAACGGACCCTCACAACTTTCGAGTGAATTGCACAAGAAACGCAGTACTGCATCTTCACATACAACTTGGGAAGTGTGTATGCTAGAAAAAACAACAGGTATCGCTAATCAATTTAAGTGGCGTTGCATTCGACATTTGGGAAAATGAAAATTATAGAATAAATTATTAGAAATATACCCTCGAATGCACATGCTTCTTGCACATCCCTAACAGCAGCTTGTTCAACGATGTTCCTGACAAGAAACCTCTTGATAGCCTTGTCCTGATAAAGAGAATCACAAAATAATTAATACTAAGTTTTCAACCAATTACATATATTATGACAGTCAATAAAGACATGCAAAGATTCTCAACTATAATAAAAGCAACATCCCAAACACTACATTGTCAACATGATTGTGAGTTTTTAAATATTCCACATCCAAGTCCAAACAAGTTCGTTCTCTTAATCCTGTAAATTATACTCAAGTTAGGATACAAGATCACAAGCATATAGAAGTTTGCCTCTCTAAATAATATATGCTTACGTAGTTTCAAATTCATGTGTTTGTCAAGTTATGTGCTTGCACTGTTTCAGAAATGATCACGTCTTTATCAACAAAAATACTTGTGATTGACAAATGAAAATCTTCTCTCAAATCAATAAAACAGGAAAATGCCTGGACTTTGGTCGGCAAAGTTTAGTCGATGCCTTTCCAGGGATGTTTCTGCCAAAGCAGGACCACTATGGAAGGTTACTAGGTACGCATATACTTAAACACAAATGTATCTAAAAATACACATCAGAAACCGCCATAACGCACCTTGAAAAATAATCACTGCAAGACCCAGCTCCAATAGTTGTTGTAGGAGCCAATAATTTGCTATAAACAAAATTGAATTAGGATCTTGTATTGAGGCATTCACGATTCAATTTAGCATTAACGAAAACTAGGGTTCTAAAACTCCCCGAGTTAGACCAATTTCTCGCCGAGTACTCGGAACTCAGCAGCAAAACGAGTCGAGTTTGCCTTCTCGGTAGGCTTTACTCGGCCAGTGAAAAACTCGGGCATAACTTGGATAGGGCATACGTGAACTACACGAGGAAGAGTTCGTGTTGGAGGATGAGGAAAACGAAGAATATGACCATGAGTCCGATGAAGAGAGGGTCAATGAAGGATATGGAGAAGAGCAAGAGCTCTAGTTGATTACTTTGAATCATTGTGTTTTTGTGTCTGTGTTTGTGTCTATTGTTGCTCCAGACTTTCTTCTTGTTATTAGAATATTAGGACCACTATGGAATGTTACTAGGTACGCATATACTTAGACACAAATGTATCTAAAAATACACATCAGAAACCGCCATAACACACCTTGAACAATAATCACTGCAAGTCCCAGCTCCAATAGTTGTTGTAGGAGCCAATAATTTGCTATAAACAAAATTGAATTAGGATCTTGTATTGAGGCATTCACGATTCAATTTAGCCTTAACGAAAACTAGTGTTCTAAAACTCCCTGAGTTAGACCAATTTCTCGCCGAGTATTCGGCACTCAGCAGCAAAACTAGTCGAGTTTGCCTACTCGGTAGGCTTTACTCGGCCAATGAAAAACTCGGGCATAACTCAGGCTTTACTCAGCCAGTGAAAAACTCAGGCATAACTCGGATAGGGCATACGTGAACTACATGAGGAAGAGTTCGTGTTGGAGGATGAGGAAAACGAAGAATATGACTTTGAGTCTGATGAAGAGAGGGTCAATGAAGGATATGGAGAAGAGCAAGAGCTCTAGTTGATTACTTTGAGTCATTGTGTTTTTGTCTTTGTGTTTTTGTGTCTATTGTTGCTACCAGACTTTCTTCTTGTTATTAGAATATTAGTACTTTGGCTTTTCATAGATACTCTAGACTTCCTTGTCATTTTGCAAACTATTTGATCATATTATTATCAAATTATATTATTTAGAATATTATTTATATTAAAATATACCCTATCCGATTTTTTCATATTAAACCCCGAGTAATTGAAAACTCCCCAACTCACCAATCGAGTCCCAACTTTTAGAACACTGATGAAAACCATAACTAACACTGCTTGAAACACATCTCTTCTCTCACGCTTTCATTCTTTCCACAAATCCCAAATTCTCTAAAACTAATAAACTTCACCTATCAACTAAGCCCCTCAATTACAATCATAGCTCACACTGAGGTTACTTGTCTAATTACAAAAAAAATTCAAAACTTGCAACGAACAGGACAAAATTATTTAGTAATTCTAATTTACTCAAAATAGTGTCCAACAAGATTATAAGCAGTAAATCCGGTAATAGTAGTGTGGTATGTATTCTAGCATACTATGAAGATTTATATTTCACAGCAAATGCAAAATTAACATAGTTTCCAAAAAATAGCATAACAACAAAAATCTGCAAAAAGATCTGTGCAACAATTAAATATACAAACATAGAAAATTGAACACACACAACATCAAACACAATTAAGATTTAAGACATGTTCAAATATTATGGAGGGAGGACCTTAGGGCAGCACTTGCCGCAGTTGGAGCAACGGATGAACTTGACATGGCCACGTCCATGCTTGTTACGGCCTCCATTCCTTCGCTTGAAAGTCTACAGATTCAATGAGGCAATAAATCAAACATTTGGCAGTATAAGAAGCCAACAAAATTGAAATAAAAACAACACACAGAGATTCAATTCAGTGAGGCAATAAATCAAACATTTGGAAATATAAGATCATGAAGTAATATTTTCATATATAGATATAGATCTCTGTATGTAACTCTCACCATTGTGGCCCTCTTCTCCAAGACGGCTCTGCTCTTCGAGTCTCCTAGGGTTTGGATGTACAATACAACAATAATGAGGAAGAGAGAAAGAAAATGAAGATTGGAATATATAGCTAGGTTAAAACCCTAGAGTCCACTGGGTTTTGATGTTTCAATCCGGGCTGGACCATGAGTTGGATCTGATTCGAGTCTTTTGTACAAATAAGAAGAATGTTCCTTTATATTTGCCAATTGGGCCCAATGAGAAAGGCTGAAACTTAGCCCAAGATCTGTCCCAAACTTGACCCCAATGTGGCAATTGTATTGCAAGTGGGTGAACCAAATCAGCCAATTCCCTCCGGAGGCACTTGTGATAAGAAACTATCAGTTTTTTAAGCAGAGTTTAATTTGTCTCAGTGTGGGTGTAAGGACACTTTGTGGCGAAAGAAAAAAAGGAAAATTACTTGACTCCTCTAAAGTGATTATGCAATTTTGATCATCAATTTTAAATTTAGCAGTTTAGATTAACTTCTATTTAGTAAAGTTCTCACCAAGATTAAAAGTCTAAAAATTAATTGTCCAGGTTGTATACTTCACCTCTAAAGTGATCACCACCACTTTAAAAAAAAAGTAATTCTTGTCATTTTAGAACAACTGAATCCAACAAAAAAAAAAAAACTTACAATAAAAAATGAGCTATATTATTTATTATTATCTTAGTCTAGATTTGCGGAGATCCTTTACAAAAAGTTCATCATTCAAGATACAAAGAAAAACAAAAAAGTAGTAGAAAGTGATTCTAATCATGTTGGTGGAACCAGATTCTCTGTTTTTGGGACATTACACAAGAATAAGAAAAACTCTAAAGTCCCTCAAATTGGATAAAGGGGTCTAAGTGGAGAAAGAAATTATGAGACCTCCCACCTAATGATGGGTTTCGTGAGGTTATGGACTAAACACACCTCTTGTATAAAAAAATAAAAAGTTTCCAAACCAACCTTTAATCATACTATTCTAAATTCAATACTTATTTTAGTGATAAAAGGATACTCATTTCTTAAAAGTTCTAAATTCGAGTTTTATTAATTATAAGTGTAATATTAATTTTAATTTTAATTCTAATTATAGTTGTATAATTTTACTTAAAAAAATAAATAAATAATTCACATGCATTCTTAAAATAATTTTATGTTATGTTTAAAAAACTCAAAACTTTTTTTTTTTTGGTAACTTTAATAATATATATGTTTTGGTGAGAATGTGTAGTGTTTGTAAGTAACGTCCCCTGTGCATGATCATAACATGTATGTCAAACACGTGAAAATTTTATACGTACTTGTGATTTTGTTTATTTAAGATATGCATGATATAACTAGTATAATTTGTTAAATAAGTAAGATATGCCAGTGGATATAAGTTTATTTAACATGTGATATAGATATGCACCTGCATTATTCATACTAATCCAGCACAATTTAATTATTACTTGGTTTTCAAGAGTAACGTTTGTGAAAATTAACTCGTGACCTGTGGCTAAGACTTTGAAATTGAAACCTCCTCTATCACTCGAACATATGCAGTCACTCACATTTTACCGTTTATTCAACTGTAGGACCAACTCTTAGTCTTTGCCGACCCAATGTTAATTGTTATACAAGCTTGTTGTATTTTTGAAAAAAGAAAGAACACTATTTCTTATAGCGCACTAAAAAATATTTATTTTTTTTACCATTTTAGATTATTTGTATATAACTTTTCTTTCTTTTTTCTCTTAACAAAAGAAGCAAATTTATTTAATGTAATAAAAGGTAGAGGAAAATAATTCCCTACGCAACTTGCCTCATTTCTCCAATAGTAGTAGTATCATATAGGAGGCCATCCAAGATAAAAGGAGAGGAATAAAAAAACCTGCATGTTATAGTACGTTTTTGACAAAATTTGCCATATTATCTACTATTTTTATGGCAAAAACCTATCAAGCAGTTTTCCGCGTCACGGAATATCAGCCAGCAAAATTTGGTGAGCTTTTGGTTTTCTGCCGCCTTCCTCCTGCAAAGTATAACCCTTTGAAAGTGGTTTCAGAATTGGTTAATTTCCGAACGCAAACTATATGTGTGCATGCTTCTCTCAAGTAACATTTCTTCACGGATTTAACCACATTTCGGTCGTAACCTTTTATGTTGTCCCTATATCAGCAACCAAGCTAGCTATAAAATCAATACTATGAATTCTATTTTTATGTCATTTTTCTGCAACATTTATCACAATTCTCTTAAATTGACCTAATAATGCTTCTTAAAAAACAAAATCCCCAAAAATGCAAAAAATTTGGAAAACGTTCGCAACTTCATGGCTCACCTAGCCCCAAGATCAATAATGCCACCCCAAAGGATGCATTTGATCATAAATTTTTTTCATGAAACACTTCGCAAATAAGTATTTTTTTTTATCTTTTGATAGTATTTGATTGTCTAATTTTTTACTTAATTTTTAATTCCATGGAACTAATAAGTCATGCATAATTCTAAGAACTTGAATTCTTACTCTCCCATAAGAAAAATAAAGTTTAGGTAAGGTGAAAAAGAGTTCAAAGGCCAAAAAAAAAAAAGAGAAGTTCAATTCTAGATAAAAAAAAAAGTAGACAATCAAACACTTATTTGCGAAGGCTATTCACTTGGTACTTAAAATACCACTTAAATTTGAAAACTTAAAATTTTCAAATTTAAGTAATTTAAAAAATTGTTTGGTAACCTAAAGAATTAAGTGTCCACTTAATTTTTATTACTTAAAACTTAAAATTTTCATCCAAAATTTTAAGTGGCAACTTTGTCATTTAAATTTGAAATTTAATTTTAAAAGGTGTAAAATATCTATTTTACCCTCTCTTTTTTTAACAAAATTACATAGCTGCTCCTACAACTATCGCCGCCGCCACTGCCTACACTACCACTAGTTCCACCACAACCACCGCCTACACCACCACAACCACTGCATCCATCGCTACCTCCTCCACTTCCTCCTGCTATACCATCACCAACTGCAATTTCGCAGCTTTGTACCTCCCTACCTAGGTCAATAGTTCTAGTGAGAATATTTTTTCGCCCTCAATTATTCATTTAACCCAATAATTATTTGATCAGCTCCTTTGCCCTTTGCTATTGAACAACCCCTACTTCGTTTTGATCAGCTCTCTGAAAATTCACATGACATGATGTGTAAATGATATATACATACACATACGTTAGCTATATAGCATCCACAGCAAAATTCGTTCAACTATGTCCGTGATGAGTAGAGTAGGCTGTAAAAAGACTCTTAGGGGCTTTTCATATTCTTTTCCCCTTCCCATTTTCTCAGTTTTGTTTCTTCTAATTGTATTTACTAATTACTAAATTTTGGTAAGCCAATTAAAGATAACATTATAAATTATCATTTATAATTGACATTTTCCTAGTATTTGAACTTATAAAACTATTATACTTGGTTCAAGGATTTAAATTATATGATCTTTCTTATTTTCATTTAGAATCATGTGATCAAAATAAAATAATAATGGCAAAATTGTCATACTAAAAAAAATTTAATTTTCAGATGAGCTATATTCAAACAAATAACATTTTTTCAAATACAATTTTCAGAATTAAACAAAACAGCTTTTTCAGTTTTCAATTTTTGTACAAAACGCCACCTAAGCCTTCGTATGATAACAAGATATGAAATAATAGCAAAACCAATTGATTTTAGTAAAAAGTGAAAAATATGTTGAGACATTGAGAGAGATGTTATCTTAACTTTTTATTTTTTTTCATGAAAAAACAAATTTTAAAGAAAAAATTTGCACAAAAAATAAAGGAGGATGTAAGATTTCTCTACTCATAAAAATAAGCACATGAAAGAGAAATATCACAATATCCCTCAACTATTTTATAATTTCCTACAAAATCCAAGTGTTTTTTCATCAATTTTCATTTTATTATGAAACGTAACCTGAAAGTGAAAAAATGAGTTATCATTGCACGAAAAAAATATATATTTTTACCTGCAAATAAATTCAATTAGACATGTTTAATTGTTTTTCTATAAAATACAATTACTTAAAAATACAATTCCTTATTCTCGCAATCGAACACCCTCTAAATCTTTCTCACATGTGCTTGGGGATGATGATCACCCACCCCTCCCGAGCAAAATAAAGTCAAAAGGTAACAAGAAGAGATCACTTTTTGTTTGTTGAAATAAAAAAATTGGAACGTTGGAACAAATGGCCGAATCCACAATTCCCGTTGGAAAGGGGCCAAAAAGCATGAGCAGCTATCGGTCCATTCCAATTTCATTTTCGAGTCGTGGCCCACCCTCCCACCACACCACACCACACCTCTGTATTTCCTCAAACATAGCAAATTTGGTCCAATGCTAATCACCATGGTCAAAGTTGAAATTAACTTACAGTAAATTTAATATGCACGTACATACATATTCAGTATAAAATATTATTTCGTATGACATATTTACACTAAAATTTTAAATCCATCAAACTTTTTGCCTTGTGCATTTGTAAAGTACGCAAGGCTCTGATAGCTTTTCACAAACGTTTTTGTACGAGATGAAAATATTAGCACTCTTAATATTTTTTGAAAATATTCTTATTTTTCATTTATTTTTTTATAATCAAGTATTTAACTTGATACTACTTTACTTAGTTATCAAGGACCGAATATATAAGCTTATACTTGACCTTCAAAAATCGAGTAATATATACTTTACTCAGTTTCGAAGAACTAAATAAAAGTGAGAGTATCATCAAGTGTTTTTTTGGTGCCAATATCTCTACTCTTTTGTAAAATACATAATGGTAGTAAGCAAATCACAAATACAGATGACCCATTGTAACAACAGGTTCATGGGATTTCTCATGAATCATCTTTCACTAATATCTTGCCAAATGACATTATGACTTTTTATTTCTTTTTAAAGTACCACGCATTACTTATTTTTTTTGGTTTATTTACCACATTATTATTTTATACCCAAAATAATTACTTATTTTACACTATTGTCACCGTAAAGACTCTTAAAAGTAATTATGCATTGATATAAAAAATTAAAATATCAATACGTCAACTAATAGATTAAAATAATCGTATCGCATTCCATTATAACAAATAAATGATTAACACATTAATATATTAATGTTTTATAACCATGTAGATTACACAGACTCTTAGTAATAGACAAATCTCACATATTTAGTGGGGAGATATTATTGCTAGAAAAAAGGTTGGCTATTACGCACACCCCTAGTTCCACCCTTAATAAAAAAAATGACTCATTTTTGTTATTTACTCCCGAACTCATTTACCACAAGCTTGCCCAATATGGATCGAGTGAGGTCACAAGTAAATAAATTTAACATGAGCTCGCCTCATATAGAGCGAATGCATATGCATAGACTCGGCCATTACCAAGCGAGAGAGTTTCAGCGAGTGGAGTTTCATACCCTTTTTAATATTTCCAAAGATCTAGGTAGAAAGGAAGCAAGTGGCCATGGAAAAATATAAGTGAACCGGAGTTAAGTCAATGAAAAATGAAAGAAGGGGCTTGGCTCTATCAATGTTGGTGAATTGGTGGAGAGATAGAAGGAAGCGGAAGTTGTGCAGAAAGAATCGGAGAATAGAGTAATAAGGTATTTGTAACAATAATAGTAAAAAATAGTAGTGTTTCTAATAAAAAATTGTGATATTAAAAGATTGTGAGTTATATATAATACAACCACTAATAAAAAAAATTATTAGAACAAGGGAGCTCATCCCTGTTACTTTTAAATTAAAATAAAATTACTCTGTTAAGAAACTGGTTTGGCGAAGACATTTACCTATTTAACGTCGCCCAAGAAGTTTCTAACGGGTAAAGTGAAGACAATTTACCTATTTAACATATGCCCAAAAAGTTCTAACGGGTAAAATGGAATGAAAACAAATGAAAATGCTTCTTACCCATTTTTCTTCTGTACATATTAAAACAGAAAACCTTCATGAAGCACGCTACCCAAGAATGTTGCAGATTCTATCTTCTCCAGCTTATTGAATACACTTGTTCCCCCTCCCCCCGCTCTCTGTAAAGTGACAATAGGGTTCTTTTTTACCACTTTATAGAAAAAGACCCATTGCCCAATGCACCCATTTTCTTGTCTATGGAGTATGGAGGGTTTAATGGGGGTTTAAGATTTTTCCCTCACACCCAAAACCTACTGTGTTTTTTTTAGGATTTCTGTTTTCTTGTAGTTAAAAGAGTTGTTTTGCATGTTATTTTTTTTTTCCTCTCTCATTTTCTGGGACTGTAAGTGCTTGTTTCCCGGGAAATTTTGAGGGTTTGGTTTTGATTTTTCCATCTCTCTAAAGTTACAAAACCTATTTCCCCATTTACCTAATTTCTTGTCTATGAACTATGGAGGTTTAGTGGGGGTTCAAGATTTTCTCCTCACAGCCAAAACCTCTTGTGAGTTTTGAGAATTTCTGTTTTCTTGTAGTTAAAAGAGTTGTTTTTTTTTCTTGGGCTGTAAGTGTTTGTTTCCTTGGAAATCTTGGGACTTTGGTGTTCATTTCCCCCCCAAATGGAGGGCATGCAAGTATTTCAATTAATGGCCGTGCTCTGTTTGGGGGTTCTTATGGGGTTCACATGTTGTCAAGATAATGGAAATGCAGATAGTGATGTGTATATTGTGACCCTCAAACAAGCCCCTTCTGTTCATTACAATGGTGAGCTGAGAGTGAAAAGTAAGAATCGTTTTACTGGATTGGACAAACCAAGGTATTTACTCTTACCTTTTTTTCCTCTCATTCCTCTTATTTCTCGGGCATTCATCATCTTAGTATAAGTGATTTTATTGCTTAATTCTTTAAGAAATTACTTTCTTTTTCTTTTCTTTGATGTTACCCATTGATGTTTTATCAGACTGGCTGTCAAAAAATAAAAAAGGAAGAAGAAGAAAAAAAGGGGGTATTTTGGTAGGAACATAGGTTTGGTGAGTTTTTCATTTTCAAAGTATTTTGTTTTACTAGAAAAAGCTATGGTTCTGTATGCAAATCAGTAGTTCTCTTGACATTCATCCTTTAGTTTGACTGATGCAGTTTGTACATTTAGTAAGGAGACCTTGGGGTTATTCAATTATCTACAAAATATGTTAAGATTTCGGTTTGAAAAATGTTTATACTTCTTGTTTGTTTTAAACCTTTGGCTATTTACATGGCTAAAAGACCTTGTTTTTATGCTTCTTCTGTATACTGTTAACAAAAACAGTTGTTAAATTGGTACAAATGTTTACTTCCCGGTTCAATAAAGACTAGTTTTCATCTTAATAGTCTTAATGACTTAATACTGTAAACTTTTTTTTAACTAAGATGGGATGGGACCAATACAAAAAAAAAGAATTCCCGCCGGCGGAAGACAAGGTGGGTTGCCCGCAGGCGGAAGACAAGGATCTTTTTTGAAGCCCTAGTGAACAGTGCCATGAACGGTAAATCATCACACTTGTGTGAACAGTACATTGCTACAGTATATGCGAACAGTAGCTTGTTACGATGATAGTGAACATTTGTGTTGAACAGTTGCAGTTTTTGTTGTGAACACTGAACAATGTTTCTGATGAACAGTGTTTTCAGTGAAAAGTGTTCTTGGTTTGGTGGTCAGCTGGTAGCGTTTGCTTCTGTTACCAAGGGTTAAAAGAAATCCTAGTTCCAGACTTTCATTGTGGTACTGACATATTTCAAGCCAGCCACAGCTGGTGATTCATACCTCCCCTCAATTTTTGGTGATGGTTTGGCAGCTTTCCATTATTCTTGGAGCCTTGTAGCATCCTCTTATGCCTATTATTTGTTGATTGTCAAATATGCCCTTTGTTCTAAATTCTACGAACTTCATCGTCTCATTTGTTTATAGGATTCTCACTCTTTGTTGATAGGATTTGTTTCACCACTCGTGTTGATGGGTGTTTCACCCTTTGTTGTTAGGTGTTATTCACCTCTTGTGGTTTGAACCTTAGTGGAACTTCGGTTGTTTTTGAGTGATGGTATAATCTTGTGTTGGTTAGGTGTTTATACCTCTTCTTAAAACCTTAGTGGAGGTTATTATATTGTTTGTGGATGAGTGATGAAATTCCTTTTATTGGTGTGTTGATGTCGTAGTGGCGGCCTGTTGTGTTAAAGTCGTTAAGCGGCTTAGGATAAGTGTGAAGGATTGTTTAAAAGTACACCTTGTGTGGTGCCATTGTATATTGTTGCGGTTTTGGATGTGGACGACTTTCAATGGTGATTGGCTACATGGATATTTTGCTCTACTCAGTTGCTGTGCTACATTTCCGGCTTTAATTTGTTTCAAGTTGGGCATGTTTGTTCAACATGTTCCAACTTAAGGGGGAGTGTTGGAAAGCAATATTAAATTATTTGTGGGAGTATATTTTATCTACGGTACTTATGGTATTGTTTATTTGTTTTGGTCAAAACATACCATAGATATGTATTTTAATTTTGGAGTATTTCCTTAGTTATTTCTTTCCTTTATCTTTCTTTCCTTTATTGTTATGTTAAGGTTTAGTCTGAGTCTTATACATACTCCCTTTGGGATTTTTGTAATCATACAATTATCAATACAACTATGAAGATTCTCTCTTTTCTCTTTATTTATTTTATCATATACAATTTAACTTGGCATCAGAGGTTGGTTTTTGGTAAGTCTAAGGTTCAAGCCTTGGCACCTCCATCCCCCATTTGTTAATTCAAAATTCGAAATTTGTATGTACTGTGTAATCCTATTCCCGTCTGCTCTCCATGATCGCACGTGAGGGAGGGTGTTATGCATGATATTCATTATGGTTCTTTCTCCTAACAGCTTAAGCTTTTGGGAGAGATAGTTCCTAACAATCTTAATAGTCTTAATAATTACTTAATACTATAAACATTTTATTTCTCACATATTTTAATTCTTACATTGTCAAGTTACTTTTAAGTTCACTCTTTTATCATACCCATAATATATATCTTTTTGATCAAACACAGCAGCAATATCTCGAGAACAAGTCGAAGTTATGGTTCTTATACGACCCAATTTCATGATTCTCTGTTAAGGACAGTTTTGACAGGGGAGAAATATATGAAACTGTATAGTTACAACTACTTGATCAATGGATTTGCTGTTCTTGTTACCCCTCAACAGGTATAAATATAATCCCTTGGAAATTTGTTTTTCTTTCTTGTGGTCATCCTTGAGGTGGCCCTACCATAAGACAAGTTAGGCAATGGCCAAGGGTCCAATGTAGAAAAGGGCCCCCATTTTAAATAATATAAGGGCCATTTTTATAGTAATTAAAATTAAAAAGATAAATTTAATAATATTTTTATATATACAAATATTAGTTTGTTTGAACTTAATTTTTCTTTGTATTTATATAGCGTATTTGTGCAAAACTAAAGTTTGATAAATACTTTGAGTGCCCGTTTTGTTTTTATTGTCAAGGGGCCCAACTTCTCTTGGATCGTCCCTAATCCTTGTTAAAATTGCAGAGGATTTAATTATTTTTCTTTAATTAATAGATATAAATATTTGCTACTCTTACTCGATTTCTCTACAAAGTTGTTACATAAATTGCTATGTCACCAATCAAATGAACACGTGGAGCGACAAAATTTACTATATCTTCGTTTTTATTTGATTAGTGCTACGTCAGTTTGTATAAAAAGTTTGTCCAAAAGAGAAGTTTAGTATTACTCTAATTTTGTTTATAACAATGAACCCAAAAGATCCATAGTGTAGCTTGTCAGCACCTATTGCAACCACACCGGAGCACATCCAATAGCTCACCACAACCCTAGAGTCATTACCGAACCCTATAGTGATACCTAAGTGGTTAAGTCTAATTCGACCCCTAGGGAGGTCCTCAAATCAAAAGGTTAACCCCAGTTTATGTTTCCGATTGATGTTCGATATTTAACTCGTTATAACTCGTAATTTTTATAAAAATTGAAGGCAGAGAAGTTGTCAAGGAGGAGAGAAGTGGCAAATGTGGTAAAGGATTTCACAGTAAGAATAGCAACCACACACACCCCACAATTCCTTGGTCTACCACAGGGGGCATGGCCCCGAGAGGGTGGATACGAGAGTGCTGGAGAAGGGATTGTTATTGGATTTATCGACACGGGTATTGACCCGACACATCCCAGCTTCTCTGATGGCGTACACAAAAATCCTTATCCAGTTCCAAATCACTTCACTGGCATTTGTGAAGTCACTAAGGATTTCCCGTCTGGGTCCTGCAACAGAAAGCTTATTGGGGCCCGCCATTTCGCTGCGTCTGCTATAACCAGAGGGATATTTAATGCAACTCAGGACTATGCTTCGCCATTTGATGGCGATGGCCATGGGACGTGAGTATTCGGTTTATTTGGCAATGAGTTTTTTGTTTTCAAACAATAGTTTTAGAGGGACTTAGAATTTTGATTCAAAAACATGACTAAGATGATATATCATGATTCATGAGTGCATTGGTTTGCTTTGGTGGAATGATAAGAGTGTGGGCCCCACTGCCAACCAATGAATTAATGCCACATCATTTGAATCACTTTTATGAGTCCCCCTAGCATCGTTGTTCTTCAAATGCATTTCAATCCCCAATATTTCGAGTAATTCTTGGGGGACTCAAAACTCAGATGATGTGGCATAAATAAGTTCATTGGTTGGTGGGTGGGACACACTTTTATCACTCCACTAGCTAACCAATGCTCTGTTGGCTCATCATCTAAGTCACCTTAAAGAGTCACAATTCTGAGTCCCTCTATAATTTTTGAAATGTTATTGCAAAATGATACTTAAAAAGCGCAAAGTTTAAGGGTACGAAATGAATGTGCTTGATTTGTATAAAAGGTTTTTGATTTCGTTCAAAAGTAAAGTATGGAAAGTCATGGGTAGTCCAAATTTAAAATAATAGTATTTATAATAATAATGCAGGCACACAGCTTCCACTGCAGCAGGGAACCATGGGATTCCGGTGGTAGTAGCTGGGCATCACTTTGGAGAAGCGAGTGGAATGGCTCCTCGCTCACAGTAAGTTATCTGGTTGATTGATGTCTTTTATCTTCTTTTTCTTCAAAGTGCTCCCTGAGTTAGATAGTATTTCCCTTTTATACCTGCCAATTCGGTCTGGTATTCAACTATACATGGAGTGTCTCTTTGAAAGACATCCTTCTTTTAAAAAAAGAACGGATTCCCTCTTTTGAGGGGTTATAAATGATTGATTTTTTGATGTAACATTGTAACTACATATGTACCAATCTCTTTCCAGCATTGCTGTTTACAAGGCGATTTACAAGAGCTTTGGAGGCTTTGCTGCCGATGTTGTTGCTGCCATAGACCAGGTATACTTGGTGGCTCTGTCCCAAACTAAGAGTAGCGCTTTCCTTTTTTGGACAAATCAAATGGTTATATTAAAAGGTGTATATATATTCTTGGGTGTGTTTGATTGTACTTCTTCTCCATGGCTAATGCTTCCGAATCATATTTTTCTTCTTTACTGGTGTTTGATGGCATAATTTTCCTTCGTGAAACTCGATTTAGCCTCTTTTTCTCATTTTTCTTGTGTAGTTGAAAAACCACATCCACTCCAAGTTTTTGTTTCCATGGATAACCTTTCGATGTGAAACAATTACAAGGAATCTAATTCTTTTTCCATGTTAAGCAATCAAATGCACACACCTTTAAACTTCTGACTAGTCAAATAGCAACTCTTTTTTGGGACAGAGGGAGAATGTATCATCGATGTACTATATTAAAGTTAAACGCCACAAGGACTTGGCGGTTTGTGTGCATACATGAAATTACTAGTATAACCTTCATACTTTTTGAAAAACCAATATTACTTGAACTAAGATTTGAACCCTTGACCTAAGTATTTTGAACACAAGTTATCACACTCAACCAAACACCACCACATGCTCTTAATCTGTTTTAAAATTGTACATAATAACAAGAATTACTAGGTATAAGATTACACATGCATCGAGCACCTAAATTACCAAATTACCCTTTTATTGCTATAGAAACCAAGGGATTGCAAAAGTGGTAAGGGCGAACTTGGGATTGTGTGGGTAGGCGCACAGTCTCAGGTTCGATTCCCCGCTGCTTGAACCTTTCTTGGCCAACTGGGGACGTCTCCCAGTCGAGCAACTAGGGCCTCATGGGATTAGTGGGGGTGGGGGCCCGATAGGCCGATACCCACGGTTATATAAAAAAAAAAGAAAAAGAAATATGACTTGGATTTGGAATCGGACCCGCAACCTCAACTGAGAACATAAACCGTCTTATCCACTCAAGAAAACTAATCACATGATTTAAAATGTTCCTATTATCAAGAATTACCGTGTAATATTGAACGCATATTGAGTGTGCTACGAGTTCTAGTACAAAATTAAGACACGATTAGTTTTGACATGGCTCGTCCAACATTTATTGCATTTGCAGGCAGCTCAGGACAGAGTGGACATTATAAGCTTGTCTATCACGCCGAACAGGCGCCCACCAGGCATTGCAACTTTCTTTAATCCAATAGACATGGCCTTGCTATCAGCTGTAAAGAGTGGCATATTTGTAGTACAAGCAGCGGGCAATACTGGACCGTCACCCAAGAGCATTTCTTCCTTTAGTCCGTGGATCTTCACTGTCGGTGCCGCTGCCCATGATAGGGTGTACACTAACTCTATACTCCTCGGGAATAACATCATGATTCAAGGAGTTGGACTTGCACGTAAGCTGGTCTATCAGAGATTCTAAATGTACTTCTCTTTATTTATTGTCATGTCCTGGTCCAGCCAGTAAAATATTGCGCAATTCTAATGTACTTCTCTTTATTTATTGTCATGTTCTGGTCCAGCCAGTAAACTATTGTGCTATTCTAATGTACTTTTTATTTATTGTCACTATTTATTGTCATGTTCCGGTCCAGCCAGTAAACTATTGTGCAATTCTAATGTACTTTTTATTTATTGTCACATCCCTGTCCTAGTAAGATATTGTGGGCTTTGGGTCCAAGCACACATGTTTGTGCTTTTATCCCCAAGAGGCCTCTTACTATGATGGTGTGACCACACATATATAGAACACCAGTTCACCTCTCTCATGTGATGTGGGACGTAACTTCCCTTAGTGTGTTACCTGCTGGTATCTATTGCATCCACACACCAGACGTACAACAGCCCTTCCACAAGACTAGGGTCGTTACATTTATATGCAACCATCATGCAATTTCTTGGGTGATTGTACATTTGTAGGTCTAAAGGACAATGGTCTTGCTGCGTAAATAACAGAGTTCTCTCTCATGATATGTATTATGAATGCTCCAGAACATAATAAATATGAGAAGTTAGTTATGTTCTAACATACTTTGTTTTGTGCAGCGGGAACACAGAGAGATTCAATGTACACTCTTGTTTCTGCACTTGATGCCTTGAATGACACAGTGGGAGTGAAAGATGTGAATGCGGGTGAATGCCAAGACTCCAGTAGTTTGAGTAAGGATATTGTAAAAGGGAAGCTCTTAATCTGTAGCTACTCAATCCGGTTCGTTCTTGGGATGTCCACCATCAAACAGGCCTTACAAACTGCTAAAAACCTTAGCGCAGCTGGTGTTGTGTTCTACATGGATCCTTTTGTCCTTGGGTTTCAGCTTAACCCGGTTCCAATGGGTTGCCCCGGCATTATTATTCCATCTCCAGATGATTCCAAGGTGAGTGCGTGTGTGGTCATAAATATTATATATATACAATAACTAGCTGATGCCTGTGTGGATGGTTGTTCCAAAGTATCTTCCCTAGGACATGTGCTTTGTCTATGGCACACCTCATACCTTGTGCTCGCAGCAGACCCTCTTGTCAATTTTTATGACGCATGCACCAAATTATTGAGTAAATGTACAATATTATCAATGTTCTAAAAATCACTAGGCGTTCCTAGGGCGGCAAGGGGTACTAGTCGGGGATTAATCGGACAAACGATTTTAATATATATTAATTACTTAAAATAACATACTACAAATAAAATCTAACTTTAGTTCTAGAAATGACAATGGGTACTTGTTAAACAAATACGCCTATAATATAAACATGAAAAACACAAGTTTTTAAAACAAAAAAGGAGTATTCCTGTGAAGATTAAAAATGTTTTGGAAAAAAGAATGAGAGACTTCCTATGGGATGGGTGCGATAATAATAGAAAAGATCATTTAATAAATTGGGATACAGTGTCTAGAGCGAAAAATAAAGGGGGGGGGGGTTGGGCATTGGTAATTTGGTGAATCGAAATAAAGCTTTGTTGGGGAAATGGTTGTGGAGATTCCCCCGTAGTCAAAATTCCCTATGGTATTCAATCATTAGAAGCAAATATGGATTAAGCGACAATGGGTGGGACTCCAAAGTTGTGAGTAGTGGGACTTATAGAAACCCTTGGAAATATATTTCTCATGGTCTTGAATCATTCTTGGAGCATACAAAACTTGAAGTGGGTGGGGGTTCCACAGTTAGATTTTGGGAGGATAAATGGAGGGGTGAGACATCCTTTGATTCTTTGTTTCCGCGTCTGTATACTCTCCGTGAACAAAGGAGATTCCATTGCTTCTTTAGCCTCTTTAAACTCGAAATGTATTGTGTCTTGGAATTTATCTTTTTCCAGAAACTTGAATGAGAGAGAGTTGGAGGAGTATCTTTCTTTGTTGAGAGTCATTGAGGGTGTTAAATTGTCTCCGGGGAGTGTAGACTATAGGCGATGGTTGTTGAAAGGGGAGGGTTTCTCTTGCTCTTCTTTTTACAAATCTCTTATCGATTCTCCAACGCATCCACAATTTGCTCTTTCAAAAGTCATTTGGGTAGCGGGTATTTCCACAAAAGTGAAGGTGTTCTCTTGGTTAGTTGCTCACGGGAGGGTTAATACCTATGATCTGTTGCAAAAGAGAAGACCGAATTGTTGTCTCTCCCCATCTTGGTGTGTACTGTGCAAGAGCGACGCAGAATCTTTGAACCACTTGTTGTTACACTGCCCTTATTCATATTTCATATGGAACAAAGCTTGTGCATAATTTGGGTTTAGTTGGGCCATTCCCAAAGATGGTGCGAGACTTCTTATGTTGGAAATCAATAGCTACAGAGACAAATCTAAGGGCAAGGAGCTATGGAGATGTGTCAAAGTCGCTTCCTTTTGGCTATTATAGATGGAGAGGAATTATAGAATTTTTGAAGGAAAGATAGAAGAAAAGGAGTGGCTGTGGGAAAGAGTCAAATTCATGGCTTCGTTGTGGGCTTCCAACACCAAGCCTTTCAAAAATTATAGAGTGGAAGACATCAAGAACAATTGGAGAGCTTGGATTTTTGAATAGTGTTCCACCGTATAATCTGTTCTAAGGGTGCATTATTGGCTGTGGTTTTTGGCAGGATTATATTTCTTTTATTATCTCTTTTTGGGTTATATGTTTTGTTGGTGGACTCCTTGTCCCCTCTATATTTGTACTTTTAATTTATATTATTAATGGAATCTTGTTTCTTATCAAAAAAACAAAAACAAAAAAGGAGTGAAAGACTCCGCTATTCCTACCAAATTGCCATCCTGTAAGATTAGTCGGCCGCCTAGCTAGGCTAATTGGCAGACAGGATTTTTAGAATACTGAATATTATTGCTCCCTCCATCCCTAACTAAGAGTCCATGTACCAATTTTTATGAATTCACTAATTTCATCACAATCAATGGTTTGAAATAAAATTTGCTTTCTACTGTGAGTTTTGGTACATTGAATATGATTTGAAGAGGAAAGTGGACCCTTCATGTGGGACATCACAAAAAGAAATACTGGACTTATAACTGGGGAGGGTGGGATTATTTGATTGCATATATCTATATACGTTTCCTTGTACTTTGTGTAAATTGAGATCTTTTTAGAGGGGCATTTTGAAAAGAGTGAGTTGTGACGGAAGAGAGAGTATTTGTAAGTGTGTGTCTCACATTTTGATGTGACTTTGGACCCAAACAACAGAAGTTTTGGAGGGAGATTCAAAACAATTCTTGTTATATTAGATACACACACATATTACTCCCTTGGTCTCAAAGTAAGAGTCCCGCTTTGACTCTAGTATGTTTCAAGAAAATACTAATTTCAACCTGATTGATGATCAAAAATACAACTTACTTAGATATGATACATTGATAGTGTCCTGAAAAGAAAACGGCAATCTTAGTTTGAGACGTCCCAAAAAGGAATGTGGGACCTCTTAATTTGACACGGAGGGAGCATATTACTTATATATGCTCTTTGTCTATGCATCTGTTCATCTGTGAGTGTGTACTAATGTTTTCCTAATCTATTTGACAGATCTTTATGCAATATTACAATTCTTCTTTGGGGAGAGACGGGCCCACAAAGAAAATTGTTAAATTTGGTGGGGTGGCACGCATTTTAGGTGGACTAAAAGCAAATTACAGCCACTCTGCTCCAAAGATTATGTACTATTCGGCCAGAGGGCCGGATCCTGAAGACAGTTTTCTTCATGATGCTGACATATTGAAACCAAACCTAGTTGCTCCCGGGAATTTTATATGGGCTGCTTGGAGCTCCCGAGGCACTGACTCAGTTGAATTCCTTGGTATAATTGTACAAACACCTCGTAATTTATAATCTCTCAGTCCCTAATTAAGAGTCCATGTTTGACTTTCATGTTTTTTAAGAAAGCAGTAATTTCATCACAATCAAATGGTTTAGAATAAAACTTGTTTTCTATCGTGAGTTTTGGTACGTTGATTGCGTTTTGAAATGCAAAGTAGACTTTAAATTTGGGACATCCCCAAAAAGTAATAGTGGATTCTTCTTAATTGGTATGGAGGCAATATATAATTACAAACTAGTGGTAAGCTGTGCCTACGACCACAGATTGATTGTGCTTATAATCAAATAATCCCTTCTTCACAAATTAAGAGTCCATTATTCTTTTTTGGAGTACCAATTGAAGAGTTTAATTAGTTTTCCCCTTTTGGGACAAAAATCGATGTACCTAATCTTACGATAGTAGACAAGTTTTATCCTTAACCGTTGATATATATGTACATGGAGACACATGAATTCGCTTACTTGTCCTGTTCGAAATTAAGAGTCCATGTTTGGCTTTCTAGCCTTTGTATATATATATTGTTATATGTACAAAAACAAGAAATCGCTGAAGTGCCATAAATGTAAAGTTCCCAATTTCTTAAAAAGTTTTTGAAGTATTAACTTGCTATTTACGATAATGTTTCTTTCTTTTTTAATAATTAGGAGAGGACTTTGCAATGATGTCTGGAACAAGCATGGCAGCTCCTCATGTAGCTGGGCTTGCGGCTTTGATAAAAAAGAAGTTTCCAACTTTGAGTCCTTTTGCCATAGGGTCTGCACTTTCAACAACAGCTTCTCTCCACGACAAGAATGGGGGCCCGATAATGGCCCAGCGGGCTTACGCTAACCCAGATCTCACTCTTTCTCCTGCAACTCCCTTTGACATGGGAAGTGGTTTTGTGAATGCAACTGCAGCACTCAATCCTGGTCTTGTTCTTGATTCAAGTAATATATTATTCTCTTAAAGAAAGAAATGAAATGACCTTTTAGTATGAATATTTCAGTTATGGGCTTTTTTGACTTTGCCCCCATTTTCAATGTGAAATGGGACTTTACCACCCTGTTTTCATATCATTGGACTTTCCCCTTGCATGCGGGAGAATCTCGAATTATTGGGTAAAAATTGGGCCGGGGGGGGGTCCCAATGTCAATTATTATTAAAAAAAATAAAATTGTAAGGTTGTTCTTTGACTTGACCCATCATTTTACATATTTCTTAGAGATTCCCCTTGACAATTATGAAAACAAGGGACTAAGGGAGTAAGTTTAATTTCATGTATTAAACTGGGGTGAAAATAAAAGAAAAAAGGCCTTCATTTATTGGGAATGGGACTATATCATGTATATTTGTATGTGCGCAGGAGCTCGTGGCAAACTCTATGAGTGTGCTATATTTTAAATTTCTTCATTTGAATTCATTGTCTGTTCAGTTGAGAATAATCCATTTAGGGGTGGTTCTGATTGCCCGTCTTTTCAGTGGAAAAATTGCCCAAAACTCCATATTTTTCATCTTTAGTGTTGTTTGATCGCATTAATTTTCTAAGGAATTCGTTTCTATGGTACAACTTTATCCTAAATTTTCCTTTTCCCGTGGGAGTCCAAAACCCATCACCCCTAAGTTATTGTTTCCTTGCAAAATTTTCCATCATGAGAGAGAGTGCTTTAGCTGTTTGTCTTAGATAAATGCTATTGCCAAACCAGTTTTTGGCTGTTGCCAAAGCAATCAATACATTAAATGGTTGTACTTTGCGCATTAAGGATGCAACATTTATCAACTTTGGCACCCATGAACTACATTTATCTCATCTAACCTCCATTTTCCTTTTACGGTATTTTCAGGTTATGACGACTATATGTCTTTCCTATGTGGTATAAACGGATCATCACCCATAGTTTTGAACTACACTAGCCAAAGCTGCGGAACCACCACCACCATAAATGCCATAGACCTAAACTTGCCTTCAATCACAATCTCACAACTGAACCAATCTCGGCTCGTCCAAAGAACGGTCACCAACATAGCCGATAACGAGACCTACATTGTCGGTTGGACAGCACCTTATGGAGTTTCTCTGAAGGTGAAGCCGACTCACTTCTCCATAGCAAATGGTGAGAAAAAAGTCTTGAAAGTATTCTTTAGCGCAACTATGAACAACTATACCACTAGTTATGGAAGAATTGGGCTATTGGGTAATAAAGGTCACAATGTCAATATTCCTTTGTCAGTTATTGCCAAAATCTTGTAGTATAACACTACTAATAGATGAGGGCTTAGTGGTGATTTTTTGGGGTTTGGTTTATGGGTACGATGTTTAGTGTTGGTGGGGAGATAGATTTTTTTTTTTAATCAATTGATGTGTAAATGTGGAGTGTTAGATTGATGTATAGTGGTTGATTTAGTGAAAATAACTATGATTTATTTGGCTCCCTCTCAAAAGTTCATTGTTGTGTTGTCTAGTCCTAAGCATTTTAAACCTATTAACCTTGTGGTTTGTTATGCTAAAATAAAGCAATAATTTTAGAATGACACAATCAATCTGAGGATATTGTGATGTCACTTATGTAACAGTGCATAGTGAAGGTTCTACATAATCAGCTGTAGTAGGCTCAAAAAACCGTTATTTTTATAACATGTCATTACGTCCTCTAAACGTTTCATCATCACGTGTCTTGCTAAAACGATCGAAAATCCCTTCAACATTTATTTTTTACACTCCATTTTTGTTTCATTGGCGAAAAATAAATAAATAAAATAGTATAGTAGCTACACAAAAGAAAAAAGGAAAAAAAGAAACCTAAAATATATCACGTGCATATTTGTGTAATATGAGTTTGAAGAATTTGACCCAAAATCAATTGGCAATGGGTGAAGTATTATCTAAATCTTTTATATTGCCTTTTGAGACTTCAACTTCTCAAGGTGAAAGTTATAAACTTAACACACCTCCTTAAAATAAGTTTGAACCTGTCACGTGACCTGCTTATATCGGATGACATAGAGTCCGTGTCACTTTTGAACCTTGATCTTACACAACGTTTTTTGAGATTTCAATTTTCCGATAAAATCAATTATTTTACTTGCAAAGTTAACAAAAGACAATGTTCATACTATCCGTGCAATTCTTTTTAAGACGTTTAGACTTTGGTAATTTTCAAAGATCCAATAAATTCACATGTCTTTGAGTTTGAATTAGAGACAACGAATGCTACCTTCATTCCAAAAGATCGAACTATATATACTTGAATTTATCAATAAAAGATCTAGGAAATCGACCAAACAAGCACCAAGGATACAAATTCTGGAAAAAAACTCGAAAATAAAAACCCATGCGACTGCCTATGTGCCTTTCCTTCACGGATACAGGGTGGGGGAGGCAGAAGAAAGAAAGGATATTACTGATTCACCCAAATTTGTGCATCGCTTGTATATAAAAAAAATATGTTAACCGTCTTAATGCAATTGTAACTCCCACATGGCCACATGTGATGGTGATACAAAGCACCCAGTGTAAAAAAAAACAGAATAAGAAGTGTTAATAACAAAAAATTAAAAGAAAAGAAATGAGACTCAACGCAATGCACTCCGTTCGTATAATTGGAGGGAGGGGTAAAAATGTAAACTAATGCACTCACGCAACATCATCATAGACTCATTTCTGTGTCACCATCACGAGTCCACATCAGCATTTTAAAAGCGGGCAAAATATATTTGCCAATCACAACAAACTCAAAAAAACGTAACATAATATATTTAGAGAAGTTAGAAGAATATTTTTGTCGTACAAAAAAGCCCTACACTGTGATCGGTTAAATGGCGTCACGAACCTTTAAGACTAACATCTAAAATTATCATGAGCGGCTCAGTGCTTATACTCAAGCTCAATCTATCATATCTTTTTTATGGCAAATTCTGAAAGAATAAACCTAAATAAATAAGAAAATGAACTAAAGATGGAAAAAAAAAAAAAAAAAAAGAATGAAAATGAGACATTACAGAAACTTTTTCAATTTTTTTCTCTCTTTTATCTATTTACATGTTCTCTGGATCTCCTCTATCAAAGTAGTCAGTGCCACTCTACGTTCTGAGCTTCTCGACTCGCTGCACAAAATTCTGTGCATTATTTCCAATTCCTGGGGATTTGCTTTCTTCAACAATCCTCTCAATATGGATTGTATATCTTCTTCGTCAAGTGAAGAACCAATATCGCAATTTACTACTGTGGAATTGCAAATTATTCCTGCCTTTGTTTCTTCACCTTCAGAGCAAGTTGATCCAAAAGGGTATTTATCAGCTTCTTCTCTTGAATTGCCTGAAGAGACGGGTGGTTTGGGGGTTTTATTTGAATACTCATCCTTCAACGTGCGCTTGTGGTTCCAGTACTCTACGCATTGATGATTTGTATCAAGAGCCTCAATATCCTGACAACAATTATAGTAATCTTGTTAAAACCGTGTTATAAATTCAAATCTAGAGAAAAACATCTTAGTAAATGTTTTAATACATTTATGTTTTTGGGCATTCCAAGAATATTTTTTTTATTTTTTTCAATACAGGCAATACACGGATATACCCAGTGTTTGACCTTTGGGATGGGGGGAATTGGGGTTCCCAAAGTTCGAACCACAGCCCGGGTGGGCATTCCAAGAATCTTAAATTGGTAAATTATCTAAGGATACCAGTATCGGACTCCTCAACAGTGATGAAAATCACTCTAGAGGAGAGTTGAAGAAATCTAGATTGTTAGTTTAAATTATATGGTTCAGATTTTTACAGGTAGTTTCTGTTCATATGAAAGTCCTTGCCTGGTGCAAATATTGTGGGTCAAAATCTAAGCATTCAATTCTAAATGAACAGTCCAGATTTACTATCCGACAAAACCTCAGCTAGAGGAGCCGGATCCGAGTAGGATCCCATTCCTTTGCTGAATCTCAAACTTCACATGTAAAATTAATAATTTTCCGGTTCCAAGAAAGCTCAAAAAACTTGAACTAAACAAGGACTTACAGGAAGAGTTAATGAAGGTAACTAATTCATTGAGGCACAGAAATATGGGAGTAAAATTACCTCAACAATGGATGGAGAGAGAAATCCAAACATTTCGAGGCCGTTGATGCTTTGTGGAGGTACCACTGCTTGTTCGGCCCCTAAGCTGTGGCACGCTTGATTTAGTCTCTGCAGCACTGTTTCCCAACACTTCTCTGCTGAGAAATTTGAAAAACTCTCACTCGGGCACTCTTCTAATGTAACCTGAAAGTTTAATATATCAAGTGAGAAAAAGGAAACGCATAAAAAAGAAAACACGAAAAAAAGGGCAATATAATATATTTTCAGATACAAAACATACTTACAATGGCCAATGGCCTTGGAGCCAAAACAAACTACAGCAAAGTTTGTCTTTAGTTTATCAAAACAAAAAACACTTAACCTCCATACACATCTAATAGCATTTGAGAAAGTTTAGGGCGGAGATGTGTGGAGAGCTATGAAGCACGGACACTCTCTTGGCGGCCACGTGTCGGGACCGACACTCTCTAATACTCTCTCCGACACTTGAATTTAATTATAATCTCTAATACTTGATAATTGATTTAGATGGCTACTACTCCTAGTGTTTCTTCATTACAACATCAACTGAGGATCAGGCAACTAAGCCACTTTTTATATTCCCCTTTTGTTTTCTGTCATTCTATGGAACAATTTAATCTATGTATGCTTTTTGATGCTTTAATTATCGAACAATTTAGTGATCATGTTTTGAGTATTTGGGTTATTAATGCAATCTAATTTCCTTTTATTGAATTCTTAAATATTTACAATATTTATTGCATATATAATTAATTAATTAAGAACATGTCCCCCCCACGTGTCGTGTCGTGTCCTACATTTTGGAAAAATTGCGTGTCATGTGTCGCGTGTCGTGTCAAAACACGTGTCGAGTATATGCTCCATAGGTGGAGAGAGTAGATAAACATAGGGGAAAAGTCAAATAATATAGTCTAATGTGGGATGGAAGTGTGAGGTTAAAAGAAGGGCATCATCTTCAACCTGGCTCTTGAATTAACAAGAAAAGAGAGAATTTTCAAAATATATGATTTATTGATCAACGATTGATTATTTACATCAAAGGGGCATAGCTTATTTAAACTACTAAAATCCAAGACATATCATTAATAACTAGGATTGCTTGGAACTACTCCCAATCAAATCCTTCACATAAGGAAACCTAAATTATCAATAACAAAATATACCAAAACTAATATCCTAGACTTAACAAAACTCCAATAATTAAAATAAGGTAAATATTATCCCTAAGATAATAAAATAAAAATACATAAATAATAAATTAAAATCGTCTTGACGTTTGTTGACTGTTAAATTATGCCTGTCGACCAGCAAATAAGTTTATGGTTTTTTTTTTTAACTTTGCCCACTGTTCTTAATTTAAAATTAGACTTACCATATTTCCATAATCATTAGTCTTTGATCCTTTGCATGTGGGGGAATCTCAAAATAATTACATACACATGGTGGTAATGTCTAATTTCTTTTAGCGTAACCCTTTCAATTAACTCCCCTTTATTCTGTAAGTCTTTGAGATTATCCGGTATGCAGGGGGGAAAGTCTAACGATTACAAAAATAGGGAGCAAGTCTAATTTCGCATATAAAATGAGAGAAAGAGGGGGGAATCAAAATAGTCCCAAGTATATTTGACGAGTTCTAGAGAATCACTAAAGGCCCAAGGAGTCAATTGGGTAAGTAATTATACATATCAATAAATTAATGGTAGGACAAAAAAAATCTTACCTTGAATAAAGGCCCAAGGAGACCAGCATCAAGGACTTCAGATATGTAGCTACTCATTCCTGTAGGATTGAGCACATTAAAGAACTTGACACGGCTTCTGAATCCTGTGAAGGCAAATTAATGTTACACCAAATAAATGAGAAGGAACATTATAAGGAACAAGAAAATTTGTTGGGCTTTATTGACATTGCCATATTTTGTGTGTGAAACTTGCCCCCTGTTTTCATAGCCATTAGACTTCCCCCCCTGCAAGCAGGGTAATCTCATAGAATTAAGTAAAAGGGGAGGGGCCCAATGTCTATTCTTCTAACGTAGTCCTTTATCTTAACCCCTTTTTCAGGTAATTCTTTGAGATTTTTCCGCATACACGGGCCAAAATTAACAACTAGAAATTAGGTAGAAGGGCTTATTATACATTGATTTTTACCAAAAATCCAATGAATAATATTTTTTTGAATGAAGGGCCTATTTTTAATTGGTAATTTGAATAAAGGGCCTATTTTTAATTGGTAATTAGTGTAAGAGGCCTATTTTGTTTTATATTTTAAATGAATGTATTTGAATAAATTTAAATATCATTTAATTAATAAAAACATGTTATGTATTACCTAAATTACCCCTTTTTATGAAATTTTCACAAAAAATATGGACTGCAAAGTTCATATTGCAATAAAATATGAACTGCAAAGTTCATATTGCAGTGAAATATGTACTGCAATATGAACTTTGCACTAAAAATATGGACTGCAAAGTTCACATTGCAGTAAAATATGGACTGCAATATGAACTTTGCACTAAAAATATCGACTGCAAAGTTCACATTGCAGTGAAATATGGACTGCAAAGTTCATATTGCAATGAAATATAGACTGCAAAGTTCATATTGCAGTCCATATTTTAATGCATATTGATATTTTTTTAGTTTATTTTAAGGGTTGGGATGTCATTTTATAATGAAAAAAAAAGACACATGTCATATTATCAATAAAATAAAAAATAGGCCCTTTATTTGAAAAAAAATTATTCCTTGGCCTTAGTGTAAAAATCTTTCTCTAATAAGCCCTTTTTTTTAATTGCCCCAATTAACAATTATGAAAAGGGGAAGGGGGTAAGTTTGGACAAAGTCCAAATTTGTTCATATAACAGCATACCTTTCGGGAATATGGCCTGCTTATTGCACCACAGCCGTCCAAAAACTATAGATCCAATATCTACTAGATCAACATGAAAGCTTAACTTTTGTTCAGCACAACTTTGACTTCCATTCAGTGGTACAGTCGAACGTTTATGCAGGTCCAAAAGATCGAATCCAAACAACTTATTACAGTCCGATGCACCCAAATTCTCACCATCCCTTGAACAAGTAGGCTGATCTTTATCCGTGAGAACATTGGATAACGAGGACCCACAATCACTACCTACTCGCATTATATCTGTCTCTCTCTGGTCTAAGATAATTTCTTGCGTGCAGATTGACAACGAGGTCTCTGCCAAATTTACAATAGGGTTGTTCTTCTTGTTATCACAGCTATCAGATATGCTACCAAGAATCAAATCAATAGAGCATTTTTGCCCTAATAAACTGCCATCAATATCAAAAGTTTCTTCCTCTCTTTGGGAACAAGATGGGCGTTCTTGATCATTTAAAGAAACCAGTCCGAGGTCTTTTGATGCCCACAATTTTAGAGAATCCAAATTCCCTTCTAGGGCTTCAATTAGGCTTTTTAATTCGTCCATGGTGTAACGGAGAAGGACGTATCTGTTCTGTGGTTCACAGGAACAGATAAGACTGGTGTGTCTGAGGCATGCAAAACGGTCCGAGGAGCAATTGGAGCAGGCGGCAGCAAACATGTGTAAGTCGTAGAAGCAAGAGAAACATTCTCTCTCGCTTGTCAAATCAAAGTCCCTTTCCATCTTTTGAAAGCGTAAATGAGTTGGAAGATTCCCTATTCTTTTCTCTTCTATCGCAACCCTTGTCTGAAATATAACAAATGTCGTAATAAACCTTTAGCAAGAAATCCAGATGAGTGCATAAGCAAATTTCCACAGTAAAAGCATAAAGATTGTATATGGACAAGCATAAAATACATATATACTGCATAAAATACATCTATACGTGTATAGATACATTAACATGCGTATGCATCTTTGTATGTAGGCACATGCATGTATTCAAAAAGGGGGGAAAGCGTTTAGTACCGTCTCTGGATCTAAGAGTCCCAATTCGACTTCAGCCTTACTAAGAAAACACCAACTTAAAAATAATATGGTCAAGACTACAATTTACTTTTAATTGTAAGATTTGGTACATTGATTATGTCCCACAAAGGAGACAGCAATCTTAGTTTGAGACATCCCGACAAGAAAAGTGGGACTCTTAAATTGATACAGCTGGCAGAGACAATCCTCAAATCTACACCTTTTTTTCTAAAATTAAGGGGGCCAATTGCCCCCTTTACTTCTTACTAAACCCGTCTTTATATGTAGATAGAGAAACCTAACATATCTACTATATTATAGAGCCAGAACGCATTTCGGTGTTTATTGAAGCCGTCATATTTTTGTTTCCCGATTTTGCCATCATGAGCTATTATTTCTCCAAAATTTTATTATGGTGAAAGCAATTGTATTTGAAGGTTAGTAGCATTTTCAGCAGCCACTACACTGCTTATTGTTTTTATAACCATTTTTCTTTAAATTAATTATATTTGAATCGCACAAGCATCATGTGCACAAAACTCGAGTGTACATATATATAAATATGTTAAATTACCTTAACGGCCTTCGTGAGTATCCCATCCTTCCCACAAACACTTTTCCACCTCAAGTTTTTGGGACTCTCCTTTTTCAATACTGATAGCTCCCAAACGGCCCTTGTGGCTTCCCTAGCTGATTCAAAAAGCAATTTATCATGAGAAATTGATGTCTTACGGCGTTGCTCGCTGTAGAGTTCCACTGCACTTTGCCCATGCTCTAACCAATCAACTGGTGCCACATTGACGGCCTCGGCACAGTTGAACCCGCAATTAAACCCAGAATGGTATGCCCTTGGAAAAGTAAGAACAAATTCCCCTGAATGCTGGACCGCACGACACACCGGTACACCCTCGGACTTTAGAACTGAAGGAGACAGTTGAGTGACCTGTCATAAAATACAAACGCCAATTTACGTACTAATTAAGCATTTATGTTTGTAAGATTTTCATTTAATAGTTTTAAGATGTAAACTTAGTAGCTAATATAACTTTTAACAAAAACTAGAACTTGTGCCACACTTGATGTGTGAGCAATGAGTAGATTTGTTAACCACAGTAAGAACATTTGATGGCATTTGGTCAACTAATGAAAACATGTATTCTTCATATTTGAGATTGAGGTCATTGGTTTAAATCTTAGTTCAAGCACAATTTTTATTTCCAAAGCGTGAAGGATAATCTCGTAAGTTTATGTGCATATCAAAAGTCCTCTGACTTAATACATAGTAATAGATAAGTTGTATTTTGCTATGCTTTTAGGTAGTGTACAAGTTTTGGAGTAGATTTGCTGATTCTGGAATCTGGAATATCATATTATCATTAACTTCTATTTTAGTATATGACTCTTAATTATTTGAGATGACCCAGAAATAAAAGCAAACTGTGATATGTAAGTTGGACAAACACGGTAATGTAAGTATGCGTTTTTTACAAATTTTTAACATCATTTTTCTAAGAATTAAAAAAAAAAAAAAAATTAAGGAAAAATATAATTATTTGTTATTATATATTAAGTGAGAGAGAACTTTTGGTACGTCCATGAAATCACAAAATTACCCCTTTCTTAGTTTAGAAAATATAAATAACTACTTTGACCAGATTTGAACACGTGACCATTACTCTGACGTGCAACTTAACCACTTGACCAAACATAATCAGAGTCTCAAAAAAGTAAAAATAAATTAAGAATTACCAGGTACAATATTGCACACGCATCTATGTGCCACATGTTCTAGTACAAAAACAAATCCATCAAACCTACACACATGCATGTGCATGCACAAAGGACCATTGCATAAAAGATGCACTAGTTCTAGAGCGAGAAACTAAAAATGATTGATCCTTGCATAATCATGGCAAAGGGTGTAAATATTAATCTCTTACCAGTTCATGAAGCAAACCAGGTTGTTCTTCGAACAAATCCGGGAGATGCTTCCTCATAGCATTCTCCAAGGCAGAAGCATGGCTTCCGGGTATCCCATACCATATTTTTGGATCACCCCAGTGTAGGTAATTTAGCGAATAGAGATGGTGGTCCTCAACATGCTTTGTTTAAATAAAAGCAAAAGTAATACATGTCAAGACATCAACATGGTTTAGTTAATATTCAAGAAAAGTAAAAATATATAAATAACTATATTAAAAAATTTCATCATTTATCATTCTTAGGTTCCATTTGGTTCGTTCTTTGAATCACTCCTGGGAATCCTAAATTTCCTTTCACTCAACATTCCAACGTTTGGTTGAAGTTTCTGCAAAGGAATTTAGGATTCCTACAAAAGGAGAATTCCTCACATGCATTCCCGTATTTAATGGGGGGGAAAAGCTGAGAGGATTCCCTGGAATCCTTTCCTTTGTTTTTTAACAAAATTATCCTTATTTTTAACAAATACCCAAACATTTCTTTTGCATTACAATAATATATTATTTAATAAATATATTATTATATGATATATAATTTTACTTAAGTTATTTTTATATTTAACAAATATTTGCTAGGAATCTCAAATGCCAGTTCTTTCCCTAAAACTCAAACTAATCAAGCCCTTAACAGGGAGAGGGAGGGGGGAAGAAGAGGAAGAGCAGCTCAAGCGACATACCCAACAAAATGATGAGAAGCACATTCCAACATAAAGCCATGGAACTAGAACTCCAGAGATATCGGATGCTTCAAAACTTAGTACAGAACCGGGAAGGCGGGGAAGGTTATTTAAATTCCAACCTGAAGTCACATATTGAGCTGATTCACTCTCGGTAAGTGAAGAAGATGCCTTTGGAAACCCACTCTCAAAAGCTCCAGTTTCCAAATCAGCGCCGTAGTACACCTGAAATTACGAAATTACCCTTCCTTAGTCTAAAAAATAAATAATAGTCCTAAAGGGATTTTAGACAAGAGTCCTTCTAGATGACGTATTTGTTTGATAAAAAAAATTGACATTTCAATCTAGCGATTACTCATGGTAATATAGTGTATTGTGATTAATGTCACATGAACCCCTCACTCTAGCCAATACATGGTGGCAACACTAGATATGTCAATCTGTTATATCACATGCATATGTCCCTCTAGAATTATTGTTTAAAAAATCTTGGCCTGCAATGTGGCTTGTCTCTAAGAGAAGTTCAAGTGACACTACAAAATCCAATTTGCTTCCTCTAACTCAATTTGGAAGCATGGTGCAAATGTGAGTTTCCCCACCTAGGGAAAATAAGAAATTCACCTTAAAATGGGACCCACTTGCTACCCACTTTGCAACTACTCACTCTCCCCGCTTATAATTCTAAAACCTTTTCTTGAAATGAGACCCACACCCTACAGGCTCCTGAATTACTCTCTCCTCTCTAAGAACTCTCACAATCTCTTTTTGAAATATCCCTCTGAAAAGGTCCCAACATACACAAAACCCGAAACAAGTTTACTTACACAAATTTGTTTAAATTTAATTATCAAAATATTTATTTATTATAATCCTGTAAAATAAAGAGCAGAAATAACTTAAATAACGATTTCCACATACCTCAACCTCGTCCGTTGGCTGCTCAATTATCCGCCAGTACTCGCCTTCTATCTCCTCAATCGAGGGTTCCCATTTATTGTTGTGGTCCACCCCATTAAAGATAACCCCCTCCTTTGGATTCTTTAACCCAAAATAACACTCCTTAAAGTTTAGGGCAAATTTCTGAAAATCCTCGAGTGTAAAGTCCGATCCCGACTGAAACCCAAACTTCTCCTCGGTATCTGAAGAAACATTTGATTCAGAGCCGCCTTCAGAACAAGGGTGTCTTCTCCTTCTTGCTCCCATCTTTGAATTTCTCCTTCGTTTACGCTTACGGCCCTTTTTCCTCCTCATTGGTTCCCTATTTTGAAGCAAGTCAACTTGCTGAACTCGTGTGGAGAATTTCGCATTTTCCCATATACATTTTTTCTTAAGAGGGCATGGTGGGGTCCATGAGGAAGGAGGTACAATTCTACATATACCATATGGTTCTGCTATTGGGTGTATCCGTGCTATATAACCAAGTGTATCTTGAAACTCCTAATGAATGAAAAACAGAAAAATAAGTGATTGGGTTAAGTCATAACAAACAGAAGTTTCTTCTAAGGATTTTTTTGACTTTCACCCCTATTCTTAACGCAAAATTAGACTTATCATCCCATTTTCATAATAGTTAGACTTTGTCCACTGCATGTGGGGGAATGTCAAAGAATTACTTAGAAACGGTGGGTTAAGTCAAAAGAATACTTTAAACAAAATTAAACCCAACCCCCCTTTCAAATATTTTCGTAATTATTGGCAATTCCCCATATCTAGGGGGCAAAGTCTAACGATTAAAATAAAAACAGGGGGGTAAGTCTGATTTAGCATTAAGAATTGGGGGCAAACTCAAAAAGCCCAAGTTTCTAAGCCACAAACAAGACATGTTATCTCCAATTTCTAACCGAATAATAGGTACCTCAACAGTTGGGTAAAATATGGGAGCTTCATCAATAATCGGCCTACAAGCCTCATCAGGATTCCATCTAGGCGATATCTGCTTCTTCAAAAAAAAAAAGGAAAAAAAAATCTTAGAATTTCAATAATGGGTTTACCATTGAATTTTAAGAAGTCAACCTCCCTCAGGATCTGAATTTCAAGTCTAAAAATGATATTTTTATACCTATATAAAGTTTTCATTATAAAAAAAGAAAGAGAGATTTCAGTTTTCAGATTATATTAAAGAAAACCAGATATTCAACAAATTTTAGTACCTTTCGGTTTATAGGGCTGCCTGACTCAATGCTATTATCATTTTTCTGTGTGTGACTCGAAGACTGATCCTGCAAAATTCCGTTCATAAATCAGCTTCACAAATTATAAATTCTTTTCAAATTATTCTGATTGAAAAATATATTCACCTATATTGTCAAAAGAAAAGGCCTGCATATGATAAATTATAATACCTATGAACACAAAAAAATGATAATGAAACGAATACCTGTAAAATACATATATTGCAAAGTATCTTTTTTTATTTTTCTATTCTTTTAGTATAAACATATATTGTATGATACAGAAACTTGATGATTTCCTCTTTGTTCTAAATAAACCAGCTATATATTTTGTCTTCTATGGGCCAAAACCATCCAAGTAGAAACACTATCTGCTAAAAAAAATGAAACATTCCAAAGAATACATTCCCTCCGTGTCAAATTAGGAGTCCACTTTCTTTTTCTAGAACATGCACAACGCACAAAAACTAACGATAGGAAACAACTTTTGTTCTAAACTACTGATTAAGATGAAATTAGTGCTTTCTTAAAAAATATGAAAGTCAAACATGGACTCTTAATTAGGGATGGAGGGAGTATTAGGGTTATCATATTGAGGAAAAAGGTAAACCTTCATGCTCTTTTGACAGTCAGGAACTGGTTCAGAACTTATATTAGATTGCCGATAAAGAGTATTTCTACGCTTGAAGAAGCGTTTAATCTTCACTTCCTTGAAATGGCTAATCAGAGTATCTGTGTCCACTGGTTCTTGATCAGTGGTCATTTCCATGAACATAACTTCCGGAGGCTACTACAATGCCGTTGAATCCATCTTTAAGCTACAAATAAAGGTTCTATCAAAGAATCAGGAAGATAGGTTTATGTTACTAAAAAACCTTCTTCAGCAAAGAAATCTTGAATCTGTTCCGTCAGATTTGATTTTTAGCTGCACAAAGAATAAAGGAAAAACAATTAAAAATGATTAGTGGGGTAAAAATGGAAAATTAGGATAAATGACAACACCGATAACATAACTGGGATGAACAATAAAAATCTAAAGGGTTTTCTCAGAGGATAAAGGAAATATGAACCAACCAAGTGAAAAAAATATAGGTTTACCGGACAGTTAATTTCACAGCAAAATACAGCCAGAACATAAGATTTCATTTTTTCCTCCAATTTAAAGAGTCTCTCAGAAAAAATGTCATGATTAATATCATGCCATTTATATGACTCTAAATAAAATTAAATCAAACAATAATCATATGACCATATATTGCTAATTAATTGCTCTTTGTGTGACGGTTCATTTACTAATGGATTTCATCTCAAACAAATAAAACTGGAAATCAAGGTATTATCAATATTTTAAAACGTAAAAGCTATGGTTATCTCTTCTAGCGTTATGTACATGGCCTCTATAAACTTTTGCGTATAGCATTATGCATCGGGCATGGGCATGGGCATGGAACGATGACACACATCCCACATCGGTAGTGTAATGGGGAGATCCTTGGTTTATATGCATGTTCAATGAACCTAAATAATAACTTTTTGTAATGACTCACATCGGTAGTGCAATGGGAGATCCTTGGCTTATATGCGGGTTCAACGAACCTGAATAATAATTTGGGCCACTTTGGGGAGAACCCAGGTGGTTACAGGCCAGCATCTACCAGAATTTTGAACAAAAACATAAAATAAAAAAAATCTTTTTGATTGAATGAAAATAAACATCTTTACCTAAAGGTATAGATTGATTAACAAAATGAAGCTCAAATAACACTGATACTCTGGATATCAGTGTCAAAAGTAAGCATTAACAAGAGCAAGTTAAAATAGAATATCCTACTAAATCTCTCATAAATAAATATGTATCTAGATCTAACAGAACCAAGACAAAGCATCCAGAAAATAAGATATCTATGAATAAAATCAAAGGTAATCCATATGTTTAGAATTACATGAATTAATGATTAAATGAAGGTACAGATCTGCATATCACAGATTGATAGATAACATAGAAGCAATTGAAATTCTAATCTGCAAAACAGATGGGTAAGTTTTTATTCACTAGAATCAATAAAAAGAAACCTAGAACTGTCTCATATACTAGAAGAGAATATTAACCCTAATCTGCAAAACAGAACACTTTTACTAACCCACCCAATTCATCAAAGTTCCAAACTTGAAGAACAATTTAAACCTAAATTAGAAGGGGACAAAAAAAAAACCTTCAACAGCTAGATTGAAAGTAATCTGGTCTAACAAGAAACCAACCTTTTATTTTTTTTTCAAATCAATGGAACATAAAAACAAATAATTTATGCCCTAATCCATTAATTTACCACAAATAAACAACCCATAAGGACTCAATTGCATAAATCTATCTACCCCCAATTCATCAAACACACTTTCCAAAATGGAAATATTCAACAAACCCCAATATTCTCTCATCTCAATATCATAAGGGGTTCAATTGACTAAGTAAAAAAATAAATCAAAACAGATGTAATGAATAAAATAAAAATATAATACGTGAATTTCACCAATTAAATTTTGTTGATTAACAATATGTGAAGATAGAAGAAGAATTTACCTCCAAAAAAAAGCTAAAAATTGCACTTTGATTTGAGCGTTGCTTTTTTTTATTTATTTGTTTATTGTGCCCTATTTTATTGTATCTAATAATGTGTGATTTTTTTGCCAAATACAAAAAAAATAAAAAATTATTAGGAAAAGAATGGCAAGCTGGGATTAGGAATCCTAAAACGAGAAAATTTTGGATCTAGAGAGAGAAAAGGAGAGGGGGTTGGGGTTAGGGTTTGAGGAGAGACGGGCTTCTTATTCTATTCAACCTATAACTTAACGCGCAATTTTTAACTGAAAACACAGCAACTTTTGGATAGCGTGGTCACGTATGTGTATGAGGTACAACCCAAATCATGCGCTTGTACCTAGTACTTCCTTTTGACGTAATTGCCCCTTATGTCCATAAAACAAAGTTTTGAAAGATGGTCCTTCCGTTTGTCTTTTGGTGTCTATATAAAAAATATATATTCTTTCAAGTAATATTATTTTTCTCAAAGTAAATTATTAATTTGAAAAGTTGTATTTTGTATTTTTAAAGTTTTACATTACTTTGACGGTGTTAAATAATTGTTTTGACAATATAATCACCATTTTTTTTGACATATAGTCATTAGACGGGCATTACAAAAGGGTAGTAATTTTAGAAATGATACAAAAATGCATTATGAAATGAAATAAAACTAGCACAAAATTAATATAAGAATTCGTGTTTGTGTCGTTTTTGTGTCTAGAGTTTTTAACGTGTTGTCATGTCGTGTCATGTCCATGTTGACACGAAATTAGAGTTATGTTGTATTTATCGTGTCTAGTTGTATCCGTCGTGTTTTGTCATGTTTAAATGGGAGACAATATTGCATTTTTATTTGTGTTTGGACATGTTTATTAGGATAAAACATTATAATCGTATATGTCGAGTCCTGTCGTATTCTTGGTAATTAAAAAATAAAACACATTCTCATGACGTAGTATAGTGCCCGTGTTCTCATTTTTCTTGTCCATGTCAGGTCGTGTCTGGCAAAAACACAAATCAAAGACACGAATTGCCCTCTTAAATTTATATCACATTATTATCTCACACATTATGTGTCGTGTTATCTGCAATTAACGAGAACTCAATTGAATTGTATCTTTTATAGTATCAATGTCAATTTACATATATATATATATATATATATGTCTCAATTTACACTAGTAATATTTCTTTCTGAACATTTTTTTGAAAAAAAATAAATAAAATTGCATAAAAAAATGTAAGATCTTGGCGAACAGATGCTAATTTTCTTATTATTGCCATGTGAAAGTTTGGTCAAAAGTAGTTATTGTGAAGGATGATCTAATTAGCAGGATTTTTCATATCCGAATGATTTCAAGTATCCAAATTATTTTAATTGCATTGGTAAAAAAAAAAAAAAATTTACTTGTAATGGGTTGCGCGTGTGTTCACGGAGTGTTCGGAAAGTCGCTAAATGTAGAAAAGCTAGCTTGGATCAATATTTAATTTCTTTTAGATTTTTTTCCTATTTTAATACCTCAATGGCAATCTGGGCAATATCAGTTTCTGATCACATATATTGTTTCCTTTTATAGTTAAATTACAATGAAAAATTCTTTTTTGGGATAAGTTACACTACTTTATTAGATTCAATCAATTTTTGGGGAAAATGCATTCAATCATATTAATTACGACCCCCTTGATATTCTCAATTCGTTTTATCACTTTTTAATATCATAATAATTTTTAGTATAATAAATGATTAAAAATATAATTTGTTATTGTCTCATTTAATATATTAATTATATTCCAAAAAAAAAGTATAGGAACAAATAAAAAAGTATTCAATTAAAAAAAATAATAATAAGTCTTGATTCAAACTATAACTCTTGATTTAAGACAACAATAATAGCATACTAAATGAAGTTTTGCAATTATGAAATAATTTGAGCAAACATATATATTAACTTGCTTGTCTTGATTTTTTTTCTTACCTTGTGTTTGGATAAAGTAATTCTAAAATTTACAAAAATTGTAAATTATAGAATTTAAAATTCACTTAAAATTCTATAATTTAAATTTTCTTCAATTGGAATTTTTCATGTTTGGATGTTTGTATGTAGAATTTGAAAAATAACATGAAATACAATATTATAAGTCAAAATTTGATAACTCATGTATACCATGGAATTTAAGTCGGAATTTTAAAGGTCAAAATCTAGCAAATTTATTGCGCTAAAATTTCAATTCTTCACTAATTTTACCAAAAGATGACTTTTATTTTTCTGTGCTCCAAATCTCGAATTTTACTCAAATTTCAATTTTGTTCTTTATCCAAACATAGGGTTAAAGATTTAATATGCACTTCGAATTTTTCTTCTCAAACAGAGTGCCAAAATGCGTGCATAACTATTTACAAGTTGAGTGAGTGAAGTTTTGTTATTTATTTTTTTCCTTTTATGTCGTGCACGCGTGCTCATCATGCTACTTGAATGTAAAAATAAAATAAATGATAAAAAGAAAAAGAAAAAACTGATCGTCAAGCACGTATAATTTCATAAAACATAAATAAATTTTTTTTTTCGATTACAAATTGAAACATATAAATTGTTGTAACCAAACCAACCAAACAAACAACTTCTCAAATTAAGTACATCACACTACACGCATTTAGCTCATACACATGGGATATATAGGATATAAATGCATGAGGGGGCACGGGGTACAACAAAATCAAAGAGGTAGGGGTTTGTTTTTAAGCTTGAGAATGGAGAGGAGGGTGATGATGACTAAGAGGAAGAGACCGATGTAGGAAGCAGCAATGGCCCCAGCTCCGTGGTCACAAAAAGTGTCAATTTTGTCACAAATTTTATTCCACCTTGCATGTGAATTTCCGTTTCTGCCCAACTCACCCATGAATGCTGCTGCACTTGCCCCTCCACTCACTAGAACCATTGTCAACTATTATAAAAAAAATAATAATAATAATAATTAGCAACAAATCATAATTTCTATTAAAAAAAAGTGTAAGATTAAGATATTTTTTTAACACATACTATTATTCTTTTCTCAAATTTATAACTCAGAGTTAAGGAGAAGACCGAATGTTTTATTATGTTTATTAAGTATACAAATTTTAGTTGAGTCAACCATTCCCTCTACTTTAAATAAGATATCTCAAATTAAATTCTCATTTTTTTTTTGGGTTGATATAATCAGTTTACCAAATCTTATAAGAAAATTAAAATAAATATTATTATGGACCATTGATTTGGTTAAAAGTTGTATTTCTTAAGAAATACAAAAAATAACAAATGACTCTTAATTTAAAATTAGAGGATTATTAATTAGTAACCAGTATGCTCATTACTAAAAACATTTAACTTATAACATATATAATTGAAACAAGGGGTTCTAAATCACCCGGACATATTAATAATTATCTAATTTCACGCGTAGTTAAATTGATCTGAATTTGAGAAAAAAATTATTAACACACCTAAATTAAAATAAAATAAAATTTATGCAAACAAGCAGAGACAGAGAGAGAGCGATGTGTGTGTGTGTGTGTGTGGTGGTGGTGGTGGTGGGGGGGGGGGGGGGGGGGGGGGGGGGGGGTTTACCATGTCTAAGATGGGAACAAGGGTGAAACGGAGTCCTTTAGAATCATATTTGTGGCCAATGAAGTCCACGGCTAACATCAACAAGTTGTGGAAACTGGCAACGGCATTTGCTATCACAAAAAACCTACATCATCACGTCAACCAAGTTAAAGGGCAATGTTGTCATTTTAAATATAAACACAAAAATGTACCCATCAACGTAAAAAGTAATAATAATTAATCTCATCAATCATATTATTTATGTCCCATCCCTCATTTTTTGAGAAAAAAAGGATAACAATAAAATAAAATACGATAGAAGTTAATAAAGACCATTAAGGCCAAATACATGTTAAAAATATGATGAATAGAAATTCAATACACATCATATTAAATACATGTGGATCTAAAACTTATTATTTACAAATATAAATATTTAACATTTAACTCACGCGTTAACATGTTCTTACTTTTCTAATTAAAGAGTGTTTAACATATACGCTAACAGCACACTCTAATATTTTCTCTAGCATTATGCGAGGGGAGGAACCAGAATTACACACATGGTTGGACAGAAGTGCAAGGACGGAGGGAGTAAGGCCTAAGGTGCCCCCCTTTAGTTTTGAAATTTTTGATATTTTAATGTTCAGTTTTCTCTAAAAATAATATATATATATATATATACCCTTTTAGAAATGTATTAATTTTCTCTACAAAAAAAAATTCAATTAGTATTAATTTTGTCCCCTTAATTAAAATTGTATTTAGTGTCATAGTTACCCCTCCTTAATAAAAAATTTAGCTCCGCCCCTATTGAAATGTGTTGAGATATATATGACTAGAAGGCTCCGTTTGATAGTAACATAGAAAATTATAAGAAAAATAATTAATTTAAGTGAAAAGATAGAAAATAAGTTAAAAGATATAGTGAAATATTATCTATCTCATACTCATTTAATTTTGTGAGTATATGCCCTCTATCCCTATTTTATATTTTGTGGAATATTTTTTTTCACCACCACCCAAAGAAAAAATTTCCATTGAAGAAACTAAAGGGTAAGAATAAATCTCACTATATTTCTTGGCTTATTTTCTTATCTTTTCACAAAAATATCTTATTATTTTTTTACTATTTTCTATCTTGTTATTTTTTTTGATTGGATTCTAATCCCATCTGGTTGCTCGACCGGGAGACGCTCCCAGTGGCCTAAGAAAAGTTTTGACCGTGCGCCTACCCACACAGTCTCAAGTTCGCCCTTACCACTGTGGCAACCCCCACTAATCCCATAGAGTGGTTACTCTTTTTACTATTTTCTATCTTGTTATTAAACGGAGCAAAAGTGTTTTTTTCTTTTCAGGCTGGCTGCAATCTCCTTTGTCGGTCCGATTTCACTCCTGATTATATACATATATAGAGAGAGATGGTTCTAAAATTGTTAAATTAACAATAAATAAGGGAGGGAAAAAGGGCTTACACAAAAGCAGGAGTGTGTTGGAACCTGGGGTTGAGGGTGGCTTTAATAGGAGTATTACCAATAACGGCAACCACAAGAGTCTTGGTTTGTTTGTTAAGAGCCATAACAAGTGTTGCTGCAGCTAATGCCATAAAAGTAACCACTCTCAGCACTGGTATCACCCAAACCCTCTTTCCCACTTTGCTCACTACCACCTCTTGTTGTTTCTCTAACCCTTCTTCTGCGGCCATTACGTGTGTGTTTGTGTGTGAGAGAGAAAGCAGAGAGAGAGAGAGAGAAGAATGTGTGTTTGGATAAATTGTGGGACTTTTGCTTTCTATAAATATAGAGGATTTTGATTAATCTAATAAGCAAAGTGTGACCAACTTTTGGTGTTGGTTGTTGGGAAAAAATTATTTGGAATTATATATGGACGTCTATGAAATAATGTGAAGGGTGTTTAAGTTTAAAATTTCATCGGTGTCAAATCAAGCATATAATTTTAATGTTTGTATTTCTTTTTTAAAAAATACTTATTTTAATTTTGTTAACAGTAAAGTGTGAAACGGTTTTTACTAAAGTGATGTACGTTGTTATATTGATTATTTCAAGAAATGAGTCATTATACTCTTAATTTTAAGTGTTTTGGAAAGAAAGTGAGGCTGTTAATTTTGCACCCAGAAATTTATAGGTAATGGGATGATTTGATGATGCACGCATGGAAATTTGATATCGAGAGTAGATGAAGCGAACAATACTTTTTACATGCAACTAAGGCTTAAAGAAGGATTTTTAGGACAGCACGGAAAAGAAGGTAGCCCTTGTGACTTGGTTGTTTTGATAAAGAGGTGGAATTTGGTGGGTGGTTGTACGCTTTAGGTTCTTGTCTTTTTCAAACAAACATTTTTTAAAGGTCAATATATATTTCGAGGTGAAATATGCAAATACTAGAAGTATTCCGTCAATGAACGAAATAATACATGCATTAGACAATTTCCCCCCTTTATTTGTGTAAATTTTTTGTACTAGTCCCGATAATATTGTGTTAAATTTTACAAAAAATACTAAATTTTAATTTACCTGGTCTCAATTTTGTGGTAATTGCAAATGTATAAAAGATATTAAGCATGGTTAATTAATATAAACACAGGTCCTACCCATTTTAAAGCAAAATCAGATATAAGCATCCAACCCATCATGCAAAACAGGGACTTAATTTCCAAAGCAAATTACCATTTGCCTCTCTCAAAAAAGTTATCTAGGCTCTTGAGCCACATTTACATTATAATGGGTGCAGTTGAAGCACTGTATAGACAAGGTAGATAAAATTATTTAAATCATATTTGGATAAGATGAAAGACATTTGTAGAATTTAATCCACCCGGACTACCTCCATATTTTATGATAATTTTATTATATCTTGTCGTCTTATCCTACAATTTAAACATGACCTATATATAATTTATCTCTATTACCAAACTTTTAGCGACGAATTTCTGCCAAATGTACATTTGGAGATTAATGTAGTGACAGAAAACTGCTCTAAAAGTGTAAGCCCCTTGCAAACTTATAGCAACATAAGCCTTCTAATGCACTTCAAGTCATCAATGCATTTAGCAACAAAATTTCGCACCCATATATCCAGGCGCCAAATATTTACTCAAATCAAATTTATTCAAGTGCATGAAGATGATATCAATTAACCAATCATCCTCCATTTCCCATTGTTGATAATTGCAATATTTACTCCACATGTGTTAGAAACCATAAATACCATGTTAAGAACTATCTCTCCCAAAATCTTAAAATGTTAGGAGAAAAAAACCATAATGAATATTATGCTTAACACCCTCCCTCATGTGCGTCCCTATACTTGCATGTGGAGAGTAGACAGGAACAGAATTACAAGAACAAACAAATTTCAAATTAACAGATGGGAAATAGAAATGCCAAGACTTGAACTTTGCACCTTCTAAAAAACCAAACTCTGACACCATGTTAGAAACCATGATACCATGTTAGAAACTATCTCTCTCAAAAGCTTAAACTATTAGGAGAAAGAACCATACTAAATATTATGTTTAACAGCATGAAATAAATAATATTTGTTAACAATTATTCAAAAGAGTAATAATCACACAAAATAACAGAATCACAAAACCCTTTCACAATTACTATCCTGTCAATGTACATTCAACAAATAGGTTTCTCTTCCAAAACCTCACATATAAATATATTTATCTGCAGATCGTAGTAATGTCAATAAAACGCATTACCATTTCTTTATACACCTTTTTTAAGCACAGGCCGACTTTACACTGCCACAACAATAACAATACTTGACAAACCTATCACGGACCCGTCACTTGGTTTATTTGTTTCTTGATTATGTCGTCACGCCAACAACAACGTTGCTCACCTAAAAATGTTAAGAATATCATATTAGCCTGGTTTGCGTTTCATAATAATCTCTAGGGTACGTGTTCTTTTGATAGTAAAAGACAAGATAATGCAGTAGATCTTTCAAAAGAACAAAATGTGCCCATAAATTATAGAAGCAGGCCCATGTCCCAAAACCAACCGAGCCGAACCAACTGTGAACGCCCCTAGTTTAAGTAGGCAATGTAAAAGGAACCACCATTAAAGTGAGTTTACCTTAATTTACCCTGTTTTCATATTTGCTTTGTGTATGTGTTTCTTGCAGAAAAATATAGGATACAACAGTTGTAATGATGACATGGTACAATGGATCGAAAGATGGCCATCAAATAAAGATATGATAAGAAACGATAGGTTCAAATCACGTCGATGGTGCTTTTGTAAATATTTAGCTCCCTGCATGCAGGGGAATCCTAGCTCTGGTGTCACAAATGCAATGAGCAATAACCACGTCGTCGTTACAACCATTGTAATGTACATTTTACAACCATATTGAAAGGTGAAGGAAAAAAGGAGGGTATAAGGAATTGTTTTACCAATTTGCCACTTCGGTCAACAGTCTTGGGATTGTGGACAACAACAGTTTGGCTCTGAGAATGGGGAGTTGCCTGCCGTAAATAAAAACAAGATTCAAAACGCATATTGAGTAAGCTAAAAACAGCATAAGGTACAATCACAAAATGCACAAACTGAAAACTCACTGTTGAAGTAGAGGGCGTTGGTGCAGACGTAGCTGTCGTCCCGTTAGGCCTCTGTGCAGGAATGGGGACCCTTGCATTACCCATCTGCAAATAATAAAAGCATGTAAAAGAAATCACGAACTGAAGAATAAAAACGGAAAACGGAGCTATAAATGAAATGAAGGACATATATTTGTGAAACAAGCATCTGGAATGAGATTGTTTTAGGGTGTGGTTGATTGCAACAGGTAGAAATAATTTGTTCCTTCAATGTTTGATTGCATTATTTTCAAACTAGAAAGCAGCTCATATTGTGTGTAAAACCTTTATTTCCATGACATTAAATTCATATCACTGCATAAGAAATGTTTTCCTCTGCTTGTTAGGAGTTGAGGGCTCGTTTTGTTGGAGTTTTTAAGCTTTCCTGGAATCCTATGTTCCTTTCTTTTTAAGTTTCCAATGTTTCAAGTTTTGGGTTGTAATCTAGGATTCCAGGAATAGCTGAATTCCCCCATCTAATGTATTTTTATTCCCTTCTGATTTGGGGGGAAAGCTAATTCATTCCCCTGGAATCCTCCTTATATTTGTGAAAAGACAAATATGCCCCAGCTAAAACCCTCCATCTTTCCTTATTTTCTTTTCAATTGTTGCTTTCTCCATTGATGACTCACGAATCACCGGCCTCTCTCCAACGCCAGGAAGCATCTTCGTCTGCACCAAATCAACATTGGCTCTCACACCTTTTTCTAATCTTTATCATATCATATCAGATCTAGAATTTATTTTGCCTCCTGTCTTTGTTAGAATCTTCATTAAATCAGATCTAAAATCCTTTTTTGTTGAATCCTTGTCAGATCTGCAGTCCTAATGTTTTCCCCAAATTGATATTATTTTTGGTGATTTGTTTTGTTTACACATATATATAGATTTATGTATATCAATAAGCTCATATATATATACAAAATGTAGAATACCCACGAAGTTCACCCTCTGTTTTTGTACATGTTAGCAAATATGTTTTACTTGCTTTCTTCTGGTGCTTTTTTTCTTGTGGGTGAATCTCTTTGTAATGATCTACTATCTATATATGGAAAGGGTATTGTAGTAAATTACAAGTAGTTGAGGATGCCATAAAAAGAGCACTATTATTTGAACCAAACTCCGGAAAGGAATTGTAAATAAGGTTTCCGGGAATCTAAGATGCCACTTCTTTCCTACATCTCGAACCAAACGAGCCCTGAATGGATTTCAAGTCCAATGCCATCCTATGGAGGAACATGTTTCGATGGAATATTTGGCTATCAAGCACAACAAAAGGTGTAAAATAGGCCATTTTCTGTCATTTCCTATGGAAAATGCAAAATCAAAGACGCTCTTAAGGAAAAAAAGAACTTTATACTCACATTAACATTTGTAATGAAGTGGCAAAGAGCACATTTGACTGATGGAGCTCCATATGGATACATCAGTGTTGTCCGGCAATTCCCACAGTTGACATGAGCTAGCTGCTGGTTAGTTGCTAAACAGCCCAAAATCAGAAGCAAGCAGTTAGTTGATAATAAATATGAAAATTAGTTCAATATTTTTTTTTTTTATTTTATTTATTTTTGAAAAAAATATTCAATTCATGCAACACAATCCAGGAGTAGAGAAATACAAGGTTTACAGCGGCATATTTTGGTTATATAGGTAGGTTCTCTCACGTGAAAATTCAAATGAACTAGACAAGAGAGCAAGAAAAATCTAAGAATTTTACTATGAAGAGAGAAAGTGCATTATGACTATGAGGGCACATTCTAAAAATGCTTGGGTGGGTTTGATTTTGTTTTGGACAATGGGCGCGTTTGATTGGTTTATATGAAAAAGAATTGAATACTTGGCATTATTTAGAGGAGCAATGGGAGAAGTAAAACAAGTTGCACTAAGAAAACTGACTCCACATATATTATCCACATGCACTTGTGAAATTAAAAAATCACCATTCCTTTAATTGAGAAAAATAAACAATAATTGTATCAGGCTTTAATACCCCCTACCTTTAGTCCTTTACTTTAAGCAACAAGAAACTTAACCACTTGATCAAACATTATCAAGTTAAATATCAAGAACTATCAGCATCAGGTACAACATTGCACACACATTGAGTGTGCCGCATGTTCCAGTGTAAATAAATTGATCTTTACAAGGTTGTGTATAACAATAACGGCTCGAGTCGTAATTATTTAGTACCTGGAACAAGGTTCACTGTCTGACAGCAGGAGCATCTCACACTTGTGGCCCCACGCGTATACATCAGCAATGTACGGCAACCTCCACATATGAGTTGAGACATTTCCATTCCTACACATGCTAAACTTGACTTTAGTATGCAAGATATGTAAATTCGTACCATATTTGGATTCAATTCCCTATAAAACTTCTTGGTAAGGCCATCTCTCTAAAGCAGATATTCATTTATTATTACCTGTGAAATTAAAAATTACCCTTTTTAATTTAGAAATACAAAGAATACTTTTAACAGGATTGAACATGTGACCCTACTCTAAGAACATGCAGCTTGACCACTTAATCAAATATGATCACATTGGTTCAAAAGATATTAAAAACAATTTAAGCATTAAGAATAGCAGACACAATATTGCATACGCATCGAGTGTGCTACCATGTTCTAATATACATGAAACGACATGTCAATCCAGTTTAATGTAGGAGCATCTCACTTTGTCAAAAATTAAGAGCCTAGCTTTCTATTTTAGGTAGACACAAAGTGAGTCCTATTTCTACAAGTAGGCTACGAATTTTACAATTCACAATATCATTCGCAATTCATAGCTCAATCTTACAAATTGTGTAGCGGATCTAAACTTAACTAGTGATGAGTCCAAGGATTGAAGAAAGGGTTATTACAATCGGATTCTATAAAGAGCTACATGGATTCCTGAAATCATGTATAAAAACATGAAGTGAACACGATTTTGATAAATTTTATGATTTTATACATTGAAAAAGGAATTTCAATGTATTTCACGTTTTTTCATAAAAGTTCATTAACTCTGTTTACTTGAAACCTTTTCTACTATAAACTTAACATTTTAATTGGGGTCAATGGGTATTTCTTTTTTAAAGTTGTTTAATATCACATAAAGGGAGTGAGAAATCTTACACTTGCAGCTAGTGAGACTTGAACTTGAGACTCCAGGTTCTAGTGGGGGTCCTTACCACTGGGACATGCCCACTTGCTAGTCAATGGGACTTCAATAATCTTCCTTTATTTGACTTTTTTCCATAACTTTTTATGATACTTATTAACATGCTTTTATTGTGTTATACGTTTCCTTCCATTTCTATCCACTATCCAACTCTAATATCAAGCATTCATGTAAGAATATTGAAAAATCAAGACAAGGTGGACAACCACAACGAAGCTGTAACATTTTGGAATTGCCAATTTCAGCCCTGCAATCTCCTTTCTCATAAAAGATATACTTCTTGCAAGATTCAAACTCACTTCAAAGGAAGTTGAACAAGTGCTCAACCACTAGGCCATTTTGTACTTATGTTCAATTCCTTTGTTCAAATTAGATAAACAAATTGCACACACAACACTAGCATATGAAATAAGTAGAAAATAATAGTCTAGAGTGATACCAGGGGGTGGGACAGAAGGAGGTGGGACGGAGGTAACCACATTACATAACGCACAGCAAACGTTTGTAGCTCCTCTTGGAAAAACAAGAATAGTCCGACACCCGCTGCACACTAGCTGGCCCTGCATAGCTCTAATGCCCAAATATTTACAAGTTAGACTTTATGGAAATTAATTTAATTAAATATTTTATAGAAACTGCGAAATAAGTTTCTGACCTCATAGGTCATAAAAGTGATACCCGGATAAAAGAAATTAAGGAACCCAGCTTTATTATAGAAAAGAATGCACTCTGAACAATTACGATGTTATCAAAGTAATTCGAGAAATAAACTAGAAACGACAAAGTAATATTATTGCCACTGAAACTAAACCTCATCAAGTTCACAAATCAAGTACAACTACATGAATAGTAAAGAGAGAGATTTATGTTTCGGAAATTTTCTTTTGTAAGGTTGAATACACATAATTCCACAAAATATACAAACAGCGCATAGGAAGCAAAGTTTTTGATAGGAAACAACCCCCTCCCTGAAGGGGAAGTATAAAATCAACCAAATTTGGAAAACCTCAAAGATGAAAGATGCATATTAGAAGCAAATTCGCACACTGGCTATCCATATCATCTTATAAGATGGTAATAAGAGCCGTGAGGGGAATCCACCGAGGCTTTGAAAAGGAAATACAATTAAATCTGAAATTATCCAAAAAAACAAAACTTGTTTTGTCCCTTATACAAAATACCTCGCTATCCCTCCTCTTCCCCCACAAAGATATAAGCTCCAATGCTTCAAGTGTTTAAGTTTCTTGCAAAAGAGAGGCTCCAAGAAGCTATGTTGGACGAAACGATTGAGAGAATTGTTTACACTCCTCCTTTTGTGGTCTGGAAAGACCAATCCGCAATCAAAGCTTGAATTTTTAACATTTGAATTGGTGTTATATTGCCATAATTTAATATATTTTCTTTCGCATAGACTTTTTCCCTTTGTTGTCAGGTTGGCCCTCGTTGCGGTCCTCTCAATAAACATACCTTTCAAATAATTACTCTTCAAGACATGATTTTGTAGCCAAAAATCAACCAGAATACGCCTAAATCTAGATCAGAAAATAATATTATTGCACCATTGATCCCCGAAAAAAAATAGCAGTGCAATGACCTCGCTATAACACAAAAATAAAATGCCACTATTTAGAATGGATTCATCTTTGAATACGGTCAACTAGTAAATATTTTTTAACAAAGCCTACGATCTAAAATGCACCAACCCTCAAAAATCAAAAGCCCTCAGCATAAGATAAAATTTATCCAATATAACCATATCTTGTATCTTGTATAAACACGCATGGATCTTCGAAATTTTCATTTTCTTTGCCCTTATTTTTCTCTGATCATCAATAAAGGTGCCAAATTGGGCCAAGCCTTCAATCATACATATACATAAGCACGATTTAACAATCAACCGAATTAACCAATAAAAATCGCAAGTCGCTATTAACGGATCATATAAAACTCATACAGAAGAATGATTATGCAAGCCAAATTGTACATCTAAACATACAGAGACGCACAAATATCCATTCAACATAAAATAAATTAAAAAAAAAAAGTAAAAACAATCAAATATACAGACCAGAGTCAATTAATTATGACGCAATCGAGTAGATCATACAACTATACAGTTGAGAAATGAAATCGAATCTAGAATTTCATCTCCTCTTTCAACTAATTGAAAGTCGTAGAAAAAATCAAAAAAAAAATATATTGTTGAAAAAACGAAAGGAGAAGGAGAGGCGGAAAGGATAATTAAGAAGTATAATACCTTGGAGGGGGAGAGCCAAGAGAGGAACTGAGAGAAATGACAGAACCAACTGAAAAATAATCCAAGAGAGAAGGAGAAAAAGGAAAAAAACCAACGAAACGAGAGAGAGAGCGAGAGAGAGAGAGAGAGAGAGGGGGGTGAAATTGTGAAGTTGGTAATTTTCGCACCGCTGATTGTATTTGCGCGTACAGGTGAGAGGGGTGGTATTAAATTTAAGTTATTCCGGTCAAAATATCATCCTATCCCAATCCAATAATAATTCTAATAGAAAATTCTTTTGTCTACGCCTTATTATTTTCTGCTCGTTAAAAAATATCTCGAATGTTCTTTCAATTTCTTTTTCTTTTTTTTTTCTTTAAGGATAAAATTACAAATCTTCTTTCGCTTTGTTCTTGGAGCATCTACATTTAGATTTTTTAATTATGAAAAGTTAAGGGTTGCTTGAAAATATAAAAAATAATATTATATATAGATATTTAAATAATTGCTGGAAAATATAAAAAATAATATTATATATAGATGGTTTTATTTTTCTTTCTGCCAGGTTTTTAAAAGCCTCTTCAAATTACAATCATGCATATGATAAAATAGAGTCCTCAAAGAGCCGCATATGTTCACATAATATAATTTATTTTATATTTTAATTATTTCAATAAAAGAAGTTTTTACCGTGTTCTTTCTATTTTTAAGAAGGGGAAAGGGGTGGACAAACCCAACTATAAAAATCTCTCTTAATTAGTTGAATGCGGCATTGGGTCCTTACCCAACAATCCAATAAACTTTTTTATAATTGTGCAGACAATGCCTAAGTTTAATACCACCGATACTTTAAATTTAAAATTTGTGCGATGAGAACAATTTCTTTTGCTTGTAGGCCATAACACTATGTGGTATTGTTATGTTGTTTTTGTTTTCAAGAGAAGATAATTATAAGACTAAATTTACTTTAATATTTGATTATGGGGTTTAAACTCACGTTTTAATATCGGAGTAAGTTTTGTCGCTTCTAATGAGGGTGGGGGGCGGGGAAGAAAAAAGAGGTATTTACTGCATTTATAATTTATTTATATTGTGTATTGTCCATAATATATGTCCCAACATTAAGAACCAGTATTGGAAGATCAAGGTGCAAATAAGCCATTGATAATTAAATAACGCACAAACATTTGTTTATGGATTTATTATTTCTATAAATAATATTACTAATATGTACTTTTAGGATAAATGCGAACAATATTTATAAAAATAACTCATCTCTCCAACAAATGTTTGGTGAGGAAATAAAAAAAAAACTATATTTTGTGCTTACTTTTATCAAGGTTTGCACACGAATTTTCAAATGTATTATTTTTAGTAATTAAATCAAGGATAAAATGATTACTTTGTTGGATTTTTACTCTTCAGAAATTTGAAACAGAAAATAAAAAAGGGAGTTATAGAAGGGTCAGAAATATGAAAGAAGAAATTTGAAGTAATTATAATGGGAGACACTTGCAAGTGGTAGACAAATTTCTGGTCACTATTCAAGACAAACCCATTTACTTTTTTGATAAAAAGGGATTATTTTTTTAATGCAAGCTTCAACCTTTCAACTAAATAAGATTACAATGGGATCAACAAACCTCTTTACTTTGACTAAACTAGATATAGACGCATATGCAAATATGTATATTCGCGTTATTTTTATGTACGCATAGATTTAATTTAAATAGAAAAGAATAAAACACAAAAATATGCAATTAATTCATTTTTTTTTCTATGCTTTTTGTTCTATGTCAAGGATATCCAAGCTAATTTTTACAAGCCTTAATTTCTTTTACGGAGAGTGCCAATAGCTGACTATCAAAGATTTTGCATCGGATGAGATTCGATCTGAAGAGCTCTTAGTCGAACGCGGTTTTTCTTAGCCTAGGATGAATTGATTCATTAACAAATGATTCTTTTCTTGTTTTTTTGATCAAATAAAGTGATTCTTAAAACCAAAATCTTATACATTTCTTTGCATTTTCAAGATTCCTTTTTAAAGAAAAATGAATTGGAGAAATACCAGCTACATTGGTGTGCTGATAAATGTTGGCTTTCTGTACAGTAATAGATAGAAGAAAACCCAGAAAATGGCTATTTCATTACCACCACTATTGAATAACTAGAAGTACAATATTAGGAGGGAAATTAAGGAAAAACAAGTAAGAAGAAAGAACATATATAGACTAGTAGTAATTATATAATTCCCCATGTATTTTTATTTGTTTTACACTAAGTAATGTATACACACAAAATAAGAAATATAACTTCAAAGAGTAGAAGAGCAGTCCACCATTCACAATGTCCACCAGTTCATCAGATGCGTCGAAGAGAAGCCAATCTCTTTTCCAGATCCTCCACATCTGCAGCAGTCTGGGAACTGCATATATATATTCATCAGGGACAATTATTCGATCATGGAGCTACTTTCAACAATCATCAAGAATATAAATTAATTTCCATTTTATGATCCGGTTAAGTTAAATGTTCTCCAAAATGGAAATTAGACTCTTATTTGAGAAGGAAAAGTAAAGCGAAACTGTTAATTTGAGAAATACAAAGTTATTGTATCACACCACAAAGAACATCACAAAGTGACACAATCTAGCAATCTAGCTGTGAGTTAGACCTGGCAAAATAAGTTACCATGCAATATCCCTGACAATAATCGACATGAAACTAGAAGTAAACGGCTGAACTCTTGACGAACTTGGGTTGCACAATTGGATCCACCCGTTTGTTCTGTTACCTTAATGAATCAGTCAATGTACCCAAAACATCGTTAAGAGTTATTTGACCCGCTATAATTTGGTATTGCTCTAATTTAAAGTTCTAAGTTAATTATTTTGAATCAACTTGTCTTGGCAGGTTTACTCGTAACCAACCCAATACTTTTGTAAGCTTAATGGATTATAACAAATTGTGTTAATGAAATGAACGTATACTAACTTGAAAATATCATTCAATGCATTTGAGCATTTTTCAACCGCATCAAACTGACTCAACTCAACCCATTGCTGGGTCTACTTGGAGTGCCAGATGACTGTATCCAAGAAAAAATGGTTGCATTACACAGTGTTGCCAATCTCTTTGGGGAGAGACCCAAGAAAAAATTGGTAGCCCTTAACCATACATACAAAATAAGCAGCAACAAATAGAAAAGACGTATATACAGAAGTAAGTAGAACATTAAAATCCTTTATAACTTGTTGGCACATACAGGCGTATACAGAAGTAAGCAGAGCATTAAAATCCTTTATAACTTGTTGGCACATACCTGGGGGCAACATTTTCAACTTTCTTGGATCCGATTCGTCCTTTTGGGGCCGAAGATAACTGCAAAGTTGTTAAAGTAAGATAACACGGCATGTATATATCTACAATGAAATCATTGTGGCGAGATGAACACTTAAAAACAACACTAACCTGGGAAGCAATGTCAACACCAATCTCATCAAGCACCTGGTTAGTAAGTTCCTCTGTTTCCTCTTCGGCCTCGTCTTTGTCCAAGGTTTCATCTATGGACTCTGACATCATCTCAATCTGTATATAAAAGATCAAAGATAACATGTCAAACATACATAAAAGAAGATGAAGTAAGGGTCTGTTGATAAAAAAAAGTTTGAAAATAATTGAAAACACTACAAAATTTATGAGAAGTTGGAAGAAGAGATGAGTGATTTGGTGAGATATTCTCCATCTTTTTCTCTTTTTACATGGAAAAAATTATCTTACCCATCACCCAAAGAATTTGATTTCATGGAAAAACAGAAAAAAGTAATACAACATCTCAACAAATTATTCAATTCTGTTTCCAACTTCTCGTAAATTTAGTAGTGTTTCAATCATGTTCCAACCTTTTTTTTTTTCTTTTTATCAAAAAGAACTAAGGCATTGAATATCTGAAAGTTTGTATTGTATTGGTAGAACTTAGAGAAGCAGCAATTAATTAGGAGTAACTTTACCGTCATGTCCATTTGTGCCGACTGCTTCTGGAATTCTTGAATTACTTTAGCTTGTTTTGCAGGTGCCATTTGCTGAAAATTAAAGAAAGAGTTAATTAGTAATACTAATTTAACTTGGACTAAATAGTCAAATATGCAAGTGAAAAAGGCCTAATAAATAACCTTGTTCATGGCGACCATTGCCTTGGTTGCACCTTTCATTCCGGTAGAAATTGAAGTGCTGGCATATAAAGCCTGTAACGACACAACAAAAATAGAACACAATTGAGAACACGTTTATAAAGGCTTTTTGCGACATTTGTTAAAAAATGTCGATAAAATTCCTACGCTTAGAGAAGAAATCGTTGTGAATTTTGCGACATTTATCAACATAGCAAATGCCCATGTCCAGTTGCATTAACATAGCTGAGCATGCGGCCTGCAGCGCGTCAATGCAGCTAGGCAACAAAAAGCAGGGGTTTAACCTATATGGAACCCCGGGATTTGGATTTCAAATAGACCGTGGTTATAAAACAATCTGATTGCAAGAAATTTTGACCTGTGTATGAGTTGCTACGCCTCTGATCTGAGCACGACTCCCCTGCAAATTTGTTATCTGTTGTCGGAGTCGAACAAGTTGACGAGCTAAGATTTTGGTGGCAGCCTGGTTTCAAAAAACCCAATTGCGTATTGAAATATGAAAAGCTATTTACATGTAAGGCATACTTGTAATACTATATATGCCCAAGTCTTAATAATAAACCACTTACGACTTCAATAATGCTATTCACACAAAAGTTAGTACATAAAATGATGTGTCAGTTCCTAGATTGGCCCACAGTTAGATGATTTCAACTAGTTTTTGGTAAACCCCAAGTGTCCAGCATTATCTCAAGCGACTTAATTCGCTGCTTGTCATTTAGGCATTTGATGCATATCACTACCAGGTGTAGTAGTGTGCATTCATATGGTATACTAATTTGAATAAGATTGACTAATATTTTAATGAAATAAGCATAAACTTGCCTCATTTCCAGTTTTAGCTGTTTTCTTGATCTCTGCTACTAGTTTCTTCTCCTGAAAATTGCACATGTGGATGAGATTTTAGAACACATAACATAAATCGGAAAAAGAAAAAGGATAGGGTAAACTAAAGATACCTCCATCTGTAAAGATGCAATCTCGCGCTCAATGCCTGCATTAGTATAATATATAAATAAATTATTGTCTGAACCATGTTATATTAAGCCAGAAAATCATTACTAACTTCAATCGCATATACTCCCGCCGTCCTAAATTAAAGTGTCCATGTTTAACTTTCACAATTTTTTTAAAGATACATTGGTTTCAACATAATTGGTGGTTAAGAATAAAAGCTTTTTATCATTGCGCAATATATGTTTTCTTAAAAGGGCTATGGACTAATCAATTAAAGCACTTGAAAGATTATTCCCAGCCTCCCAGGTATGGACCCCTTGTCACTCAGTATGGCGAAGAAATTAACTTGAATAGTATGAGCTTTCTGCAAGAACTGAACAACTCTTTGTCAACTCCAATTTTATGTTTTTATTAATAATTTGGAGTTGGAGATGTATCAACGGATAGCAAAACACTCATAATTAGTTCAGAGACGCATTTGAACCATGGCGAAAACGAGAAAACTTATCCACAGGAACTTTTACCAAACTAGTAATAGCCAATTACATTTGAGTCATATTCTCTAACAAACTGGTTATTCACACTCGCCTTCATCCATTATATATCTTTAATTTCAGAGGCCGTAAATTTCACGAGAAATTGGGATTCCATTTCAGAATGGGGTTAGCTTCACAAGAAGTTTTTTGCCGCCACCCCCCCCCTCCCCCCGCGGGAGTTCGGAGACGCATCTGAACCATAGGGATACAGAGGAACTTTGACCAAACTAGTAATAACCAATTACTTTTAAGTCATATTCTCTAACAAACTGGTTAGTCACACTCGCCTTCATCCGTTATACATCTTCAATTTTGGAGACCATAAATTTCACTAGCAATTGGGATTCCATTTGAGATTGGAGTTAGCTTCACAAGAAGTTCTCCCCCCCCCCCAATTCACACTCGCCTTCATCCATTATATATCTTTAATTTCAGAGGCCATAAATTTAGCAATTGTGATTCCATGGGGAAAACAAGACAGCTTGTTCAGAGGAAATTTTACCAAACTAGTAATAACCAATTACTTTTGAGTCATATTCTCTTACAAACTGGTTAGTCACACTCACCTTCATCCATTATATATCTTTAATTTTGGAGGACATAAATTTCACCAACAATTGGGATTCCATTTGAGATTGGAGTTAGCTTCACAAGAAGTTCTTCCCCCCATTCACACTCGCCTTCATCCGTTATATATCTTTAATTTCAGAGGCCATAAATTTCACTAGCAATTGTGATTCCATTTGAGATTGGAGTAGCTTCACAAGAAGTTCTTAACATCTAACCCCCCCCCCCCCCCCCCCAACCCAATTCTGATTCCTGCTCCTAAGTCCTAATTCCAAAGTGAGAAATACAGATTGGAGCAAATTCAGAACAACATGCTTTACAGACTGGGCAAATCTTTTTTCTACAGTAATACTCTTTCAACAGTAAAAAAATTCCTTTCTCCAGAATCAGATTTCTCAAGGTAGAAAATTTTCAGTAAAAATATATATATATATAGAAAAAAAGGGGGCAGAATGAAAATCACTACCTCTGGTGGCACCTGACATTTCTCTTTTGCTTGCTCGGAGTGCATCTATTTGCGAAGAAAACACAAATTTCAAATCAGACTAATAAAAATGAATAAAAACATACGATTTTTCTAGAGAAGAACAAAATTGATTAAGGATTATGCACAGGTACACTACAAACCCTAGAACCCATAAAAAAATCTATCAAAAACCTCAAAAATTTGAAAGATTAAATTAAATGAATATAAAGTAGAGTTTTGAAAATGTAGAGAGTAGATTTAACAATGTACATACATATATATATAAATACCTTTGGGTGAGGTTTTCTTCTTGAAGATGTTGATGTTCATTGTGTCTGCAGCTAAAGAGCTAAGTTTGAGGAGAGGAGAGAATTGTGTGTAGAAGAAACCCTAGATTCTTTCTTTGAAAAAGGAAAAAGGAAAATAAAAAAATAAAGAAAAAGGAAATCTGAGTAAAACTTGATGAACTAATTAGATGACCGTTTGAGACTACTCTCTCTCTCTCTAGAGAGAGAGAGAGAGAGAGAGTGGTGTCCTAGGGGAGCGTGCTGTTCTCCAGCCAACGCTGATCGTCCAAGTAGCCGTTATGATTTGCTGAATTACTACCATGCCCATGATTACTATGGGCACCCCAAAAAATCATAAGTAACACTCCTATTAAAAAAAAAATTAATTAATAATTTTCACCCCACTTAAATTAAATTAATACAAAAGTTAATTAAGTTATTAATAATATAGTTAATCCTTAACTAATTAAACTATCCTACTTAAATTCATCCACCATCTCTAATCATTTTCAAATTTTGTCACCCATATTCACCATTTTCAATCAACCGAGTTTTGTAAAATATTTTTGTTTGCACCAAAACAGTCATCAACACATCTATTGATCGATGCAATATAATTTCAGTTTAAACAACATTTGATTTAAAGCAAAACAAGCAAAACCTTAAGTTTAAATATGAAGAAAGTTTAGTCGGTTTTTCGTAACCGAATTGCCTACATGAATGCTTGGTTGTAATCCGCCAAATGACATTAAACACACTTGGTTGCTCTCAACCGAATGAAAGTCTAGAAAATATGTTTAATGTCATTCAGTTGAGAGCAATCGAGTGGGTTTATTGTCATTCGGCGAATCACAACAAAAAATTCATTCCTACAACTCGGTTTCAAAAAATCGAGTAAACTTTCTCCGTGCATTAAAGAAATATGATTGTGTTGTTTGTTTATATGCCTGTCGCATATGTTATAAAAATATATAAAGATTAAGATGGTGACAATTGAATAAAACAAATCATAAGTTTTTATGTGATGGAATTACAAGTTCTATTTGATGGAGATGGAGATGATTAAATATAAACATTAATGTATTGTATTTTGTTTGAAAATAAGTACTATTTATTAATGAAGTTGAGGTTAATTATTAATTATAATTATACTTTAATGTATGTTGTTAATTAATTAAGTTGAGACTTTATTTTTAATTATAACTGGGAGTGGTGTGTAGTAAATGGAAGTATTACCAAGATAAAAGTATAAAAGTAGGAGTGATAGTAAGAGTGGAGTGCTATTAAGACTTTTAGGGAGTGTCAATATCACCACCCATTATTACTATTCACATTATCATATATATATATATAATAAGTATTGCCTGTGCCAGATGGCACGTTGAAATAAAAAAAACATAATTTAACACATTTAAATTAAATATTTTTTCCATTTACTAATAATAGATTAAATCACAAGTAATTTTTTCTATACAGCGAACTATAATAGGGTTAAATAAACCAAGTATATATAACAATTATTAACATTTGGTTATTTTGTAATATGATTTTTTATATACATGTTTTTATAAAAATTATAGTTTTGCCAATATATATTTTGAGTAGCTATATAGGCATTGAAAATTTATTTTTTTTACATTTGATATTAATATTTTTAATTCTCAATATATTTTTTATATCACGATCCCTTCCGATAGGGAGAATACCTATAGGAAGAAATTGGTCACCATTAGCTTGGCAGTTTGAAATATCTAATAAAATTATGTAATTTAACTATATAAAATTTAAAAGGTTTTCTTAAATTTTTTTTAAAAAAACATAATATTGTAATCATAATGGATCTTATTTTTTAGATCTCGATGAGTATGTTTTAAATTTATAAATTTTATTAAATTTCAATTTTTAGTTTTAAAGTGATGATATTTTAAGCTTTTTAAAAGTTAGTGAGACAGAAAGTAGGGGAGAGTATTTTTGTCAATGAAATATATGTTAAGTATGATTTAATGTTTTTGTGTGAGTAGAAAATAGATCTAAAGGTTAAAAAAATCTCCAAAAGTGTTAACACAAATTATGAACCATTGATTTGGTGGAAAATTATTACAAGAAAATATTGATTTTTTGTTCCTTATAATATAGATAACTAAAGATAAGCCCCGCCCCCCTCCTCCCAAAAAAAAAAAAAAAACACTTTCGCTTTTTAAATTTTATTCTTGTATCTTTGATAAATTAAGTATGCATTTATCCCCTAAACCGATTACCATTTTTATTTAACTTTTGGTTTAAATAAAATATATTTTAGTTACACATATATTGCATATACATCTTAGACTAGTCCACATATATTATCCTACCACTTAATGACACTTAATATGACAAGTAAATTGCAAGAAAAATCTTGATATTTGAGGTCAATTTCAATATATCCTTCGAAGTTCGAGTTGTTCCAAATTAAATCATGATGTACAATTAGTGATCAAATTGAGATCTTTTGTTAACTTTCGTTTAAAACACCAAATGGCGATCCAGTGATCCACATTGGCATTAAGTTAAAAGATTATGTGGAGCTAAGCTAGAGCACGTTAATGTATTATTTCGCTTAAACCATCACACGCATATCACGTGATTCCATTTGGGGAAAAAACCCTAATATATGGTTATTGATGTGTAAACTCAATTAAAGTAAGAGATTGCTTAGAGAAAAAAATAGATAGCTTGAGCAACAAAGAAGAAAACAATTAGTGAGAGAAAAATCTTCCAATGTGTATGGAGATTCGCCGTATGAGGCCATTAAATGAGAAAGTTCAGTCCGATTATGGTGAGTTTTAATGATTTCGAAGTTTAAAAGTAACTTTTAAACACTATTTTAACTTTGTTGTGTAAAATATTATAGTTTTGTTGAAGAATCTTATTTTTTCAGCCGTTTCTTTACTGTGTCTGATTGTTTTTATGTTGTTGGGTTGGCTTTTTTTTTTTTTATGGTTTTAGACTTTTCTCAATATTTATATTGATCACAAACACCCTAAACTAGTTGAACCTGTTGTGGTACCTAACGTTGAACTTGTTGTTGTACCTAAAGTTAAACATATTCAGTCAAATGATGTTAAGGGATTGGTGAGGTTATCGAGGGAATGGTGGGAATGGTGCTATAACCTAATAAGTCATCTTTTCTGGAAGAGACAATAATAATTTATAGGGGGGAGGAGTCTAATGATGGTGATAACTTTAGCCATTCAATAATAGTGAGTATGAGAGAGATGACCAATTATTTAATGATATAACATTGACAATGAGGTGGAGTGGGGTGGGTTAAAGGGGAAGACGGTAAGTTTAATAGTTACTGGTTATGTGAGTTAGATGGGGACTATTTCCTTGATTATGAGCACTCAAATGATGAACTCAAATGTTGTAATTCATCAGATGGGGATGGAGAAAATGGAATGGGCAAGAAGAAAAAAAGGGCAGAATTCAACAAAAGCAATAAAATGGCTGATCCACAATTCAAATTTGGGATATTGTTCTTAGATTCCTAAACACGATGGTCCATTTTTATTGTGTTTAATGAAGCTATTTTGTTTCTTTAATGATGTTGTGTATATATAACATTTGTTTGTTTAACCATATTGTTTTGGTAGCTAGTAGAAAGATGATGGAAAACGTATGGGAAAATGGTGCTAAAACTATCCTAGTCACATCCTACGTGGATCGCCAATTGGTGTTTTAAACGGAAGTTATCAAAAGCTCTTAATTAGATCACTAATTGTACTTCAAGATTTAATTTGAAACAATTAAAACTTTAAGGGATATATTGAAATTGACTTCAAACATCAGGGTTTTTCTTGTAATTTTCCCTGATACGACATATTTGACTTATAATTCAATTGGTAAATCTATAATACAAATCAAAGTAATTGATTTGACTATTGTCCTAAATGGATAATCCAATCCTAAATGGATAATCAAATCTATAATACAAATCAAAGTAATTTATTAGACTATTGTCCTAATTGGATAATCCAATCCTAAATGGACAATCAAATGGTCCATAATGTATATAATAAATTAAAGAGTGTAGAGTGATCATGGGTTAATATATGCATTTGTATGTAGAAATGCAATGGGCCCCACACCTCTTCTCTCTCGCCTTATTTAGAAATGTATCCCTTTTTATCTATGCCAATTATCTCTCAACTAGACACCGAAATACACGCAATGCGTATGTATATTTATTTTCTTTACACGCACATCATCTATTCTAAAATGAAAAAAATATATATAAAATAAAAATTGTGGTTATTTTTGAGTTCAAACCCTGGGACTTACATTTTCAATAAAAACAATCATGGCGTGAATAAAATTGAAAAATATTAATTTTGTGCTATAATTACCCTTAATTATATGAGGGCCTTTTGGCTTTCTAGATTAGTATAGATATCTTTTTATTTTCAAACTCAATTTCTTATTTCTTTTCAAACTATCTTTTTCACATATTTATAATTACCCTTAATTATATGAGGGCCTTTTGGCTTTCTAGATTAGAATAGATATCTTTTTATTTTCAAACTTAATTTCTTATTTCTTTTCAAACTATCTTTTTCACATATTTATCTGGAAAAAAATATTAATAAAAATTCTCCAATTGTATTTTAGGTGCCTCATTTTTGAAATAATGTGTTATAATCAGTGTGACTCTATTTTCAATAAAAAATTATTATAAAAATTTTGATGCCCCGAAAGATTTTAAAATTTGTGTCCTTAGTTGAAATATTAAATGAGTAATGATATTAGTACTATACAAAAGTACCATAACACTTTTAAATCATTTTTAGTAACATAAAAAGTCTCGCAAAAGATCCATATGAAGTCACATAAGATGATTTAAGATTGCAAAAATATTTTTTATGGAGTGCTAATATCATAACTTGAACAATATTAGTCAATATAGTGTTTTTTAACCTCGCCTTCTCTATTTACCACACCTATCTAAAAGAAATTCTTTACATATTAGGAATAATTTTTTTTTGGTAGATCATTTAAATGAAAATAAATAAATTGGAGCTCTCCTCCGTACTCATGACACAAATGAGCATTGACATTATAGCTATCAAATTTAAAATTTAATTTAGAAGCATGAAATTAAATACTTTTAAAAAAAATTGCATACATGCGGGGGTGGACCTAATATCTTAATATTTCAAAATATTTTTTTAGACTTGATAACAATTTTTAGGATTTAAAGCAAATAAAAATAATGAAAATAAAATCCTAAATACAATGAAAATTAAAGATGCAATAAGGTGTTTGACATGTTAATCCTGAGAGGCATGAGTAGGGGTTAAACCAAAAAAAAAAGGGACAATTATAGGTTTAAAATTAGTATTACAAATTTTTAAAAAAAAATTAAGAGAAACGAGGGTAGGGGGTTGGTTTGGTGGAAAGAAATAGCTACTATATGTTTTATTATTATTAATAATATTATTATTTATGTTATTTAAAAAGAAACTGTTATACAAGACATCACACACACACACACACACATATATATATATATATTTTTCTCTTTTTTTAAAAATTATATTTAAATTTTGTCAGACATTTTTTTTTCATGTTATGTGGGGTGATTTGGACTCCCCGTCCAAGAGATGTTATTATGTTGTTAGTGACCAAACAAAAAGTGAGATTCAAAAATTATATTTATGAATATTTATATAGTTACAATCTATATAAGTTTGATCCAATTTTTTTTCTTTTAATTACTACTAGATCTTCGTGCGCACATGATGTATGTGGTGTTCAAATATAAGTAGTTTAAGAAGTAATGCAGCAATAATGTAACACCCCATGTGTTTATTTAATTATTATCAAGCTAATCTCAGCAATTAGCTTTACTTTAGCCCAATTAGCACTTCGGTGAAGTTTTATCGCGATTGGATTCGAATTGGGCAAGTTCAGAACGCTTTCGACCAAGTTTAATCTCTTGGTTCAGGTTGGCGCCGGACCGGTATGGCAAATTTAGCATACCGGTCTGCAAGTGCAAAACCCTTGAAAACTTTAGCGTCGGACCGGTATTTCTATTTTGGCATACCGGTTCGTCAGTTAAAAAGTCACAGGAACTTCGGCGCCGGTTCCCTAATTCTGCATATCGGTCCGACATACGAAAAACTCTAGCTTCGTTTTTAACAATTTGACATGCGTTGACCCTTTTATTTCCTCTTCCTCAGCCTCATTTCTCCATTCTTGCACCCAGAAGCTCTAAAGAGAAATAGAGAGTAGTTTGATGAGAAATTTTGATGCATGGTAGCTCAAATCTTCAAGTTTTATACCGAAATCACATATTTCTCAAGCTTTTTGCGAGCTGAATCCATTTCTGAGGTGTAATCATCCATTGGATTGCTGTAGGTGGTTGTTTTCGAGTTTATTCTTTCAGTCAAAGCTTATTGAGGTAGGAACTTCCCTTCCATCTTTTAAATTCGAGCATTTATTGTTGATTGAGTTGAAATACTAGATTTTCGGTACCAAATTCTTGGTTTCTCTTGCATGCACGTTGTATAGCCATAGATTATAACTTCCGAGCTTTGTTATTGATAGTATATTGGTTGTAATTAATGAAAATAAAGGCTGATTGTCCTACATGATGACATTTATGTACTCATTAGAGAATTTTGGTACCGAAATGGATAAAAACATCATGTGCATGTCCAATTCTTCATTTTTATAATTGAAATAATAAATTTTCCAGGATATAAAACACTTTTAAAATTGTTATTAGACATGCACTCAAGGTTTGATGATGTTTCTCAATTGCCTAGTGATTTCGTCTTAATATTTGGCTTATGAGACTGTATATATATCATGGTTATAACAATATGGCATTGTGATTCATTATACGCATAACAAAATCTTGATTTTCAATTGGTTGATTTGTACACCTGAGTTGATTATCAAATTGTATAACATGGTTAAGCTTTTTAATATATAAGACAACATTTGGATAAATGTTTTAACAAATTAAACCAATCGCGGTGATGTAATGAGTTTGTTGGAACTGGATAAGCACCGGTATAAAAATGCTTGAGTTGACATTATTGCACAGGCCCATGGGAAGATGAGTACCGTGAAATCTAGTTACCAGTGCACTGACCCATGAAAAGATGGCGTGCGTTTGAGTGTAGTAAATTCCGTTCTAGTATCAGATATTAGGTCGAGGAGGATGAGGAGGTGGATGGGCGTTTATACAGTTATCGAGTGAAATGTAACTTTGACAACAAATTTACATAAATTGTGACAGATAAATGGTTTTCATGTAAATCGGTATAAACTTGGAAACCTTTGTCAATTATGGAAATTTATTATTCTTCATACTATGATATGTTCATGCATTGTATTTCCTTTTCCCTATAGTTTTTACTGGGCTAGTTTTGGCTCATTCCCTCATTTATCTTTCAGGTATACCGCGTGGTACGGGTAGAGGTCGTAAACTAGGTCCGGGTTCATCTTATAGCCGTTTTAATGCCCTTTTAGATTTTAACTCTTGTATTATCTATGTTTGTGGGACTTGTAATCTCTAATTTAGTTTGGAAACTTTGTGATAACTATGGATGTAATAGTTGTATTTCGAACTGGGTTTTTGTTTGGAATCCGGTGTGTCAGGGGATTATGTTTTGTATTATTGTGTTGGATTAGTTCATGTTTGGATTGTAATTCTGATTATGATGTATTCTATACCTTTGTGATGGTTTAGTTTATTGAACATGATGGTATTTCTTTGAGATACGGATACTTCATGCTGAATTTTTGTTAGAATTCTTTGTTTTAATACACGTTATTGGTTCTAATCATTTGTTAATATGTTGTTAATCTAGTATAGCATCTGTTAATATCTACTTAAATTAAGCGAGTTGTTACAAGTAAAGAACCATATTACTTTCACTGGTAGTAAGGATTCAAATTTTGTTACTTACATTATGATACAAATATTATACTAAACGGAAGTTAGCAAAAGGTCTTAATTGGATCACTAATTGTACTTCAAGGTTTAATTTCGAACAATTAAAACTTCAAGGGAGATATTGAAATTGACCTCAAACATCATAATTTTTCTTGCAATTTACCTTGGTACGACATATTTGGCTTGTAGTTCAATTGGTAAATAACTCCATAAGTTACAGAGAGGTCTATAGTTCGATTAATCTCCTTATCCTAATCTCGATTCTCCCTCCTCAAATATATTTATATGTCATAATTTATGATGTTTTGGGTTCTTTGTTTAAGTGTCAACAAGTACCCTCATTCTTTTGGCATTGCAATAGTGAAGTCTCATCTTATGTGTTGGTCACAAGGTAAAAATAATCACATTGAACCCTCAAATATAATTGAAAAATTCAACATGATTTTCTAATTTTGAGAAGAATTCGCAAGGTCAAGTTTCTTTTCAAAAGCAAGAATATAATTACTAGATGGATTAAGCCGAAAGAGGGGACTGTGAAGTTAAACTTTGATGGATGTTCAGTGTGGAATCTTGAGTGGAGGAGACAACCTTCTAAGAATTCACTTAGGAGGTGTCATATGGGCACAAGCCTCTTTTTTTGATGTACAAACCAACATGGTTACTAAGTGCAGGGCAATGTTAAGAAGAAATGAGGTGGTGTACATAAGAGGGGTGGTCTAATATTATAAGTTCTTTGGAGTTCCTTGGTGCATATACAGTTTATGAATTTAAAGAGATTTTTCGGTTGATCACTAAAGAACAGTTCTAATTTATTCATACTTACAAAGAGAACAACAATGGGGGCTGACTACTTGGCTGACTTAGGCCGCATTTTGAATTTTGGGGATTTCTCGAAAGGAATTTTAAAGCTAGATATATAGGTGCGTACTTCTAAATTTAAGATGTAATTTTTTTTAAAAATTATTGATACAAATGCTTTTGATTGCAATAAAATTTTAGGGTGACTGTTGCGCCTTGTAATGATCTAAATATATATATATATATATCTCATCACGTATCATTTGTTAGTATTACCGGCTTAGTTATAATACATGACAATTATTTTACGTATTTATTAAATTAGTAAAGTTGCCTCTTTCCTTCTTTTCGACCTCGAACTACTCTTACTTTTTTTTTCCCACTACCACTATCGCCTCTCCTTGCAGTTCCACACTTTCATTCCCAAATTCACCTTGTAAATCATTTGCCATGTGTATCACCTCGAGCCTTTCTATATCTAATCTAGTCATGAATTCGTAGTTTCAAGTTAAGATGTTCTATTAAAATATGAAGAGATAATTTCTTAAATTTCCCCAAGGCCGGTGCAACTCTGTTTTCTTCATTAATAATAATATAACGATTTCATATTCATAAGTCCTACAAATAATTACATTGTATTCCACATGTCGCGTTGTGCTGTGTAATCCACTTTTGGTTGACATTATATCATATAATTTCTAGTGTATAATTAACATTATACAATTTGCAAACATAAAACAATTCTATAATTAAAATACATCAATAAATTTCCTCCAGGTGCATTATGACGTAATTTCATTTAAAAATGTCAAAATTGGAATTTTACCAACTTCTCATTAATACTATTATTACAAAATTTGATTTAAAAAAAATGGTCAGTAATATTAACACTCTACAAAAAATATTTTACCACTTCAAAATCATCTTTAATGACATAATAAGTATCACAAGAGTACTTTGTCTACTGCTAATATTATTTTCTTAAAAAATTTAATATGGAATTGATCCCACTTTTCGTTTGAATTATGATACGCTGTTAGAATCTTATTATTTCTATTTACATTTACTATTTGGTAAAAGCAGTTCTTTGGAATGGGTTTTTCTTTCGACTTTCTTTAGCGCTAGTTAAAAGCTCCTCTCCTAACTCCTAACCTAGTTGGTAGCTCTATTATTTCATAGTAGCTCAATTTTTAAGTAGCTTTATATTCTATTTTTAAACTCAATTCGATCCTTATCTTAATGATTCAAGGATAAGACTCATTATCAATTGTTAAGTCAATTGACTAGGGGTGTGCAAGATAACCGAAAAATCGAAAAACCGGCCCGAACCGACCCGAATCGGACCGAAACCGACGGTTTTGTTAACTTGCGGTTCATTTTCGGTTTGTTGCTTAAAGAACCGACTGCCATCGGTTCGGTTGGTGGTTCTCGGTCAAGAATACCGGCCAAAAACCGAATCAAACCGAACCGAGATATATAAATTACATGGAAGAACCCTAGGTTTTTATTTACATACCACCCCTTTTATTATCTCCTCCTATTTTTTTTCTTGAGTTAAATGGGTTTTGAGATTAAAATTGTTCATTTCTATTACATCTTATGTTGTGATTTATGAAAATAAGATTTCCATAACAAGTTAAATGGGTTTTGAAAATAAAATTCTTCATTAAAAATCCTCTTACACTAAAACCGAAACCGACACAACCGACCTTGCCCGAAACCAACCGGTTTCTTCCCTTTTCGGTTCTGTCTCGGTTCCTAATTATGAAAAACCGACTTGGTCGGTTCGGTTTCCAGTTAAGCCGCACGGTTCGGTTAATCGAACCGTGCACACCCCTACAATTGACCCAATTAAACCTGTTAATAAACATATTTATGTATTAAACACGCATAAACATACACACATATATAGTATTATACATGTATGAGGCACACATATATATAGAGAGAGAGATAGTAGTTCCAAATTATATGCTTGTTGATATTTTTTATGTGGATATATATTATTAATAATGAGTTTTGGTTGGGGTTAATGTAACGAATATTAACTTTTCCAATTTGTTAATTATTGTATTTTATTAAATTAGCACTAATATAATGACCAAAAAGTATTAGAAATCCCCCAATTAAATTACAACTTAGTGTCAATCTACGTACGCGCATCTTGTTATCATATCGTATCATATTTTGCAAAATTTAAATTGTATTGATATTTTTCGAAGAGTCCAATTTATACACAAGCCGCGCTGGGTCATGTTTAATTTGCACCCGGAATAATTTTTTTTTTTTCTTTTTCTTTCTCCATTTTCATTCAAAAATTTGAACCATTGTAACATCCTAATTAATTCAAAAAAACATCTGAATTATTGCTCATAATTAACTAAAACAAATATTGGTTTAAATGTCCATATTAATCACTATAATCCCTTACTTGTGTATGAATTGGACTCTCCTCTACTTGCACAATACACACAATTTTTTATAGCAAATACCACACATAAGTTCCTCATACACACTACTAAACATTCCTTCTGTCTACTTGATGATATTGTTCAAACACTGATTCAGTTCGTCGTGAATAACACCTGCTGTGCTTAAGGTAAATACTCAAACTCGTTTTATCCTGAGAAAAAGACGCCGTAAGCAGTCTCTAAGCACCACCAGCGAGGCAGCGTAATTGTTTTAAGGAAATTGTGTGGTACACAAGACTCGGGTCAAATTTTTTTAAAATTTTTACATTTGCTAATTGTCAATTGTATTAATACACGGAATTCTCTAACAAAAAAATATATGTGAGCTGTGCAGTCAGCGGTGGTCATAAGGAATAAATGGATCATGTTTTCGTTTTGTATCCTTGGGCGAGAGAAACATAGAATAATATTCTTGGCGATAAAACTAAAAATATTTTGGCAAGACACAGCTTAAGTGGGCGTTTTATTTGTTTATGTAAAATTGCAAATCTTATCTCGGAACCAGAACTTTTTTTTAGGTGAATCATATTTTTCACGTTTGTAGGTATATATAAATAGAGGCAATGGGTTACCGAAGTGCCACCACCACCATCACCACTACAATCTCTCTCCGGAGTTTCGATAATTATTACTGAAGTGACATGAACTCATCGAAGCTCCGAAAACGTAAGTACTGCAAATCTATTTTTACACTAAATCCGCAAACAACTAATGATGCATATTCATTGCAAATTTGTCTTCGCACTAAATCATCAAGCAACTAATGATACATATTTTAGTACAAATATGTTTTTTCACTAAATCTGTAAGCAACAAATGATGCATATCTTAGTGTAAATCTATTTTTGTACTAAATACTCAAGCAACTCGTGATATATTGCTAGTGCAAATATGTTTTTGCATTAAATTCGCAATTAACTAATGATTCATATTTTAGTACAAATCCATTTTTACATTAAATTCGCAAGCAATAAATGATACATATTTTAGCGCAAATATATTTTTTCACTAAATTCTTAAGCAACTCATGATATTTTTTTTTTCAAAACTGTTTTTGCACTAAATTTGCCAACAACTAATGTTATAAATTTTAGTGGAAATATATTTTTGCACCAAATCCGTATACAAATTAAGATATACATTTTGGTGCAAATTCATTTTTGCACTAAATTCGCAAACAATTAAAGACGCAAATTTGAGTGCAAATTTATTTTTGCACTACATAAATATTCTTGCTGAAGCTCCCGCGTCCTTGTTAGACAATGGTTGCCAGAGCTCCAGTGGACGATGGTGGCAGAGGCAGTTGGTGGGGCTTGACAACGACCAATGATAATAATAAAAAAAAATATTGTGATAAGGATATAATTGACTATTCAAAAAAAAGGTGCATCCTTTTAGACTTTTAGTTAACAAAGATTTGAAAATTGTCCTTGTAATTGAAAATTGTCAATATAATTAAAACAAATTGTATGGGAAGTTCTCTATTTATTTTGGAATAATAAGGTCTCCTAACATAATTATAGATAATGTACTTAGAATATATTTTTTCATATAAATAAGTACACACAAATATAATATATACACAATTAAGTATGTGCTGAACAAGTGGGCATGTCCAGTAGTAGAGAATTTTGCTTAAACCAAGAGGTCTCTCAATTATCTGTATGTCAAATTGGTAAATGGAAATGTGAATTACCTATGCGCTATGTAAATCTGTCGCTGGACATGGTTGCCTTTGATTATTGCTTGGTGTTTTGGGATGATAGGAATGCGATGGTGTATGGAACCCACTGAAACCAACGTTTATAATTTCTAATCATGCACACTGCCATTTAGAGGCATATAAAGATGCAATCCGTGTTGAGGCGGTCAGGCAGTGTTCTTCCCGATCTCTTTGAGGCATATAAAGCTGCAATACATGGTGAGGCGGTTAGGCAGCGTTCTTCCCAATCTCTTCAATGTACATTTAGCGCACAATGGATCCCTCCTCAATTTGATACCTATGAAGTAAATTTTGATGTACCGACTTTTGTAGATCTTGGATATATCATATATGCATTGACATTGGCATGGCCATTCAGAATCATTGCATTGAGCTTATGTAGGTTGTCTCAAAGAATGTGTTAGGATTGTTTAACGCTCTTATGATCGACCTAGGCGGAATTTATTGTTGTAATAAATTTTAATACTCGCAAGCGCACAAATCAATTTATAGTGTAGCGTATAAGCGAGGTTGATCCCATATAGACTCAAACAGTATGTTTTATAATTATCTTGTTAATCTTTCACTAATCCATAATCTAGCCAAGAATAATTGGTGAAAATCAAACTCATAAAATAAATAAAATAAAATAAAATAAATTAAAGCAAGTAAATTAAATCAATAGAACTAAATTAAATACTATTAAGCAAGATAATAAAATTAATGAATTAACTGACTAGGGTTTTGGAATCATATATTTCATATCATCTTCCATTAAGTATTCATGCGCATAAACTCTACTCTTATCTCGCACTAATTTGGTCTCTCGACTTTATTATATGCGAAAAATAAAATCATTCAAGTCCAATTAATTAATGAAGACCAATTGTAATTTTTTCACAACCAAACTAATGTATAAAATCAAAACACTCACTATCTCCGTTATCTCGCACTAATTTGGTCTCTCGACTTTATTATATGCGAAAAATAAAATCATTCAAGTCCAATTAATTAATGAAGACCAATTGTAATTTTTTCACAACCAAACTAATGTATAAAATCAAAACACTCACTATCTCCGTCAAAACACACCTTATCCGCTCTTAACAAATCATAAGGTGAATCCAACAAAAAGTAATGAGAATCTAACTTTATTTTTTTTTCAATTAAAATAGGCATCCAATAGGAAAATTTTTATTTAACATTAAAGAATTAAATTGCTATAGTCAATTGGCATGAATACATGCAAGGGAATCAATTAAATATACTCATCCTAACCCTAGCACAAATTTACGCTAGCATGATAAAAATTAAATAACAAATAAAATTGAAAAAAAAGTTTACTTGGCATTAATTAAACTGAAGAATCAATAAAAATTCAAATCTCTCTCTCTCTCTAAAAATGGTAAATCTTAATTAACGCCCCGGCTTCTTCCTCCATCATTGACGGAAACCATTTATATCTCTCTCTCTCTAAAATATGTGGTGTTATTAATGATTTATATTAAAGTTCTTCGAATTAATCTACTGAGTTTTGACAAATTGATACAATATTTAGACCAATGGAAGTTATATTGTGTAAACCGTGAAGAAAATACAGATTACAGACTATACATTAACTCCAAAAGTAATTCAACAAGAGAGGATTCAAATTTTTTTTATTACATAGAAGAGTGTATTACAATTCAATTAATCAAGCGTCAAGATAAAGCCTGAAATTGTGGTGGTGTTTTTTTTTTCCTTTTCTTTTCATTTTTCTAAAGCAAAACAGAGTGTTGATTGTTCAAGAAAAATGTTCCAAAAGTGATGCCCTTCATCTGAATATACATTTTCCAACTTTCAACTTTTAGGTATAAACTTAGAATTAACATGCAAAAGGAAATGACAGAAACAAGATTTTGACAACACAAATATGATCAATGAATGATTTGAATCTCTTCAATCTTAGTAAATGATGAATATGAAGTATTATAATGGATTGAAGTGTGTAAAAATGAGTTTAGAACATCCTATATATAGCCCTTAAGTTAATATATCCGTTAGAGACTTTTTAGGAACAGGTTGTGTGCAAAAAAGTGGGGCAAGAATTTATTTTCCAACGACTAGTTTTGTTGACCAAAAATTCAAATTTGTTTTGATCATTTCTTTTAATCTGACCATTGAATCATGCTCAAATTTTGGTCATAAGTTCTAAGAGATGTTGAGTAACTACTTTCAAAATTTTAAAGTGATCGGAGTCCGGAAAAGCCTCCATTAGACTATTAAATCAAAGTTGTGTCAAAATTAAACGAATTTTAAATGTAAAATAAAAATATTTTTACAATTTAGTTCCAAATACAATTCTAATGATTTTTGAACCTTAAAGATATATTTCTAAGATACTTATTTTTATGAGAGCTTAAAATATAATTATTTAAAATTAATATGAATTTATTTTGAAACTCGGTCTTTGTAAAATGATGTTTTTTAAAGAAATTTAATTCCAAGCTTGTTTGAATCAATCTTTAAAAAATGCATGAATACGTTTGAGCTATAGAGATTGATCAATCAAGAAACTTAACATAAATCCTAAGCATTGACTCAATTATTGAATTAACGACTCTTCGAATGCTTTGATTTGTTTCTTTAATATGATTTTCACTTGCATCATTTGCCTTTAAACTTTTTCATCTATTCATTTGATCTTTGTTCTTCATGAATTGCATGAGTTCTTGTGAGAGTAAAGAGAATCTCGTGGAGTGGTGATACACTTGATAATTTTCGATTTTAGTTCTCGGGATATGTTGGGAAAAAACAATGCAGTTTGTTAAATTGGTTTAAATCAAATACATTTAAAATACATGTAAAATACACATGATTAACTTTTTGTCATTATCAAAATAAGATTAAGACATTCTAGATTAACATACTTCTTTCTGATACTATGTTTATTTATACACATAACATTCTAACAGCATTATCGAAAATGACCTGTGAAGTTTTTCAGTTAAAATATCGACCATCACCTTCTAACACCAACAACCCATTCTTGTAATCCTTAGGAGACAACGCATTAAACAATGCCTATTTATAAATAAAATTAAATAAAAAGCTCATGAAATTTCAAGACTATTTTTTATTTTTAATATCAAACTCTCGCCCTTTTCACCATTTTTCAATTTGGGTTTTATGGTGATGAGAAATTAGAGTTCTTGAGTAGGGATAAATTAGGTCTAAATCGTGTATATATACAGAGATTAATTTTTGTAATGGGTGGAGATGGTGGTTCGCTGGTGTAGCGACGGTAGAGGTGGTGATGGTGGTTGCGAAATGGGTGGAGATGGTGATAACATGGAGGTATACAGAGAAATATGTAGGATTTAGAGAGATAAAGAGAAATGGTGTTTGTGAATTTTAAAGAGAGAGAAATATAATTATAATTTAATTTTAATTAGTAGATATACATATCAATTTTGAAAAATGTAATATTGTGAAACTTTGTTTAAAATTTACATAATTTAAAGATGAATTAACCGTAAGATATAATAGATAGAAATAAAATCACCCATCGAAAATTACTTTAATCATTGTCGTTCATACAGTCATTCTTGGATATGTCCGGCTTGTAATTCGGTGGTTGCATGATTGTCTAACCAGAAATGCTAGGGAGTTGAGGTGTCCCAAGTTCTGTGTGTTTGGATTCGTTCCCATTTTTAAATTAATGAAGTTGTACGTTTTGTTGCTTGTTTCAAAAATAAACGTATATACGTACAAATTAAATATTGAGTATATTACTTTTTTTCTCTTTTCTTTTTTGCATTTTTCTTCTTAGAACATTACATTCATTGTTTTTTCGCAACTTAAACCACATTCGTTGCTAGCTACATAATATTTTTACAGTCGCCGGAGTTCGACGTAAGGAGCTTCCAGTCAACCCATAATTGAACTCAGGGCTTGATTGTGCACGAAACTCTTGTATAGTTTAGAATGTTTTGTTCACAAATGACATTGTAAAATTAGGACTTAACTCTTCTCTATAACTCTTCCATTCAATTTCCTACAATGGGTCCAATTGGAGAGTTAAACAATTTAAATTTGCCATGAAACTTGGTCGAGATGATCATTGTAATAATTAGATCATCTCAAAAATAATTCATCAAAAAATTCAAACTGCAAGTGCGTTTAGTAAAATTTTGATACATACGATAAAATTATTGGTCCATTAAAATTTTAAATGAACATCTCAACAAATTCTAAATTGAATCTTCTAATGAATTTTGTGAAGATAATATACTAATTATAATAATCATCTCCACCAAGTTTTATGAAAAAAATTAATCTATATATATTATCCCCGAACTGAACTCCAATGAGAGAAATTGAACTGAGAAAGTAATGAAAAAGAGCCAAAGTCCATAAATTAAGTAAAATAGTTTAAAGTTTTAGGGCCTGTTTGGTGGCTATCTCTTTTTTTTTTCCTTCAAATTTTAAAAACTCAACTCAAAATCAATTATACTTTTACACTTCCCAAAATTTATTTCACTTTACTTTCTCTCTCTAAAAAAAATTTTTTTTTAAAACACCATAACTTTAAATTCAAAATTCAAAATTAAATAAAAAATATATATTTAAAATATACTCGTCGAGATCTATAAAATAAGATCCATTGTGACTATTTTTTGGAATTTTTTTATGAGATTTTTAATTGGTTGAAAAAAACTCAAAAAAAAAAAACCAAATACACTTTTCAACATACTTCAAAATTCTACCAAACATCATACTTTAAAATCTCAACTTAAAAACTCAACTCAAAATATCAACCAAACATCACCTTAGGCTTCGTTTGATAACAACATGAAAAATGAAAAGAAAAACACTTGGTTTATGTGAAACATTAAAAAATAAATTGAGGCATATATAATAAGTTACCCTCCATATTATGCTCATTTTTATGAGTAGATGTTCTCTATCTTTCATTACTTTTTGTGGGAAAAATTTCTTTCTCAACTCCAAAAGAATTTTGTTTTCATGGAAAAAGTTAAAATATAAGAAGATATTTCACCACGTATCTCAACATTTTACTAAATATATTCATAATTACCGGTGTAACTTGAACATTGTTTGAACAAATATGTTCTCAATTGCCAATATACGTAACCTAAACCCGTAGAAACTCTCAATTACATCTTTAACATACTTAAGCCTTGCTTTAACAAATATTCCCCAAAAGAATTAAGTTAATCCGAACAACTCTTATTTTTAGATAAAATTATCTACAATCTATCATTTCCTTTAAGAACAAATTATCCTTGGAATTATTATTACTTAAATTAAACAATGACTTGAAGTGAATTATTTTCTCAAGAAGTCTAGTTTATCACCATTGTATTTACAAATCTATAATACGCTTAAGTAGATTTCTACAATTGATCAGCCAATTAAATTGATATAAAATTTTCAGAGGTAAAAGTAATCCAAATCGATTATGAAAAGATCGAATGATATTGCATTGGTGATTATTATGTATCTAAAAACAAGAAACCTACGTACTTCAAAAGAGAAAGTTAAATTGTTTCATCAAAAGATTGGTAAGTACGCTTATATAGAGTCTAGTATCACGTGTTTGTGCGATTACTAGCGACAATATATATTATAGATAACTTCTTTTTTTCGAAAAAGAGATTACTCAAAAGCTAAATATCTATTAAATCAGTCTAAAAAAAAGAACCGTCAAACTAATTAACAAAATCATTCTCCTATCTTCAAAACAACTTACCAATACTCCCACCTAATCCATGGAAAACCTTCGTACTAGGAATATATATATATATATATATATATATAATAGCTTGGGATTCAAGATAAGATCATCTTTATAATTCACAACCAATGGATATTTTTCCTCCCTTATGTTTTAGCATTCAAGTAAATTAATACCCATTTCGGTTACTCTTATAAATAATCCTAATTTTAATATATGTTCAATCAAGGACATATATAATTGGATTTCACAGTTTTCATAATATATTAATCAAAAATAAAGAAAAAAAAAACTGGGCTAATTACAAAACTTTTGTATTGATTCCAAAAGTTTGAGGTAAATCCTAATTTGTTTAAAGAAAAAAAGGGTTTTCTACAATCGATCTTCCAGAAGTGGGTTAATTCCTAATTTTCTACATCTTAAATCAATAAAGGTTAGGCCATGTAATGTAAGTTATGTAACTTGTGGGAGTATTTTATTTTATTTTATTTTTTGGTCAAGGAGAGTGGGTATAAACAAAAGCCCTTATATATATATATATACATAACATTTCCAAACCGTCACATGTATTTGCTTGAAAAAATTGTAATGGGCAGAAGAAGCATCAAAATACAAAATCCTTCATATTACTATACCCAACACAATCATCATCATCATCATCTACTTGAAATTATAATCTTCACTTTAAGCTTATTATTATTATTGGCTGCAGCAGCATCTTCAAAAGAACCTGTGGGATACGGTTACGTGATTAGATCTGTGACCCTTCATTCCTCCGGAAAATCGTTGACTTCTTATCTTAAGCTCATCAAGAACTCCTCTGTTTTGGGGCCTGATGTTCAGATTATCAAACTTGATGCCAGGTATTCTTGTTACTAATCTTTAATTTCACTTTGGGCTTAAGGCATTTTTTTTATGCAAAAATTATATTTTCAAACTATGGGTATGGATATGTAAGTATATATAGGCTCCGTTTGATGACAATATAAAAAATGAAAATAAAAATATTTGATTTATGTGAGATGATAGAAAATAAATTGAGACATGTGATACATATCTTCTTATGTACTTTTTAACATTTTCCATAAAAAAAAATTTCTTTAGAGGTTGACATTTACTCATGAAAATAACAATGAGATATATGGAGAACATCTCTTCACATGTTTTGACTTATTTTCCAACTTCTTATATAAATCAAGTGATTTTTTCATTTTTCATATTATTATCAAACGAAACCATAGTATAAAAAACTTTCTTGATAGCCAATTCTTAGGAAAAACATTTTCAAAGAGATTGTCTATTGAAAAATTTTATAAAAAAATATTTAGCAATTTTTTATACAGTATGAATCTTATTTGGTAAGTTTTGATTAATACTTTTTTAATCATATAAAATTTATAAAAAAATAATTTATAAATTTAAATTTTTTAAAAGCTTGAAATAAGAAAATAGGTAGATAAAAATGATGACGCGACATTGTAACATCACCTTGCTAGTCATTATGAACAATTGCATTAGAGTGCATTTTTTGATGGATGTTACTACTGCAAAAATAATTATGGTTATTATCAAAATAATGTACAATATACTATAAACTACAACTTATCAAAATAGTAATTCACTTTGGTAAAGGTATAATTACTTTGGTTTACCCTTTTTTGATTCCTTGTTTATGCATCGTGTATTGCATCTTATTTTTATCAAATCACGGTTGCATTGGAGATGATGTTGGATGTGCTGAAAACATAACATAATAGTAATTTTTTTATTTTGCTTTATTTTATTTTTTTGAAAAGGAATAGCAAACTTAGATAAAATCAAACTCCAAAGTATCCAAAAGGAACGAAGGGGGAACAGACTCCCACCTTCGAGAGTCAGAAAAAGAACCAGCTTCTCTCACTAGGCGATGAGCAGCTTGGTTCGCTGATCTCTTCACAAACACAAAAGAACACTTAGAAATATCGCCTATCAGAGTTTTGCAATCGTTAACAATGATATCAAAGTAAGTCGTAGAAGCAGAACTACCATTAAAGGCATTAATCAAGAGTAAAGAATCTGTCTCTACTGTTATATCGTTGTACTCCGTCCTCCTCAACCAAAGAAGCACTTCTCAGCAGCTAATGGCTTCAGCAAGAAGTGGGTCTGCAGGAGCATTTAGGGTACCATTCATAGCGCCTTTTAAGTATAATCAGTATATGAATATAGTCGGTGTTCGCCGTTGGGGGATGGAGAAGGAAACTGAGCAATAAGCCAATTATTTTTAACTACGTTACGCTTTTCCTCTAACCTAGGTACTTAACTACATTCTGGGTGCAACTTAAGTTGCATTTGTTTTTTGACTGAACCTGGAATTTAAAGTGTGAATCTGAATTTTTAATTTTATTTTGTTTTATATCTAAATGAAAATTTTAAATAGAACATTATATATATATATATATTACTTTGATCATTTTACCTTTATTTTTATCTTTTAAAATATGACTAAAAGGAAGTTGAGATGAGAGCAAAATGATAACAAATAATGATTAAGTTTTTATTAAAACTCATAGGTAATTTTACCTATGAATGGTTCAGACTGAATATAAAAAATTAAGCTCTGAAACATCTTTAACAAAACAAGCTCATTTTAGCACTTGTGATATCTGACCTTAGGAGTGTAAAACAAACAGCCCCTTAATAATATTTAACCATGTCGAATTTGTCCAATATTTTTATTTGGACATAAACGGTTATATTTTTTTCTTCTATCTTTTCTTTCAGGACACAAAAATTTACTCTGAGTACAACTCCAAAGGTAAAACATTTTTAATAAAATACTTAAATTATTTTAAAAGCTGGCCAAATTAGTAAAGCTAAAAGTTAATGGTTTGAGACATAGAAACAACATATATTTTGTGAACGTTTTGAGGATTGAGCTTTGACTTTGGCATCTAACTCACATGGTTTCGGTTTTTTGGTTCTCATGGAATTAGGTTTTTGGATGAGGAAGAAAAAAATTCACAAAAGTAATAGAAATGTCTCGAAATAATTTACTAGATCGCCATTTCTTATAATTTCGTCTAAAAACTTAATTATTCGTTCGGTTATTTTAATTTTCTTATGAAAGGGACCTTTGTATATATATATATATATATATTTTGGACAAACCTTTGTATATTATAATATTAGGATATGTCCGTGCTCAAGGGTACGAAATAGTAAGTAAAATAACAATTATAAATAAAATGAACCTTTAGATTTTTCTGAGACAATTGTGACTTTTGAATTATAAAAGTTAACAGTCAAATCAATAAATAGTAAATTTTTGATTTGTATCATAGACTAGGGTATGCCTGTGCCTGAGGGCACAAAATAGAAAGTAAAATAACAATTATAAATAAAATAAAAATTTATAAATAAAGTGGACCTTTAGAATTTTTTAAGATAATTGTTATCTTTAAATTGTAAAAGTTAGCTGTCAAATCAATGAATAGTAAATTCCTGATTTATATTATAGATGAGTAAGATACTATAAGGCCTCGTTTGGTTCACGTAAAGAAAATCAATTTCTTTATCTTTCCCATGGAGATGGGAAACTAAATTTCCTGTCAAATTTCTTTTTTTGTGTTTGGTAAACCATGAAAAGTATTTAGGTAAGAGTATTATTGTCTAAAATTTGTGTAATAAATGCTTGAAAATCACATGGAAAAATCAATCACATATGTTTTGGGAGGAATGGTTTTACCCCCTACTTTCCCCTCTCTCAGAAAAGTGTTTTCGGAATTTGTGCTTGCCAAACAAAAGAAAGGAACAACTTTCCTTTCCCAAGGACTAAAATCTGTGAACCAAACGAGGCCTAAAAGTAAAGTAGATAATTATTTGTATAATATTTTGTGTCCAATCAAATTATTTTCCTCCCTCTATATAATAAAGTGATTTAATTACACAAACGCGGTTTCTTTTAAAAACGAAAAAGGAGAATTTTGAGTGACACCATGCAATGCGGTGGCGTAATTTATGCAGAACACAAATTTTAAACATTATTTTTATTGACTTAATGGTGGACATCTTCATTAATAACCTAATCCTAGTTATGTTGATAATTTTTTCAAAACAATAATAATAAGGGCAAAATAGGTACATTACATAATTTAATGTCGTAATCAAATGTGGTAGATCACTTTCACCAAATTTTATAAAAAAAAATTAAGCTAAAGCTGTGTATGACCAATTTCAATCATCAAGAAATTATGTTAGACTTTTGAATTATTTATTTTAGACATGTAGTCTCTTTTCTTAATAAAAAATATACTTTCAAGAAGGTTCAAACCTTAAATATTTAACAAAATAATTTGTTACTTAACCACTAAATCACTTACATCTTTATATTATTTTTTAATTTAAACTAAATATATTTGAATAACACACATCGCGTGTGCATGTAATATATATATATATTTCAACTGGTGCATCATGAACAAATTAGAATATTGTTAGCTTTTGTGATGGATAAATATGCTTCTCATATTTAAAATTTTTTACACTGTATTGTAAAATAGTTGACAGTCTGTACTTTTATGGGATTTCTTTAAAAAGGTTTTCTATAAAAGAATTACAGAATAATACTTTTATAAATTAAGGCCTATTTTTTTTACCAAACTTTAAAAGTAGTGCAACATTAACTTTGCAGTAGATTTTTGAATTGTAATATTTTATGGTATTGTGCAAAATTAAGTTTGCACTATATGTTTTTTAGTAGATTACTATATCTAAGTGTTTAATTGACTTAGTTTTAGATTTATTTTAACAAGTTATAAATTTAAACCTCTTTATTAATAAAACACACATGCTTTTTTTTTTCGGTTATGTAAAATTAAGTTTGTACTCCTTGTTTTTTAATTAATATATTAATATGTATTGAAGTTTATTTGATGTTACTTTAAAATTACATGAGTGACACATAAAAATATATTAGTTAAAAAAATATAAAGACATCATGCAAAACAAATTTGCATTAATTTTTTTAGATTGCAAAGTTAAATTTGTACAAAACACAATTTTGTGCAAAAATAAGTGTGCACAAAACATAGTTTTGGTCAAAACCCTTATTTTAAAACATAATTAATAAACAAGCCCTTATTTAAAAAAAAAGAAAAGAAAAAAAGAGACCCTTTTTTCAAAAAAATATTATTCCCTAAATATTTTGTGAAAAACATTGTCACATAAGGCCTTTTGCCCCATTTTCAAATATTTTTATGATCTTTATAAGCACGTTGAAGCTAAGTGAAGTTAACATTTGTTGTAATGTTCTAGCCTTGTTAATATTAAGGGATTGATGAGGGTATCATAATATTTTACTCACCACTACATATACCATAATTTAAATGTGGGGTGTTTTGGCGAGTCCAAAAATCGAAAAATTCAATTGAATCGATTTGTTAAACATAGAATAAAAAAGACAAAACAAAGAAACCATTATGAAACCGACTATATTTGGTTTGGATTTGGGGCATGCCGATGCAAAACTGAATCGAGCCAAACTAAAGTATTGCATATATGGATTAAAAATAATATTATTTAATTATCTAAAATTTTATGTTCCTAAAATTTGGAAACTCTAGTGAGAATCCAACTCTTTGAGCTATCATGAATATTTGAGTAATATTATAAATGTAAGAGTTAATGTTTTTCAATCTAAAATAAGTAGAAGCAAATATAGTGTAATTATTTTTTTTTTGAGAAAAATAACTGTTACGGTATGATTTATTTTTAATATAAATATATATGAAAATTGAATAAAATCGAACCGAAAAGTTTGGTTCCGATCTGGGTTCCGAAAATCTAGAAGCCAAAACCAAAATAAAATTGAAACGGATCCTTCAAATTCAGTTTGGGTTTGGCTCTCTTAATTTCCACCCCGATGAAAACAAAAAACACTCCTATTTACAACCACCAATACGTATATGTGGTGATAAGGATAAAAGTTTATTGTGCTTTCATCAATTTCCTTAATATTATTGCATTCTTGTTTCAAAAAAATGGTAAAATGTGAACTGTTTTATAAATATTTGATAAATTAATATAAAACGGAAGCATAGGAATTGTAGTGGTAGATTTCCTATTTTGCCTATGCATTTATTATTTTATTTAAAAAAGGTTGTTGACCAAACTCGAATGTGTGAATTTTTGGTTAAAAGTTAAAATGCGTTACCACTAAGGGTGGAAATCAGTCGATTCAGTTCGGTATAAGGCATTTATCGTTATTAAAACCGAACCTGCAGACATGGCACCGGGTTTATAGGGCGGTTTTGGACTTTTGGTGGATGGGAAACAAAACCAAACCGGCCGGTATTTCGGTATCTTCCAATTTTTTTTAGTTTTCGGTAAAATCGGTTTCTTTCTGGTTGTTGATGGTCTTGTTTTTTCCGTCTCCACTCTCCACTCTCCAATATTTTATATTTTTTATTTCTTTATTTTCCGTATTTTAAGTTTACCAAGATCAAAACAACACTTTTTTTCCCCTAATTTGCAAAATTCACCGTTTCAAGCAAAAAAAAAAAAAAAAAAAAGCTCGGTCTTTTTTGTTTCCAATTTTTGATAATTAAATAGGTCAACTCAAAACCAATTATTTCGAACCAGTTTTGGTTGGTTTCAATTTTTTAACTTATTGATCCCTACCCCTAGTTTCCATTAAACCAACAATATTTTTAGGTTCAACTCTTCCCATTCTAGACTAAATTGATGTGTACATGAAAATAAAACGTGCAAGCGCATCGCATGTATATTCGCATCTAGTATTTAATTAATAAATTTAAGTATGTCACATGTATAATCAACCCAATAAATAAAGTTGTCCAATATATAAACTAAAGGATAATTTTTGCCAGTTTTGTAAAATCACGAAATCGCTTTTCACATTTCAAAAATTACAATAAATGATGTTTAAAGAAAAACTGATTATTTATGGATATCTAAAAAGTATGTATAAAAAAATAGACCTCTACAAAAAAATAAAAATATCTCTATTAAGTTCTCTAATACTCTAAATTCATCTATCCATTTTGCCCTTTTGGTTTTTGAAATTAAAACCTGCATCGAGTTGGTTTGAGTTTTTAAAAATAAAACCTGTAACGAGTTATTTTGGGTTTAAGTTTGCATGAAATAAATGGACAATTAAAAAAAAGGTCTTATTAGAGAAAGATTTTCACACTAAAGCCAATGAATAATTTTTTTGTAAATAAAGGGCCTATTTTTTATTTTATTAATAATATGACATGCGTTTTCTTTTTTCATTATAAAATGACATCCCAACCCTTAAAATAAATTAAAAAATACTAATATGCATTAAAATATGGATTGCAATATGAACTTTACAGTTTATATGCCACTGCAATATGAACTTTGCAGTCCATATTTTACTGCAGTATGAACTTTGCAGTCCATATTTTACTGCAATATGAACTTTGCAGTCCATATTTTTGGTGCAAAGTTCATATTGCAATCCATATTTTACTGCAATGTGAACTTTGCAGTCCATATTTCTAGTGCAAAGTTCATATTGCAATCCATATTTCACTGCAATATTCATATTTTTTGTGCAAATTTCATAAAGAGGGGGTAATTTAGGTAATATATAACATGTTTTTATTAATTAAATGATATTTAAATTTATTCAAATACCTTCATTTAAAATATAAAATAAAATAGGCCTCTTACACTAATTACCAATTAAAAATAGGCCTTTCATTTAAAAAAATATTATTCATTAGAGTTTTGGTAAAAATCAATGTGTAGTAAGACCTTCTACCTAATTTCTAGTAAAATAAATTCATTTGGATGTTTCACCCAACCCGAATATAAAGTTTATTCCCTTTAAATATTCTTATAATTCTATGTTATTACACTGAGTCAGATTTATTAATATAAACAACTTAACTTGGGTCAAGTGACATTTAGAGCAATTATTTGCGAAGCCGATCAAGCTAGGATTCAATGAAACCCACTTCAAAGCTGACGGGTTATTTTTTAGAAAAAATTTGCTCTAAAACTTACCTTTGGGTCAAGCCAGATTTGGAAACTGTTATTACACGACTCGTTGTCAATTGTCATCCCTGCTGTAAACGAGTTAAAAAGAATCTTAACTATACTCCTACTTGGAGAAAAAACTACAGTACTATATTTGAGCATTCATGTTTGAAATCAATAATGAATATTAACTAACAATACAAAATGTGGGTACTCTCATTGCGGTGATTGTGTAGAATCATAAGTTGTATTAAAAAAAAAATTGCTGTGTGAATTCATAACTTGTCTCAAGAAAAATTAGAATGCGTTTGTTACAATGTTTGAATTTGAATGATAAATGTGAAGACCGAATATTGGTTCTAAAGTCTAAAAATTGAATATGAGGGCAAAAGTGCAACAAAACTATTATTTTATGAGGGCACAATGAAACTTCATGGACAGAAGTGCAACTCGGTGTAAACTTGAAGGGCGTTATATGATTTTAACTCTCTTGTTTTTTAAAGTCATAATTGAATAGGTGTTGTTTATTTCAACTTATCAAATCTGAATGTTGATTAAATGTTATTTTAATAAATTTGCCATTTTTTCTTATTTTATAAAATGATTATTTTTAATAGGACAAGGACAAAATAAGTATTTTACATATTTAAAAATTAAAAACTTCAAACTTAAGATGTCTCTTATTTTTAATAGACAATAAATATAGATATCTAAACAAAATTAAAATTATTTAGGTTTCGTTTGATAACAACATATAAAATAATATTAAAAATGATATATTTTTGTGAAGTTAGAAAATAAGTTTGAGAGATGGGATGAGATTAATTTTACCTTTTTGAATTCCTCCATGAATTTGTTTTAGGTGGTGGTGAAGAATTTTTATTTTACAAAACATAAGGGAAAATGGTGGATATATCTCTACAAAAATGAGCATAAGACAGAGAATATATCACCATATCCATCAACTTCTTTTCCAACTTTTCACCAAAATTAGTTGTTTTTGTTATATTTTTTATGTTGCTAAAATATGTTACTATCTAACAAATCTTAGTTCAATCAAATATATTTCAGGATTATTGAAAATTGAGACTTGCATGAAAAAGTTTTTTACAAAAGAATTGTGGAATAATATTTTTGTAAATTAAAGGATCAAATTTCAAAAGAAGTTCAACGTTAAGTTTGTAGTAAATTTTTGAATTGTAATTTTTAATTGTATCGTGTAAAATTAAATTTGCATTGAATATTTTTTTTACTATATCTAAGTGTTTTGTTCTCAGTGATTTAGAGTTATTTGAAGAACTTACAAATTTAAAACACATTTATTAATAAAATACACATGATAATTTTTTTGAATTATATAAAGTTAAGCTTGTACTCATTATTTTCTAATACATTATTATGTATTTGAGTTACACATAAGAATATACTTATTAAAAAAATAAAAACACACATGAAAACTCAAATTTACATGAAAAGTTTCAGATAGCAAAATTAAATTTGCTCGAACCACAATTTAAGTTAAGTTTGCTCAAACTATAATTTTATATAAAGATAATTTGCGCAAAACACAATTTTAGTCAAAACTCATACTTTAAAACATAATTGATAGACATGCCATTATTTCAGAAAAGTAATAAAAATAAGCTCTTATTTAAAAAAAAAATATTATTTTCTAAATTTTTTATCAAAAATAATATCATACAAAACTTTTTGCCCAATTTCCGAAATATATTTTCTATGCTATCAAACTATTTAGTTGAATCAAATACCCCCTTAATAATCTACTCCGACTAATACCTCATTTTCCGACTTTCCGTACAGTTTTGAGACGAAGGATCGGTTGAGAATTCGATTGACAGATGCCAACCACCGGAGATGGGAAATCCCACCGGAATTCTTACCTCGCCCCACTCTCTCTGATCCCCCCTCTTCACCGAAAATCCCATCCACCAAACCCTGCAAAAAATTCCTCATCACATCCCTGGACTCCGACCTAACCTTAGCCCTCCACAACACCACTCCATTCGGCTTCACAGTAACCCGCCGTTCCACCGGCGACACCCTCTTTGACACCACTCCGACCACCTCCGATCCTGCCACATTCCTCGTCTACAAAAACCAGTACCTCCAGCTCTCCTCTTCGCTTTCCCCAAATCGATCCTCTCTCTACGGCCTGGGCGAGCACACAAGAAAATCGTTCAAATTGAGGGCCAATCAAACCCTAACTTTGTGGAACTCAGATAATTTGAGTTATAATGTGGATATCAATTTATATGGGTCCCATCCTTTTTATATGGATGTTAGGTCCCCAGATTTTCAAGGAAAAGTGCCGGCGGGGAGTAGTCATGGGGTATTGTTGCTCAATAGCAATGGAATGGATGTTGTTTATACTGGGGATAGGATTACTTATAAAGTTATTGGGGGCGTACTTGATTTGTACTTTTTCGCCGGACCTTCGCCTGAGATGGTTATGGAGCAGTATACGGAGCTGATTGGCCGGCCGGCACCAATGCCCTACTGGTCCTTTGGTATGTCAAAAAGATAGTACAGATGGATTTTAATTTTTTAGCATTTGATCGATTGTGCTCATTTGATTTGATTTTTGTTTGTTCCTGGAATCTTAAAATAGTAAATTAGATTCTTTTATATTTTATGTCAAGACCAAGCTTAATTTTTCCACGGGAAACTATCATTTTGGATACCAGGAAAGAATAAAAACTTCAACCAAACGAGCATGGAATGCTGAGCTATGAAGGCTTAATTAAAATACTCCCTCCGTCTCAAAAGTCCAAAGATAGTCTCTCTTCCTTATAGTCCCACTCTCCTTTTTGAAATTTCTTAAATTGATAGTTCCATCTATTTTTCGAGACATTGGTTGTACTATATCTCACAATAGAAAATTAGTTTTGTTCTTAACCATTGATCATGTTGAAATTTATTGTTTTGTTAAAACCTACTAAATTTAAAGCGGGCCTATCTTTTGATACAGAAGGAGTAGGAAATTGATGTAAAATTTCAAAATTATGCTTATGTGAAAACTAAGTGATGGTTTAAACATGAATTAATATCAAATTATGTTTCTATTGAAATCTTTATCTCTGTTTATTTATAATATAAAAACTGGCCTTCAGGTATTTGTTGTCATTTTATTAGGATTTCTGCAAATGTTAAGGGTTGCATAAGTCGTATGGAAAATATGCATGGAAAGTTGAGTACCAAAATCTGTTGCCTGCTTGTACCCTGAGTGAAGTACAACTATGCAATGCATTTCAGTACCTATTCGCTACACAAATCTCCAAACATGTAGCACTTCATTACTTAGTTACAGGTTTGATTAATCCATGTCAAGCTTAAATCGGAAGTTTCGCTTAGTTGTGCCTTTTTACTTATAATTTTCTCGATAAATACCTTTTATGTACCTTGTCTGTCTCAAATTTAGGGACAGTCCTACTTTCCCTTTTCCGACGTCTTAGATTAAGAGTCTCATTTCCTTTCTGGGACATAATCAACATTCCATATCTCACCATAGTGAATAAGTTCCACTCTTGACCATTGATTATGTTGAAATTAGTGTTTTTCTTAATAAGTGCAAAAACCATAGTGGAATTTGTAATTTGAGACATATGGAGTATTAGATTTGAGCCTCTCATCATATCTTATAAATCTTTCCTTTGTTGTTTGAAGGATTACACCAATGCCGATATACTACCAAAACGTGCATGATCTTGAGGATGTGGTAGCTAGCTATGCGAAAAATAGAATCCCCCTCGAAGCTATGTGGTCGGATATCGATTACATGGATGCATTCAAGGATTTTACCCTTGATCCTACTAATTTCCCTTTGGAAAATATGAAGAAATTTGTCAATAAACTTCACCAAAATGGTCAGAAATATGGCATCATCTTGGATCCTGGTAAGTTCTTACTTTTTAACTGTTAATCAATTTAGGCTGAGTTTGATTGGCTAGTGGCTACTTTTTATATGGGAAATGGACATTTTCCGCTGGTTTTTCATCTTTTGTGGTGTTTGATAGCCAACATTCTCTGCGAAAACAAATTCCATGGGATGGCCTAACAAGCTCCATCAAACTTGGTCCAGCGGTTTCCTATCTCACCTTTTAACTATCAACTCAATTTAGGGCGTGTTTGATTGGCTACTTTTTCAATGGAAAATGGGCAGTTTCTGCTGATTTTTCATCTTTTGTAGTGTTTGATATACAACATTCTCCATGGAAACAAATTCCATGGGCACCAAGAAATTAACTCTTGCTAAAACAACTACAGTGTTAGTTCTCAATCCCCTCCCAAGAAATGGAATTCTATGAAAAATATTGCATATCTTTTGAGGAATGAAAACAAGTTGGCTTCCACTTCACAAAATCCTCACTTTTCCATTTTTGGTGTTTGACACCAAAGGATGAAAAATATTTATTTTCATGGTTGAAAGACTGCTAACTGAACATATTCTTATGACATTTTCTTTGGAAACCCGTTACAATCATGGAATTAGGACATAAAAGAATTCAATTCTAGGTATTTGTTTATAGGGAAACTAATTCCTTGTAAAAGGCATTCGAGGGTGATTCATCACCGCCTTTATTGTATTGGTCGAAAAGATGTAGTGTTTCCACTTAATGATGAATTTTCCATTGGAAAGACATTTCCAACCTTTGACATTTTGTTGCACAATATTCCACCTATTCAACCTATAAATCAAAACAAGGGGAAAAATAAAAGATGGAAAAGGAAATTGCTCTTCTGTGTAACTTCACCAATCAAACACTCCTTGTGAACAAGACGTACTAATCCTACATAAGTGGGATGAAAAGCTTTTCCACCTTTCTCTTAAACTTTTCCTCTGGGGAAAATAAGAGCTAGGAAATGAATTGTTTTTCCATGTAAGGCTTGTGCACTCTCCATCTCCCTTAAACATTTAATGATTCCTTTCTGCAGGGATTAATGTGAATAAGACATATGAAACCTATATAAGAGGAATGAAAGCCGACATATTCATAAAACGCGACGGAATTCCTTACCTGGGCAAAGTGTGGCCTGGACTGGTTTACTTTACTGATTTTGCAAATCCTTCCGCCAGAATTTTCTGGGGAAACGAAATCCAAATTTTCCTAGATCTTCTCCCCGTTGATGGCCTATGGATCGACATGAACGAAATATCCAATATTTTCATGACGTCCCCGCCTACCCCAAAATCTACCCTCGATGACCCGCCCTATAAGATCAATAATTCTGGGGTTCAATGGCCCATTAATGAAAAAACGGTGCCTGCAACGGCCTTACATTTTGGCAATATCACGGAATATGATGCTCATAATCTTTATGGGTTCTTGGAAGCGAAAGCTACTAATGAAGATCTGATCAAAGCGACTCGTAAGAGACCATTTGTACTTTGTAGGTCAACTTTTGTTGGTTCTGGTAAGTATGTGGCACACTGGACCGGTGACAATGCTGCCACGTGGGATGATTTGGCGTATTCAATTCCGAGCATTTTGAATTTTGGAATATTTGGAATTCCGATGGTTGGGGCTGACATATGCGGGTTTGCGGGAAACACAACTGAGGAGCTCTGTGGGCGTTGGATTCAGGTAAAAAATGTGTGCGTTTTCAGACTTAAATGAATTACGACAATGTTTTTCACATGCGCGCACACATACATAAAGAACGACGGATCTGGGCCCCGGGGGTTGCAAAAACTAGTGATTATGAAAGGGGCAAGTCTAATTTCACGCTAAAAACAAGGTACAAAGTCAAAAAAGCCCCTGAAAAGATTAGCCCAGTAGTGTATGATTTATGTACACAATTATAGATAATTATACTAAAAGGACGCCCTTAAGGTAAGAATGTAGCACAGCCCTCCCTTTTTGGAAAGGTAAGGTTGAACTTTTTCAGCATAATTCGGTGGAGGTGATGGCCACGTTGAAGTTATCATCAACACCAAATTTTATCAAAAATATCAACCTAGAAATGGGTGAATTGAAAAATAATATATGTGCATCTTTGGTTTTTGGAACTTTTGATGATCACCTCGTCACTAAATGGTTGAATTTGTTCTGAATTTGGCGGTGGGACCCCCTACCTTGGAAAGTCGATTAATTAACCTAAGGGCTCGTTTGGTTCGAGCTTTTGAAGATTCTTGAAATCTTAAATTCTATTCCATGAGAATTATTTTGTTTGGTTGGAGTTTTAGGTAGGAATTTAGGATTCCTAAGAATCCTAAATTCTCCCATTTTGTCAAAATCTATTCCCTTATAAATTGGGAGGAATCTTAGATTCCCAATTTGAGGAATCCTTTTTTTTTTTGTCCAAAAAATGTTTTGTTTTTCTAGAAAATGAAAAAAAAAAAAATTTCCCAAAAAATGAAAAAAAAAATTCCAGAAAATGTTTAAATTTTTTTTTTTCCCAGAAAGTGAAAAAAATTATTTTTTCCCAAAAAATGAAAAAAAATTATTTTTTCCCAGAAAATGGAAAAAATAAATTTTCCCAAAAAATGGAAAAAAAATTCCAGAAAATGAAAAAAAATACTTTTTCCCAAAAACTGAAAAAAATTATTTTTTTCCCAGAAAATAAAAAATATTATTTTTTCCGCAGAAATTGAAAAAAAAATATTTTTTTCCCAAAAAACGAAAAAAATTATTTTTCCCCAGAAAATGGAAAAAAAATATTTTTCCCAGTAAATGAAAAAAAAATCCAGAAAAAAAAAAAAAAATTGCTGAGTTCATTCCTGAAACTCCAACCAAACGAGCATTAATGGAAGCCAATAAAGGATGCCAGGAATAAAGGTTTCCTGGCATCTAGAATGCCAATTCCATTCCTAAAGCTCGAACCAAACGAGTCTTAAGGGTGTGAAAAATATTTTTAACTTCAGTTTCAGCGAAAAGGATTATATAGACTTTGTCCCCACACCACGGATGTAAATGACTCCTTTAGAGTGACGAAAATCACTCAAGAGAATAGTTGAAAAATCCCCGACCCCTAATTCTTGGTTCCGAGGGCGCACGTGTACATCTATGCTATTATAGAAAGTCACAACGAGCTATTGAGACTCCATCATACTATTAATTTTTAACTTTTACCCGTTTAATCTTCTTCTTCATTAAGAATACGATTGCCATAAATGTGCAACAGTTGCCCACACGCAACTACTACGCCACGTTGTTTCCACTTATCATTTTTGTTAATAATTCTCTTGAAAATAAATGTGCAACAGTTGCCCACGCATTGCCGAGTAAGCTAGTGAAGGTAATTGGATTGCAAAATTAATCATAAAACTTAATATTATCATGTAGCTCGGGGCATTCTACCCCTTTGCAAGAGACCACTCCGATAAGAATACTACCCGACAAGAGCTTTATGAGTGGGATTCAGTAGCCGCAACAGCCAGAAAGGTCCTTGGACTCCGGTACCGGTTACTACCCTACTTCTACACGCTTATGTACAAGGCACACACCAAAGGGATCCCCATTGTCCGACCCCTCTTCTTCTCGTTCCCTCAAGACACTGCAACTTACGATATCAGCTCTCAGTTCCTCCTTGGCAAAGGAGTGATGGTCTCGCCAGTGCTTCGCCCCGGAGCCACCTCAGTCACCGCCTACTTCCCCTCGGGAAACTGGTTCAACCTCTTCTGCTACTCGAATTCGTTGAGCGTAAAAGGCGGAAAATACATTAAACTGGATGCACCACAGGACCACATAAATGTGCACGTCCATGAAGGAAACATAGTGTCGATGCAAGGAGAAGCAATGACGACCAGGGCGACGAGAAAGACACCGTTTGAGCTAGTGGTGGTGGTCGATTGCAGTGGAAGTAGCTACGGGGAGGTGTTTTTGGACGACGGGGAGGAGGTGGAAATGGGAGGAGAGGGGCAGAACTGGAGTCTGGTGAGATTTTACGGTGGTATTGTTGGTGGTGAATTGGTGGTTAGGTCCGAGGTTGTTAATGGAGCGTTTGCTTCGAATGAGAAGTGGGTGATTGAGAAGGTGACTATATTGGGGTTGAAGAAGAAGGTTATAAGAATGGTGGGTTCCAAGTTAAATGTTAATTTGGGGATTAGTACAGATGGTAATGGCTTTGTTAGGGCGGAGATTTTGGGCCTCTCACTGCTGATAGGGGAGGAGTTTAAATTGAAGCTGAAGCTTGAGAGGTTGAATTATGGAGAGGTGGATTTAGTGGGATTTAAGTAATCAAGTGGAGTACTTGTTTGTAGACCAAATGTAATTGGTTCTATATGCAATATATAATTCATCGTTAGTTCCTATTTTTCTGTTTTATTTTATTTTTAGGACATGCTATAATTGACTTAATTTTCAGTTTCATTATTATATTTTTTTAACTTTGATCTGTTTTTTTTTTTACTAGAATAATTATTTTATACTTTTTGTTGCTATTTTTATCAGATGTGCATGTACGTATCAACGAGCAATTAGTTGAAAATGAGAAATTGACATCAAATTTTAGTGTACACATATTTCAACTTGTTTTTCATTAAAAATGATAGGACTGAAGGCTATTCGTAAATAAGAGAGATTAAAAATATAAAATTGATGGTTTGTAAATTTGTATTTTCGCACACACCAAGAAAAGCCACCGCTCCAGCCCCAGTCTCGCCACCATCCCTACCCCTCACAGGAAACATCATCGCCCCTGCTGGCCCCAATCCATTAACCCACCCCATCAATATGATTATAATAATACCTATAATATTAAGACTATCTATATAATAAGAAAATATTTTTTTGACCAAGGACAATTTAACAACTCAACTCAATTAATAGTTTAGATGAATTTTTAAAAAGTTATCTTTTATTTTAACCACACGATGTGGTTTATCTTAAGAATCAATTCATACCATTAGATTCTTTTGATTCTACACAATCTCCACCATTCAATACAAAGGTACACATAAAATAATATACATTATCACACACAATCATACACACTCAACCACATCAACTTTCTCTCTTCTCACATTTCTAGAAAAGTTTGCCAAAATATAATAACTTTTAAGCCAAATTTAAAAAAATTATATATTTTAAACATACTCATTGAGATCTATATAACAAGATCCATTGTGATTATAAAATTATGTAAAAAAAAATATTTTCTAATAAGAATTACATATAATGAATTCATTAAAATTACTATTTCAGTCACATTCTTAATCTTTAGTAATTACAAGTCATATATCGATACACCCGTTGACATCAACTTTGGAAGAACGAGAAACGTAATTAGAGTTCTCGAGGTTCAAGCTCTGGTTGGCTAGTCGAGAAATCGATCATCTTGCCAACTTTGTTACACCCAACTGAATATACCTTTAGTAATTTTTGGTAGCAAAATATTAAATTGAATCATGTACTTTTTTTAAAATCACATCCAATAAAAAAAATTACAATGAAAAAATTATTTGAATTTTATTCTTTTACATATAAGTTTTTTGACTACATCTTAAATTGGATGATACATCTTAAACATTTTTGATTAAAAAAAAATTAGTGCACCGTGCCTGATGGCACGGGCATACCCTAGTTTTAAATATATAACATATGTACGTAAAGTTAGGTTATAAAGATAATTCCTTACCTTTAACAAACAGGATAAATACATATTCGAAGGAATAAATAGATATAGATTTTATTTTATTTTTACGAAAATTTGTAGAGATTGTTTATCAAATCACTTAATTAAATTTCATCGAAAAATTGAATCTAGAAATAAATAAAATTATCTTAAAACATTTTAACGACAAAAAATGCACATCTATGTTAAATTTTTATTGCACTCACTTTTAAATTGATTTTTTTGACGAAATTTAGTGGAAATGATAATCATATGGATCATTTGTATAATTTTGACAAAACAATTTCACCTCTTTAACACACAAATATACATCCCTTTTTTGTGAAAAAAATAATTAATGACTCTTTATAACTTAACGATTTAGATATAATTAATATAATTATAGAATATATTTCTTTTAAAAAAGAAAGGTCCAATCTCTTTTTTTTTTACTACAATAATACAGATTAACAAAATTCTCTTTCATTTTCGATGAGACTTAAATTAAAAAACTTTCATAAATTTAAATAAATGTCTTACCAAATAAGTTATATGATATATACACTACTTACACATTTAGTTTGATAATGACTGTCCAAGACGTGTATCAACTTACTTTCTCGTGTCTAAGAACAACCATAACCCACAGTCAAAAAGAAAAAAGAAGTCCATTTTGCTTGAAAATTCACGTGGAGTCATTCGCAAAGAAAGGTGCATTTGAGGGTGAATTCATGTGGGCATCTTCATAGGTTTGGGATAGCAAATGATCGAATTTAGAGCGAATTTCGTTAAATTTAAGAAGTTGTTTATTTTGCTCATTTAAATTTAAAAATTTTAAGTTTTCAAATTTAAGTGATTTTAAAGTTGTTTGTTTGCGAATTAAATTAAGTGATTTGTCACTTAAAGTTAAAAATTTGCATTAAAAAATTCAAATGGTAAATTAGTCACCTAAATCTGAAAACTTAAAACACCATATTGTAAAATACTTATTTTATCATCTTCAAAACTTAAAACTCTTTTCAAAATACCTAATAAGGGCAAAATTGTGATATTAAAAAAAATCAGTTTTCAGATATTTTATATTCAAACAAACAACATTTTTTCAGATACAATTTTCAAAACTAAATAAACAAATTTTCAAGTTTCAGTTTCAGTTTTCAGTTGTTTTATCAAACGCCACTTAAATCCGACTTGCTTATAAACCTGCCTAACCCAAACCAGTCTTGTCTCGATGCGGATTTTATTTTCTAAAATCCGAACCTGTCTTGAGCGGTTCATACATAAACCCAAACCCGATCCATCCCGGCCTGTGATAATTATACTTTATTATAAGGATATTTAAGGAAGGAAATACTATATTTGGGACTGGGCGGGACGGGTCAAATGGGTTAATTTTGTGCAAACCCGAATTAGTTCCGAGTTTTTATTTCAAAATTCTAACCCGTCCTTTTTAAATTAGGTCACGTCAAAAACTTCTTGAGTTAAATTTTATTACCATCCCTAAAAAATGGTGTATGTTATGTATGTATATAATGTTTTCCAGAAGGTCCACCTTCTATTTTTCTCACTCTTTAACTCTGGAACAAATTACAGCAATTTTAATGGATAGAAACAACAAGATACAAGAATTTTGAAGATAATCCATTGATTAGTTAGATGTGTGAATAACCTTGCACAGTAAAAAAAAATTAAAAAAATCCTTTTATATGGTCGTTACATTGATATACTTAGTGCAACAGTGTCAATTCTAATATTTGCCAAAAAAAAGAGTAGAGTATCTATCCTAATTACTTATTTTTAAGCTTTTATTTCTAATTAAAAAAATTAAGATAAAAGAAAAGAGTCTAATCGCTTGTGAAGAATATCATGTACTAATGGCATTATTCTTGTTATCTTGAAGAAATGTATTAATAACCCGATTTCCTATCGTCTGTTAAAAATATTTACATAAAATTTTATGTTTATTTCTCTTTTCTCCATTTAACAGAGCTAAATTTGCTTGTGTTTGATGGCAAAGTTAAAGATTATCGAAATTTAATTAAATTTTATAAGAAAACAAAAAATAGATCGATGCATTTGTTAGATGTTACATCAATGGGTTATCGTGAAATCTAGATTTTCGAGATGAGTAAGAATTTTTTTTTTATGCAAAATAATATAAATAAGGAGAAAAATTCCTATAACATAAATAAAAAAAGGAGAAAATTTCATTAAATCACTATTTTTTTTCTAGTTCTCCGAAAAAATTAATTATGTGTCAGAATCATTTCTATCTTTGCAGTCAAATCAACCTCAACTTTTTCACATATCTCCATCATATTTGTAAAATATATATTTCCTTTTGTCCTAATTTAATTATTACACTTTAAAAAATTAAAAATTAAAGAAATATAATAATTATTCAAAAATAAATATTTATTTTTAAAAATATCATTTACTTTTCTTCTCATAAAAAAGGTGGCGGGATTCAAAATAAAAAAAATGTGGAGAGCTTAAAGTGTAATATTAGAAATAAAAAATTGTTATAATTAATAACATACTAAATGTGAAAAATGGATAATTATTTTGGGATATCTATAAATAAAATAGTGAATAATAAAATTGAGACGGAGGGAGTATATAAATATAAAAGTAGAATAATTTTAATAGATAAAGGAGGTTTATTGAAAAAAGAGAAAGAAGAAGAAATAAGTTCTAGAGATAAATATGTTACTACCAAAAGTAAATATATTTATTATAACAATAATGTATTAGTTAGAATTACACATAGTGTGCTATCGTCTAGATAGAATATATATTAGGAATTTTATTGTGTAAATTGTGTATTATGGGCCATAATGAGCTTTCTTGTAAACCATATTTACTATTATATTTGTACCATATTTAAAAGGTTCATCTAATGAAGAATTGAACATAGTTGTTCCTACAACAATTATGCCCTATAGAATCCATGTATATATGTGAACCAAATTTTGTAAATCTATCTTTGAAATTCATCTACATGTAATTATATATAGATTATATATATATATGTATAGTTTATGTAAATGTGAAACCTCCTTTGTGTATATATATATAGTTAAGGATTTATATATATATATATATATATATATGAATTTGTTTATAATGCAAAAGAGCAGTTTGATTTAATGTAATTTTGAATTCCACCCCCATTTACTGACCACTCTGTAGCCAAAAATTACACAATATTATGCATACTATATTTGGGATGGATTAATTAAATTTATAATTGTTATAGTTGTGGTAAATCAACCCACTAAGAAAAGTAGAATATTACCTATATTCTTAATTGTTTTATTTAGTATGTCAAAAATTCAAAAGTTGCCATGGTGATGAAAGTTCATGCGCATTTATAATTACTATGATAAAGTATTTTTATATAGTATCAAAAAATGTGACCATTATAGATCTTGGTTTTGAAATCTAATTCATATTTCTGGAAAATAAATAACATTGATGCACTTATAACTGTGTAATATATTCTTTATTATTTATTAAGATGGCTGACCCAACTCGACCTGAATTTGACATTTTGGACTCAAAAGGACTTGAGTACCATTGGTGGGTTTCTGATGTAGAAACTGCCTTTGTGGCTAAAGAATACTCTGCTACACTTATTGTCCCGAAAGATCCCACAGATAACGGACCGTCTGACAAGGTGAAAGCAAATGCATTAATGTTTCTAAGAAAACATATTAACCCCAGTCTACGCTGGAAGTACCTTCAGTTGAAGACACCTAAAGAATTATGGGATGCCCTTAAGGGACATTTTGGGAACATTCTTGACACTTTGCTCCCAGAATTGAGCGTTCAGTGGAATAAAATTCGTTTGCTTAACTCTAAAAAGGTTAGAGACTTCAACAAGGATATGCTGCGCCTAAAGGCACGTCTTAACTTCTGTAGAAAGGATCTCACATAAAATTATATGATTCAGAAGACCCTTTTATTTTTCTTACTTTAGAGCTTATATTAGCGAACCAGTATAGGCTCGAGTATGATAACAAAAGAATCACAACATTCAATAAGCTGATCAACCTACTGCAAATGGATGAAATACATAATAAGGTTCTTTTGAATAACAATGCCAGGCCCGTCGGGACAAAGAAAAATCCTAAGGCCAATTACAGTAAAATGAATAATGAAAAGAACCCCAATGCAAAGGGGGTTGGACGTGCTAATCCCTACTCACGTGGCAACAATGCACAACGTAAAAATGGATGTGAGAGACGTGCTACGGGTCGTGGAGGTTCTTTCAAAGTATAGAGAAGAAATGGTGCTATTGGACATAGTGGTTAGGAAAACAAGATTAAAAAGCACACCTAAAAACCCTCAAGTCAAAAAGGAAAGAGTTGGCGATGAGCCTTGTTACAAGTGTGGAGTTGCTGGGCACTGGTACAAGAACTTCCATGCAAGCACTAAAGTAGTAGCGAATCACAAAAGATATCGAGAGTCTAAAGAACAAGAATCTCATTTTATGAAAGAAGAATATAATAACGCTTATGTCAACTTCACAATCGCAGACTTTAGTGGCAAGAAGGACTTTACTCAGTCAATAGATGCACTCGATTTTGACTGATCTGCTTTATTCACTTTATTTTCCATAAATAATTGAATAGGCATACTGCCTAATTTTTAATAAGACTATAGTTTTGTCTTAAAGTTCATGTTGATTGGATGAATTAAATTTCTAAACAAGGTATTGGATTGATTACTGTTAGTTTTATTCGAATTTTATTCTAAAGTAATTGAATTTGTTTATTTTATTACTACATAGTTCGGAATTTATACTCGATTTTATTATTATAAAAATAAATCGATGATAACTTTAATGATTGATTGATAGTGGGAACACTATAGCCATTCAACGAAATAGGCAATTAATAACCTATAATACCTATGTGACTATGATGATTAAATCATCATAATAGCGAAGAACTACTCAACCATTTTGTTGCTAAAATGGTGTTTAAAGTCACATATGATCTATATGCACCCAAAGCGACCCGAACTTTGTTAATGATATTCATATCAACAGTAATCATACAAAAATCAAATGTAAGAATGGAACAAAAATATATTTATTTTACCTCTAAACAAATGTGCAAAGAAACGCATTTTAAAGAAATTTATAAGTCATTCTAGTGGAATGTACCCCACTAAGACAAGGATTGTCGAATCCTATTATGTCACCAACAATGTACCGTGGGACATAAACTCATACAGGCTTTGGCATGCTTGCCTAGTGCACCTTGGTCATGATGATCCATGCGTTAAAGTACTTACACGGATATCCATTCTTTTGAGTGACAAATAAATGAGACAAAAATTCAATATATTGTAACGTGTTGATACTAGTAATGCTAAAAAATAATTCTTGATTTTTGAAGTATTGGAAGCCATATCCCCCTTCCCACTATGCCTAATTGACCATGTCAAAAGAACGACACCCTATTTTTCAAAGTCTGCCCTTTAGCAAAAATAGGATCGAGATCTTCTTATGTTAAAGATACAAAATAAAATATACCATTCTTACGATATATATTTGTAGATAAATCCATCCAGAGTGCGGAACCATTCAAAGTACTTTATGTATCTAGTGGATAATTCAACATTCTGGTCACATGTCGAATAATTGTCTACAAGAAATGCTGCATTTACAAAACTCTTAGAACATATTATACACTTAAGGGCTCACCACCTTGATTACTATATCATGTCTATAAGAATCGATAAAGCTGGAGAGTTTACATCAAAAGTACTTGATGATCATTGCATAAAATCAAAGTAAAGAATATCGTTCTCCATGTGCATATGCAAAAAGGTCTCATAAAAGCAACCATCAAAAGGATATAGATGGTAGACAGGGTATTAGTTATGCGCACTATATTACTTATATATGCCCGGGATTTATGCAATATTACACACAACTTTACTTATTTGTTTCAAGATCTAATATTAGACAACTATTATATGCGTACCAATTGGTAACTGGATATTAGCCTGATATTTTACGCATATGTGCCGATTGTACCCCCACAGTGCACCAAACCGAGTTCGCTGAAACAATTAAGTATTAACGTTGGATATGAATTCTCAACGATAATCCGCTATTTGGAATCTTTGTTAGGTGATCTCTTTACCGCTAAGAATTGCGGATTCTCACTTTGATGAGACAGTCTTCCCGTAGTTAGAGGGAGATAGAAAAATAAATTTCCAAGGGAATGACAGGATTTGTCGTGATCCTCACTCTGTCTCATCTTGATCCCCACACACATCACAATGTATAGTGAAGTGAAAAAGAATAATCAATATTTAAAATATAACAGATTCGATGCCTGATACATTTAATGATATTGAAAAGTGACGAGATCAAACATACCAGCTGCAACATGCATGCAAGGTTATAAGTCCCCAACAAGGGGCACATAGTCGCAGAAAGAGACGCTGCAACTACACTTAGTGGAGGTGTGGTTGAGACCATGGCTCCTCAAAGGAATAAAGGGATGCCATTTGGTTCGATAAACACTCACACAAAAGAAGAGGTGGAGTAATGCACAAATTGATCAATTAATAATTAATGTAAAAGCCTCTATTATGAGATTATCTCTGATTATACTTATGTCCATGAATCAATACTGGGGGATGCCCTGAAGTTATAAATGATTCTAGATAATAAATAAATCGCAATGGGTTAAGAGAGGGCAATTGAGTTAATGGAAAGATTCTTCATATGCATTAATGATACACTGTTACTTAAGGAATCAAAGAGCACGATGATGTCGAACATCGCTCTGTTGCAAAATATCAACAAAGGGCAAAATTAACCTAAATGAAAATAAGCAATCCAGACATAATTAGATTATATGGCAAAAAGACAGGTATTTGGTCTGATAGTGCTAATTGTGCCAAGTATAAAACCTGTAGGATATAAACAATTATTTGCCATAAAGCGTAAATGAGAAAAAATAAGTTCTTAAGTAAAAGGCTTACCTAGTGGCGCAAGATTTCCCACAGACGCTCTGGAATTGCCTAAATGTTATAACATTTCGCTACTTAGTTAGTTTGGTAATTTTCGAAGGACTGAGAATGCAGCTCATAAATGTGGTCACTACTTATCTCTATGGGGATCTTAACTCAGAGATATATATGAAAGTGCTTGATAGCCTGACATTACCCAAGTCAAGTGACTCTAAACCACAGTGTGCGTTTGCAATTATATTGAAACACTCACTTTACGGATTAAAACAACCCGGACGGATGTGGTATACCTGTCTAAATGACTACTTGATTGGGAAGGGATATAAGAACGATGAGTTATACCCATGCGTATTCATAAAGAAAACAAGTTCCGAATTTGCAATTGTAGCTGTATATGTCGATGATATGAACATAATAGGTACTCTTGATGAAATAAGAGAAATAACTAGCTACTTGAAATCCAAATTTGAGAAAAAGAATATTGGGAAAGATCGAATTTTGTTTAGATCTTAATCTAGAATATCGAGCTTGTGGAATATTAATCCACTAGTCTGCGTACGTTCAAAAGATAATCATGCAATTTAACCAGAACAAAACGCATTCTACTAGCACTTTCATAGTTGGTCGAAATTTAGATCAAAGAAAAAATTAATTTCGTACAAAGTAAGATTACAAAAATATGTTGAGAAATGGGAGATGAAACTTCCTATCTAAATGCAATATGCGCATTATTGCACTTAACACGACATACTCGACCAGACATAACATTCGCATTGAACTTGTTAGCTAGATTTAGCTCAGCGCCAACACAGTATAATTGAACACCTAAAAAGAACCATTGACTTGGGATTGTTCTTTTCCTATAGAGAGGAAAAAATGTATATGATAGTAACATCTAAAGTAAATGATGATGCTAAAATGGCCACCCCCTACATTGACATCCCAAACAAAAGCTTGATTGATTTTGTTGATGTTGAGTATCTCTCTGGCCCACACAAAGCTGTAAGGAGAATATGGCAAACTAGTTCACCAAGTCTTTTCCTAAGGATATATTTGAAAATCTTGTGAAAAATATAAGGGTACTTAGGCTTTCTCAACTCTCATGATCGAAATAATGATCAAGGGAATATATGAAATATGATGGAATTTTCGTACCTACGTTGTACTCTTTTCCTTAGACCAAGGTTTATTTTTTTCACTAGGTTTTGTTACTTGGTAAGGTTTTTAACGAGATAACGATACATGCATAAGCTTTTCAAATTTCTTGATTAATGTAAATATCAGGGGGAGGTCTAGACTTGAGGGGGAGTCTAATATCCACACGACGTTACGTTATACTCTTTTCCTTAAATCAAGATTTATTTTTTTCACTGAATTTTGTTACTTGGTAAGGTTTTTAACGAGATAACGATACGTGCAAACTCTATTGATTAAAGTAAGGATCAAATGAAAATATAGAGTCAATGGAGGAAGTCTAACAGGGTTGTCATAATGTTGTACTATTTTCTCTTCGATCAATATTATTTTTCTCACAGGGTTTTTGTTACTTGACAAGGTTTTAATGAGGCAACAAGATATGTACCATTCTATCTCCGACTCAGCACAAGGTGGAGTGTTTAAGAAAATTACACATAGTGTGCTATTGTCTAGATAGAATATGTATTAGGGATTTTACTGTGTAAATTGTGTATTATGGGCCATAATGGGTTTCCTTGTAAACTCTATTTACTATTATATTTAAACCCTATTTAAAGGGCTCATCTAATGAAGAATTGAACAGAGTTATTGCTACAACAATAATGTATTAGTGAGATTTTGAAGCCTTTAAGAAGTCCTTTTTGTATAGACAATATATTTTAACTAATGCGTTTAGGCTACATTGCAGTGTCAGTAGTCGTGTGAAATAAAAATATTTTTTGATTTTCTAAAGTTTTAATTTTATTTGATAGATCTTAATGTTTTTAATTTTTTTTTGGGAAAAGAAAACAATAGCCCCTAATTAATTATTATTATTAACCAACATATAAATCACTATTACACCTCACCACCACCTCTTACATCATAAATTGGGAAAGGCCTATTTATGCCCGCATCACCTTACGTGTGTATATATATAAATGAAGTTATTGAAACCCCTTTATCTACTACTAAATAATTGTGAAAGAGTTTTTGGTGGGCATAAATTGTTTAAAATACTTTTACATTTCAAAAATTATAATAAAATAATGCTTAAAGGAAAACTCGAATTTATAATAATCTTTTAAACTTAATACGCACAAATTATTATTACTTAACCAAACACAATACTTGTTTATTTCATTTTTTTCAAATTTATACACGATGTCAAAAACTATTAAGTATAATATTGCACATGTATCGAATATGACATTAATTATAGTTTTTATTATTTTTTATCATTGTTATTGTATACAAACCATGATAAATTCAAGTGATTCGCATAGAAGAAGGGGTAGAAATGTAGAATTGGCTTGAACTCAAACTTGAGTGTACAAACAAGTACCAAAATTTAAATGGTTCTATTATTGCCAAAGGTACAAGCATATAATGCACTTATATAAAGAATAGATAATGCACCTGCATACAAAATTGGGCATTCTCTAATGATTCATCCATGAAAGGTCTCTCTATTTTGTGGTAAGTCACAATTTTAGATATTATGTATGTTTAGTTGGCATTATTTTTATTATCATAAACACCCTCCAAAAAAAGTTTCTCTAATAATTTGTTGTTTATTTACATGCTCGCACATATATATATATATATGCACAAATTTATAGAAGTAACAAAAAGAGTGAACATAGTGAATTGTGTGTCCCTTTCATATGTCATAGGTAATGTGAAAATAATTGCAGTAACACGTTATAGCCATAATGATATAAATAACCAATTGGTGCTTGCAATCTTTAAAGGTGAGATTCAAGAACTAATAGGTGAGCACCACATTTATTCTTTATATATATATTTGCTCCCTGTATGCTTTGGAGCTCAATCCATAAATTATTCAATCATACGTGGAGCTTAATCATTGGATTAGAGGACGATCATATCGTATTTTAAGATTGCATGTATTCCTCTCTTATTTTCATTGAATTTCTTAAGATTGTACTTGAACTCTTTATTGGAAAGTTGTTCAACTCACGGATATCCCACATTAGAAAAATGTAGAACTATGAGTTTATAAGATATATAGATTTTTTAAAAGAAAAACCTACACCTCTGATCAAAGGTGTTTAAGTTAGGTATAATATCAATTTTATATATCCGTGGACTTAGGAGTATTTTCGGTTTCAGTCGGGATAAAAATTAGGAGACCCAAACTCAAACTGAATTTGAAAGTACGGTTTCGGTTAAGTTTTTAAATCTTCCAAATCCGAACCAAATTTTTCGGTTCGGTTTATTTTGGTTTTGATATGTTTCTTTTAAAACTAAATATATTGTAAGACAACACTTATTTTTGTTAGAAAAATACTTATTCTGGATCGACAAAATATTAATTTTTACAATTATAATATAGCTTCAATATCCATGATACCCAAAAGAGTTGATTTCTCATTAAACTTTATAAATTTTAAAAACATAAAATTTTAAATAGAAGTAATATTATTATCGAGTCACATATTCAATGATTCAGTTTAGTTTTGTTTGGTTTGGTTTTATAATGCATGCCACAAACCCGAACTAAACACATTCGGTTTTGATATCTTTGTTTCAATTTTTTATCAATTCAATTTTTTACAGATCAGTTTGGCACGGTACGGTTGGGCTGTTCAGTGCATGGACCGGTTGTACATATTTACAAATTGCATACGTAGGATAGCGTTTAAATTGTTGAATGCGTTAGCAAAAAGAAAAGGAATGACATTATTTGGACAATGTGCTTAACATTTTGGAGCTATGAATAGGCTCGAATTGAGAATTTTTCTCTTATTTTCAGCGATATGTGCGTTGGTATGGAATATTGAACATAGTGATTCATAGATTTCTGGATAATTTTTTAAGGTCCCAGTGTTAAACACAGGCTTCACTTGATTTTTTGAAATAATGTTATTTGTAATGCTTTTCTAGCCATTGAAATTGTGTTAGCAAAAGCTATAGATTGAACCGGTCCAGCTTAATGATTTTGTTGCTTTAGAGGATGAAAGCTAAATCACTATTAAATTTGCATTTGATGCATACTTCCACAATTAAAGACAATGTTGTTGGTGCTGCTATTACATATTCTATATATTAAGGCCTCGTTTGATTTATGTATTAAGGTCAGTGGAATTAATAATACCGGTATTAATAGTACTGGAGTATTAATCCTGGGATTAATCTAATACCGATACCCTATTTGATTCATGCAGTATTAATATTGAGATATCCTATGCTGGTGTTAATATCATGTTTGGTTCTGTAACTCGTATACGGGATAATAATAATAATAATAATAGTAATAATAATAATAATAATAATAATAATAATAATAATAATAATAATAATAATAATAATAATAATATAGTAGTAGTAGTAGTATTTTTGAAAATATTATAGTAGTAATGACATTTTTGAAAATATATGGTTCATTTTTCTTAATCCCGGATAAACAATACTAGGGGTGTCCATCCGATCCGATCCGGTCATTTTAAACCATCCGCATCCGATCCGATCCGATGTCGGTTTTAAATTTTGGCATCCAATCCAATCCAATCCACTTTACAAATCCAATCCAATCCAATCCAATTAAATGTTGGATTGGATCGGTTTCGATCCGATCCGATTAGAAGTTTAAAATAAGATGTATTAGATTCTTTAAATGTTCAATTTTAATGTAAAACAAGACGAAAACTACTTGTAAATTAAATAAAATCCATTACAAATAAAGTTTAAGTATTCAACCAAATAGCTTCAAGTTAAAATGTATATTGTCTAACCAAAAATACACAATTAAATCAAGTGACGAACCATACATGATTAAGCTAAATATTAAATAACAAATTAAGATTAAATGATTTCAAACTGACCCCTTGTATATATTAAATTATGCCACCAATGAGGGAGAGACATGTGAAAATTATAATAATGGATTGGATTGGATTGGATTGGATCGGTTCCTAGAACACATCAAACCGGATCCGATCCAATTTTTTTCGGTTTTCAAATTTTGCATCCGATCCAATCCAATCATCCATAAAATCCAGGAAAAAATGATTGGATTGGATTGGATTGGATCGGTTTCTCGGTTTGGATTAGATTCTGAACACCCCTAAACAATACCACCCCCTCCTTTGGTATTAAATTATACCACAAATAGTGGTATTAAGTTAGTCCCGGTATTAGTACTCCCAGCATATTTGTGCAAATCAAATAAGGTATTATAAAAAAAGTAGTATTAATAATCCCATCCCAGTTTTTAATATCTGAATCAAACGAATCATGTTTTCTTTATTTTTTTTTCCAAGGTTATCATTGCCCAGTTTTTGTTTTAAAGAATCATGTTTTTCTTGTAGCGAATTGGACATGACCAGAGTTTAACATTAATCTTTTTAATTCTCTGTCCAGCTTTGAGACAAATAATCGGTTGAGAATTCGAGTGACAGATGCCCACCACCGGAGATAGGAAATCCCATCTCGTCACACTTTTTCCAGCCACCGCTTTCCTCCCAAAATTCCACCCTAATCCTCCCCAAAACACCGAAAAAAATTCCTCATCTCCGACCTCATCCTAACCCTACTTAACACTGCCCCATTTGGCTTCACTGTAACCCGTCGTTCCTCCAGCGACACCCTCTTTGACACCTCACCGACCACCTCCGATCCCACCACCTTCCTCGTCTACAAAAACTAGTACCTTCAGCTCTCCTCCTCACTCCCCCTAAATTGCTCATCTTTCTACGACCCCGGCGAGCATATTAACAAATCGTTCAAATTGAAGCCCAATCAAACCTTAACTTTGTGGAATGACGATATTTTGAGTGCAAATCCGGATGTCAATTTATATGGGTCACACCCGTTTTGTATTGATGTTATGAAAAAGGAGCCGGGGCGCAAATGGAAGCGAATTTAAACAAATTAACCCCAGGTTTGTTATTAGGTAGATGTATTAGCAAAAACTAATTTTAATCGAATCAAAAAGTAAAACTTGAAAGTCTATGAATTTTAATTCTAAAAAACCTGTTTAATCTTTTATAGAACGCAATAATTAATAAAGTAATTAAACAGATAAGCAAATACCAAAATTAACGAGGTATCCCTACAGTGCAAGACTAAGGCTCAACAATCCACTATATGCACAAAGGTTTACAGACTCGATTAATTACAAATCACACAGACGTACAAAACTTGAATCGCACAAGCCGCATGCAAAAGTTTTCACCTCCTGCGAGTATAGACCTCCTATGCGAATCGCACGAACAGGTTCACAACGAATCACTCGCCACGGTATTACAGCATTCTTCAACTCTATTTGCGAATCACACACACTTTGGGATCTGATTTGTTCTTTATAAAAAGAACGCTTGCTTTGGCATGAATAAAAAACTCTAAGGTGGTTTTATGTTTTGAGGTTTTAATCTCTCTCTAAGGTGTAGAAAACTCTCTCAAAACATGTGTAAAAGTGTGTCAAAAAGTGTGTTTTTGACTCAAGGCAATGAGTTTTATTTATAGAAAAAAGCTTGAGTCAAAAATCTTTTCAGATTAGGAAACTAACTTTAAAAAGTAATTTTTGCGATAAAAAAAATCGATTGCCCAGAAAACCTTGACAGACTGGTACACATTAACAATGTGTGTACCGGTCCACCATTAAACGCCGGACCTGTCCACATAAGAAAAATGTGTACCAGTCCACTCTTCAGAGAAAAACAGATTTCATGAAAATTTCAAGATAAGACCGGACCGGTCCAGTAAAACTTATGTGTATTGGTCCGCACTACTGTGAATCAAAAAACTTCATTTTTATTAAAACAACCACTTTAGAAAATTAAATTCAAATGCCAATGCTCACCGTTTCTATCTTGAATTAATCTTCAATGCATCGCTTTGGTAGCTTAGCTTGCTTGTAGTTCTTCAAAAGTAATCTCGAACGACTCAAACAACTTACAAGCAAAAGTGTTTTTGTCGAAGGAATAAAGCCAACCAAAATATAGACTTTACATGTTAAGCCAGTCCTAGTGGGGAGTAGCCATAGGGTATTGTTGCTCAACAGCAATGGCATGGATGTTGTTTATATTGGCAATATAATTACTTATAAGGTTATTAGGGGTGTACTTGATTTTATTTCTTTGCCAGACCTTTGCCAGAGACGGTTATGGAACAGTATACGGAGCTATTGGTTGGCCGGCACCAATGCCCTACTGGTCATTTGGTATATTAAAAAGATGATATAATACTTCTTATTTTGCTGAAAATTGAATGCTGAACTCTAGATGCTGTTGAATGGTTGAAAAAGGCCTTGTAAAATGCTAAATACATGTAATGTCATAATTGCACCCTTACTATTAAGATATAAATCAATACCTAATGAATAAAAAGGATATGTTACTATTTGAATAAATTTCATTAAAATCAAATTAAATGTTTAATGTAAGACATGCTAGATGTTGAATGTTAATCCAATTCAATACTAACTGTTTAAAAAACAAATACAATTTCTACCTTTTAATGCTGAATTGACTTTCATTCGGCAACCAGCATTAAGAGGAAAAAATAAACACCACCTTAGTTTTTTTTAAATTGTTCTCTACCCTTAGTATATTTGTTGTCATTTATTATCTGGATGTCTACAAATGTTTAGGGCTTTATTGGTTGTACAGAAAATATGCGTGTACTTAGGCTGTACTGAAATATATTGCCTACTTGTACTTTCAATCTGGTATACCTATGTAATGCATTTTAGCACTCATTCGCTAAACAAAGCTCAAACATGTGGAATTGTGTTACTTATATGGAGGTTTGATTAGCATACTAATTACGGTTTTTGCTTAAGACTTGACCACATATTTAAACTAAGGGATTCAAACTTCCTGCATTATCACTATATTGTGAGACAAATATGAAACTTCTTATGCGTTGAAGTTTAGTGGTTAAAATGTTAAGCTTAATGGGAGTTTCTTTTAATTGTGCCTTTTTACTCACAATTTTCTCATTAAGTACCTATTTGTACTTTTTATAAAATTAAGAGTCCTACTTTTCTTTTGGGGTCCCTCAGGGTGAGAATCCCATTTCATTTTTGAGGCACAATCAACATACCACATCTCATCATGGTAAATAAGTTTTTACTCTTGACTATGTTAAAATTGGTGATTTTCTTAATAAGTTCAAAATTTAAGTGGTTCTTTTGTTGCTTGAAGGATTTCACCAATGCTGTTATGGTTACAAAAACGTGGATGATCTTGAGGGTGTGGTGGCTGGTTATACGAAGAATAGAATCCCACTTGAAGTTATGTGGATAGGTATCGATTACATGGACGCGTATAAGGATTTTACTCTTAATCCTACTAACTTCCCCTTGGATAAGATGAAGAAATTTGTCGATAAACTTCACCAAAATGGTCAGAAATATGTCATAATCTTGGATCCTGGTAAGTTCTAACAAGGTCCATCAAGGTTGCATTTCATAATTTATGCATTAACTTAATTTAGGGTGTACTTGATTGGCTACTATTTCTATGGAAAATAAAAAATTTCCCTTAATTTCCATCTTTTGTGGTGTTTGATAGCCAACATTTCTTGTGGAAACAAATCCCATAGGACGGCCATGTAACCGATAAGCAACTATGATGTTGCTTCTTACCCTTTCCAAGAAATTGAATTATGTGGAAAATATAGCTTATTTTTTGAGAAATGAGGACAAGTTTCCATTTACTTTATGGAATCTCCACTTTTCCATCTTTGCTTTCTGATTGACACCAAAAGATGAAAAATAATCATTGAATAACATGATATACATTATTGTCCCACTAATCTAAGAGCTTAAACTTTTGGGAGAGATGGTTTCTGATATGGTATCAGAGCTCAGGTTTTGCAAGGTTTTGAGTTCGATTCACCCTGCTTATATTTGTTTCTCCTTTTGTGTTTGTGCCATATGCATGTTATTTGTGCACAAAGTGTACCTTTGGTTTGGTTTGTCTCTCCACATGCAAGTAGGGTCGCACGTGAAAAGAAGTGTTGAAAAGCATGGTATACATTGTTGGCCTACTACCTAACAGCTTAAGTTTTTGGGAAAGCTGGTTTTTGAGAATAATTATTTTTCATTGTTAAAACAGTGCTAACAAAACATATTCATATAAAACTTCTTATAGAAATCAATTTCTTGCAAGTATGGAATTAGGAAGGAATTCAATTATAGGTAATTGGTTTATAGTTTTAAATCAAAATAGTTCCATGGGAAAGGCATTTAATGATGAATTTAACGTTTGATTTTTGTTGCACAAATTTTAACCTAGAATCCAAATTTTGCTTTTGAGACATTTTCCATTCAACCTAGAAATCTAAACAAATGGGAAAGTAAAGGTAGGAAAGGAGAATACTGGAGCATGAGCATGTATCAACATGAACTGATTTACATGGAAAATTTGGATAAAAAAATTAACAAAAGGTGAAAATGTGTGTTTGCAACTCTTACCAAGTTTTCCATGTAAATCTTTGGCATCCAAACACATCCGAATTCTTGTGTTGGTGAGTCAACTCAGGTAAACCACTCGTCATCTCTCTTTAACATTTTTAATGATGCCTTAACACAGGGATTAGCGTAATAAGACGTACAAAACCTACATAAGAGGAATGAAAACTGAGTTTTTCATAAAACGGGATGGAATTCCTTACATGGGCAAAGTTTGGTCCGGACTAGTATACTTTCTTGATTTTTAAATCCTGCTGGTAAAATTTTCTGGGCAAACAAAATCCAAATTTTCCGAGATCTTCTCCCCATTAATGGCCTATGGATCGACATGAACGAGATATCCAATTTCATATCTTCCCCTCCCACCCCACACTCTACCCTCGATGACCCGCCCTATAAGATCAATAATTCCGGTGTTCACCGGCCCATAAATGAGAAAACAGTCCCCTCTACAGCCTTACATTTTGGTAACATGCATCATGTAATTTGATGCTTATAATCTTTATGGGTTCTTGGAATCAAAAGCTACAAATGAAGCTTTGATCAAAGTGACTCGTAAGAGACCATTTGTACTATCAAGGTCAACTTTCGTTGGTTTTGGTAAGTACACGGCACACCGGACCGGTACAATGCTGCCATGTGGGATGATTTGGTGTACTCAATTTTGGGCATTTTGAATTTTGGACTGTTTGGAATTCCCATGGTCGGAGCTGACATATGTGGTTTCTCATTAAACACAACTGAGGAGCTTTGCCGGCGTTGGATTCAGGTAAAAAATTGCATGCATTTTTCAGAGTTACTTATTTGTCCAAACTAAAAGTCCACTTTCTTTTTCAAGACATAATCAATGTACCAAAATTCACAGTAGGAGACAAGTTTTGTTCTAAACTATTTTGATTGTGATGAAATTAGTGCATTCTCAAAAAGTGTAAAAGTCAAACATAGATTCGTAATTAGGGACAAATGGATTATATGAATTGTGCCACATTTCACTGTCACACGCATAAAAATGCACAAACACACAGAGTGGTGGATCCACAAGTGGAGATGTAGCTCCCGCGAAATTTTGAATACTAACAAGGTATGTATGATTTATATACATATATATAGGATATTTATTAAAAGGATGCCCTTGAATTAAGAAAGTAACGGGCCTCTCTTTTTGGGTTTGGAGGATGATTGAATTTTTTGATACAATTTGGTAAAATTGTCACCTAAAAATGGATGAAATGCAAAATAAGTAATATGCATCTTTGGCTTTTGAACTTTTGATGATCCCCACTGAATTGTTGAATTTGGTGGTGAGGATCTCTAGTTCTCTACATCAATTATTTACTCGCATAAATTTAGTAAAGTAAGGGATGAGAGTAGATTCGTATGTAAAAAATATTTGTAACTTTACCCACAATGAAAAGAATATAGACATGGCTCCCACACCCTTATGTAAGTCACTTGAAAAGATTTAGATCGTTATTTTAAAATTTAAACCATCAAATTTTAAACAAACATCCTAATTACTACATGTACATGAAAGTAATTGTTTTGCAATCAATCATAAAACATAAGTATCACGTAGGTAGGGGCATTCTACCCCTTTACGAGAGACCATTCTGATAAGGCTACTATCCGACAAGAGCTCAATCAGTGGAATTCAGTAGCCGTAGCAGTCAGAAAAGTGCTCGGACTCCGATACCAACTACTAATCTACTTCTACACGTTGATGTACGAGGCACACACTAAAGGAATCCCTATTGCCCGGCCCGTTTTCTTCTCATTCCCTCAAGACACCGCAACTCACGATATCAAACTCACAGTTCCTCATTGGCAAAGGGGTGATGGTGTCGCCGGTGCTCCGCCCTGGAGCCACCACGGTCAACGCCTACTTCCTGGCTGGAAATTGGTTCAACCTCTTCGATTACTCAAACTCGTTGAGCTTAAAAAGAGGAAAGTATGTAAAACTGTGGATTCACCGCCAGACCACATAAATGTGCATGTTTGTGAAGGGAACATATTGCCAATGCAAAGAGTGGCAATAACAACTAGGGAGGCAAGAAAGAAGCCATTTAAGCTACTGGTGGTTGTTGGGGGCAGTGGAAGTAGTTATAGGGAGGTGTTTTTGGATGACGGGGAGGAGGTGGAGATGGGAAGAGAGGGGCCAAACTGGAGTCTGGTGAAATTTTACGGTGGTGCAGTGGGTGGTGAAATGGTGGTTAGATCCGAGGTTGTTAATGGAGAGTTTGCTTTGAATGAGAAGTGGGTGATTGAGAAGGTGATTATACTTGGGTTGAAGAAGGAGGTTAAAAGAATGGTGGGGTTTGAGTTAAATGCTAAGTTGGGGATTAGTTTAGATGGTAATGGCTTTCTTATTGTGGAAATTACTGGCCTCTCGCTGCTGATTGGGGAAGAGTTTAAATTGAAGTTGAAGCTTGAGAGGTGGATTTAGAGGTGTATTTAATGGGATCAAGTAAACTGGAGTACTTGTTAGAAATTGTGATAGGAATTTTGGTGATGTGTACTTCTTTTGAGTGTCAATGCTGGTGAAGAATATATAAAGTTTTTTCACTTTGGTTTTTGCAATATTGGCTGTTATTGTTTTATTATGTCTTCTAAGAATAGAATCATAAATGGAACAATCCAGTTCATATTTTCTATTTTTTCCTTTTCTTTTTCAATTTAGGACATGCAATAATTGCCTTAGTTTTTAGTTTCTAATTTTTTCTTCTTTATTAATTTTTTTCTACTTTTTATAATTATTTTATACTTTTATTCCCTACGACAAACTCATTGAGAAAGAAGAATTAACATCCAATTGTGCACATGCGTCTACATGCTAATTATTGAAACATATAGACTGTGAGCTCCTTAGGTCGAACTCTAACGACTGTAAAAACATTATGCAGTCAGTGGCGACTGCAAAGTAGGATTAGTCGAGGTGTACAAAAGTTGGGCCAAATACTGCATGGACTTCAATTTGGAGGAGCGCTTGCTTTTACTAACATAATTTTAGTATATTTTTGTTCATGGCAACGTAATCGTGTAATAAAAGGAGGGGGCAAATTATATGTTAAACCTTAAAGTTTTGGATCATTTTTAATGTAACCCTCAAAGTTTCAACCGTTGGACCCTAAGGTAGAATTAGTGCTCAAAATCGAACCCTCCGTTTGCATCCACTTAATTTACTAACGGCAATCCTAGATGGTGATCCACACGAGATGCTTACATGTTATTACCGCCTAAAATAACCACTTAATTTACATGTTATTACATGTAAATTAATGATTAAGAGAAAGAGAATGAACAAACTAAGCTTGAGAGATTGCCGGAAGAAATTGGTTGAGAGCTTGACATGTTTACCACAATATATTTGCCATTTGAGGCCACCAAGTCAAAAGGAAAAGACATGATTATGGTGAGTTTTATGATTTATTTTCAAGAAAAAGATATAATTTTAACACCATGTATTATAATAAAGCAACTGAACTGTAACACAAAAAGAATTGAAAAAATGATTTACCTAGAAATTTGAATAGCATCTAAACTTTCTGCCTGTGTTGAAAACAGTCCATGATGTACGTTTTCACTTCCAATCCACAAAAGAAAACACCCTCGTCCGTCCATTTGGGTGCTTTTGTGATGTGCTCTCTCTTATTAATATATTTGGGTGTTTCATTCATTTATAACCATATTATCTAAATAAAAAGAGGGGGAAATTGTTGACAAAATCAGATCCCACGTGGATCGCCATGTAGGTTCGCTGTTAGTGCTTTTAGAGAGATGTGAACGGAGGGTTTCAATTGGACATTAGATGTATTTCAGGGTCCAATTTGTCAAAAATGGAATTTGAAAGGACACTTCTTTTTTCCAGCCGAAACTTCAAGGTTTAACATATTATTTAACCTAAAAGGATGGACTAAAAATACCAAATAACAGTATATTTTTGATTACTTCATAGAAGAGTACGGGTTCTTGTAAGCAAATTAACATCCGAGAGGGTGGATTTTAATGTCGAGTGTCTATTGAGAATGAAAGAGCAGCTAATTGGCTTTGAGCATGATATTTATGTGGAAGTTATGAACGGAATGGAAACTGGAATGGAATTTCTTATTCTTTATCGAGCACTACGCTATTACAATACTGATAGAAATATAGAATAGTCTGTCTTGGTGGATAATAATCTTCTCTAGGCCCGGCAATTTATAACACGACACGAAATCGACACAAATTTACCGGGTTTGGGTGAACCCTTAACGGGTGCGGGTCATAATCGGGTTGACCCACTAAACCCGTTTATTAAATGAGTCGATTTCGTGTATATTCGCGAGACCCGAATAAAATCTGTTTAACCCGGTAAGAATATATGCGAGTCGATTTTGGATCTTGTAAACTCGTTTGTAACCCGTGTAACCCGAATATAATATATATATATATATATAAATTACTTAATTAAATTATTAGCGGGTCATTATATGTTATTCGTATATGACCCGAATTGAACCGTTTATCTTAAACGGGTTAAACGAATCGGTCGTGTCATTCGATAATTAAATGGGTCGTGTATGAATTTGAATTTTTCACCCGTTTATTAAACGGGTCGTGTACCGGTGGAGGCACTTTTCACCCGACACGATTTTAACCGGACACAAAACCAACCCGTACACGACCCGTTGCCAGGCCTAAATTCTTCTCAATGAGATAATGCAAAATGCCTTCTCTATATCACGGAGGTCAAATTCAAACAATTCTGGTTTACGTTCTAAATAAATGTATACAGTTTGATTAGTCTATTGAGTGAATTTCCCTATTTTTTTTAATATTGCAAGTCATCGTTTGTTGTGACTACTACCTAAATCATTGTTAATTTAAAATGATGAGTGCATTTACCTTCCATATATGAGAGAATAAAATATTTTTCGGATACGTTTGGGAGTTTATTGAATAGTTGGATTATATATATATATATATATATATATATATATAACAGTAGATAAAATAATAATGATGAATATACTATATTATACTATTGTTATTATTATTATTAGAAGTGAATCCTGCAAGTTCGCTTACACGCGTTTTGGAAAAACAAACTTGTGATAAATAGCTTGATATTAAGAACATGATACTATAACATTATTTATTTCTCTCCAAGTTCAAAAGTTTTATAATGTTTTGGTTGGTCTCCCATGTAACTCAAAAGTGCAAATTCAACCTTTAATTTAGGTTTAAATTTTCGAATTAACCTTCAAACGTATCTCTGGCATATTTTAAACGTATTATGCTCATTCAAATTACAAAAGATTAAAAAAATTCAAGATACTCTATAATGCCTATATGATACATATCGCAAGGACGTATCCAACATTTTATTGTGAGATGGATTGGTATTAAAATATATATATATATATATATTTTAATATTTCCCCTTCCAATTATACGAAATTCACATTGAAATTAACGGTGTATTTGGCTCGGATTTATGTCTTTGTGAGAATTATTTGGCTCGGATTGATATGCTTTATTTTGCTCACATTTCAATTTTAAAGTTCGGCATTGAATTCCGAAGCACCTGAAATACGTTAAAGGAACTTAATTCAAGTACGTACCTTGATTGGTAAAACAATGAAAGTTAATACAACAAAGAGCGAAGTGGTCAGATGGAAAGGAAAGGTGAATTGGGTCATCTTTAGGCCTTTTTAAGGGAGGGAATCATTTATCTGAAATCACTATAGGCATTGTATGATGGCCAAAACTAAATAAGTTTATTCTAAATCAGAGTAGGGGATGAACTGCAGCCATTATCGAGACGGATTCCTAGGTTACGGTTCATTTTTTGAACAAGGAGGAATTTCACCTATTGGCAATTATGATAAAAGAATGTCAAGTGAGAATGTTGGTACATCCCACAGAGCTAATTGAAGAATATTGATATCTCACACATAGCTAATTGAAGATCTGAAGAACGACATGCAAGGTGTGGCCTTTGCTGGGGATCTTAGTCCCTGTTTTTTTTTTTTTTTTTTTAACCAAAAAAAAGAAAGAGAAGAAGATAGATTAGAAACTTCCAACACTATTTCAAGTAGGTCACACTCAACGGTAACTTCCATTAGAATTTTTGGTAGAGGAATTGAGTCAAGGGTTAAAAGGTTGTATTTGACTTATAAAATAAAATCATAAGATATGATAAAATTATTTCATTTCATAATTAAACAAAATAAGATGATGTGATATAATAAAATTATCATATTTCAAATTTAATGTTGGTATATGGGTGAACTATTAATTCTACAAAGATTTCTTATTTCACTGAGAGAGAATTAAATAATTTCACCTAAAAAAATAAAATTATTTTATTATGTTAAGATAAGATTATTTTATTTCATGAACCTTCCCTTACTTTTTTTTTTTTTTTTTTGGCTAATTGGGGTTTAGGTAAATTGGACACCTTGTGCTTATCAAACTAAATTTCTCCATTTAAGCGGAAGCCACATTTTGTGATCTTATAGCGACATTTCATTTCATTTCATTTCATAAAACTTGAATTCAAATATTGAAATTTGTGAGTGATTAAACGATTCTAAAAGAAATTAAATTAACAAACGGTGTGTGTTAGTACCGTAGCGCGGCCAAATACTAAATCGGAAAAGTCGACGAAAGCAACTACCTAACGTTAAGTCAAATAAGAGTTGGGAATAGACACGTACATAAATACATGTAATAGTCGCCGCCGGCTAGAAAGAATTGGCAAAACATTAACTCCGGTGGGCCCTCCCTCCACTAGGCTTGTTTCTGCATATTCAGATACTATTAAAGCGAAGTCAAAGAAGTTTCTCGGTATGGTGTTGTCTATCCTCCTTTTTCTTTATTATTTGTTTTTACTCCATGAATTAGGGCCTGCATTTTTCTCAATCGTTAAAGATAATATGATGAACAGCTCAATTCAGTTTGCTCCCCTTTGTTTCCTTTTCTTCTTTCCTTTCCTCATTTTTCAGGAATCTAATGCTCAAACTCCTCCTCCTCCTCCTCCTACTGATCCATCTGAAGGTACCCCCCTCTCTCTCTATATATATATATACTTGTCGGTGGCATATGCGATGCTTGTGTAAGGTACAACCATAAACACATCTGATGTTATTTGTTCCAGTAGTAATCACATTACTTTTATTGTAATTTCCAAAGCGTAGAAGGTAATTCGTAATTTTACGAACCTACGATTTCGTAATTTTACAGACTTATTAAAAGTCCTCATCTTGCTTTATATCTACCTTAGCTTTATATATAGATGTATATCTTTGCGGTATAAAAGCAATAGTAGAGATAAATTGCACCCTGTACAATTGATTTCATATGAGACTTGGTATTCGGAATGAGTGAAGTTGGAGAGTGTTTGAGTTCCATGCTTTTGAATTGGAATTGTAGTCATGTTGGTGTTGCTTTACACATAGTTGATGGACTCTACTGAATACGGGCAAAGGTATAAATTGTGCTTCACCTTGGCCTGTTCATATATAAAACACTTGCCAACATGGTCAGTGATGTCACTGTTCAATGAGGCCAGAAATAACATCCCTGTACAAGAGCAAGGTGACAACATAAACTACTTCCATGAAGCTCGTTCACAATGAAGTCTTGAAGGGAACCCCGAGGAATGCGAACATGTCTGCATTTGAAGAGAAAGCCCTTTATGATAGGAAAGTACGTTCTATTAGCCTACTAGATTCATTAGTTGTACGTAGAACTAGAAAAATGAGGCACAAAGCACTAAGTTATTAATCTGACACGAATCGGCACAAAGTTATAAGTTAATAACATGCACCTGTAATGAATTTCGTTCACTATTGAGTCCACCCGATTGACCCCGTATCTTAACAAACCATGTCAAGGGTTTACCCCCAGAATTCATGAAGACGCAGTTTGACACGTTAACTTGGATTGTAACGAATCATCGTGTTTTAATAGGTAAATGATCCAATTCCATTTTTTTTTCTTATCAGATTATAACGAATAGTGTTTGTTTGCACCCACTATTTTCCCACATTCGTGTGTTTGATACTTGTTTGGATGGAGAAAAAATGTTTGTTTGATTTGTTTCTTGATGATCCAAGAAAGTGTTTATTGTGTTGAGAATGCTATCAACATTAGACCCTTTTTGGGATTTTCCTTTTTTTTTCCTTAATTCGTTTGAGTTTGAGGGAAGTTATGACATGAATGCCTATATCTTTTTGTATTTTAGTTAACAGCATATAATATATTTTTTACATACTCATTCCCGTTCTTTTTGTTGTAATTGTTTGTGTTAGTAATATAATTGTTTGTTTCTTATAGAGAAGTGAAGGGGAATAATAGAGTTTATTCACTTTCTTCTGATATTTACATCTCTCATTATGTTCATGTGGTGGTTTGACTGAAATGATTGTATTGACTTTGAGGTGGTGGTGTTACTGGACAGTGAGAGCATTGAATTCTTTATTCCAACAATGGGATTTACAAGCCCCAGCTGGATCGTGGAACATAAGTGGAGAGCCTTGCAGCGGAACCGCCATCAACGGAACAAAGTTGGATGATGTTAACCCAGCTTTAATATGTAATTGTACTTTGGACCCTATAGCTTGCCACATCACCCAATTGTATGCTCTCTCTCTCTCTCTCTCACACACACACACACAATCATTTTTTACATTCAAATCCCATGGTTCATATACATTCAAATACATTGCATGTTCATACACATTATAATAATGCATGCATCCTTAATTTGTGATTGTGCATATCAATTTGGTCGACATATAATACTTTGGTCCTTGGATATATGACATACATTTGTATATACTAGCTTCTTTTCTTTCTTTTTTCCCTTTTATCTTTTGTTCTAATGATTATATAAAAGTTGATTAGTTCTGTGGTTAATGAATATAAAGAGAGAGTGGGTCAGTCTTGACTATCTGTTTATTACAGGAAAATAAATGCTTTAAATAAGCGTGGGGTGATTCCTGAAGAACTTGCCACTCTGAAATACCTCCAAATAATGTATGGATTCCCGATTCTCCCACTGTGTATTTTACCTGTTAAACTTAAACCTTCAATTCCGAAAATTGGAAGAGACATGCTTTCTATCTTTCTAATCGGAGACGGGTCAAATAGTTTATCAATTTCTTTGTGCTTTGCTCTGCAGCTTTATAGATGAAAATTCCTTCACTGGTACCTTGCCTGCATTTATTGGAAATTTGTCAGGATTGATAGTATTGTAAGTTTCCAGTGTTTATTGCTTTGTTTCATTTGTTTTTGAATCTTGAAAGTTTTGCCATATTTTTCCCTAACAATGCGATTCATTTGTTTTAGACTTTACTTATCTTCTTTAATGAAGAAAAATGATAACCGCTTATGATCAATTTAATGGTTTGAGATCACATTTGTTATATAAATACATTTATATTGGAGTTTTATCAGCATATCCCTTCATAAGAATTTTGGCATAACATTGACATCTTGATCAACTATTTCCTAAAAGATTCCACGAAACTCGTTAATTTTGTTATTTTCTACTACTTTGTTAGTAAAAACCAAATCCTTGTCATTTTCTACTTTTCTTACTGCAGATTGTAAATGGGTCTTATTTAGTATGTTAAACTTAAAATGGTTGACTGTCAAAAATATATATATTTATATTTGTTTGTTAGTTCCTTATTACCTTTTATAACAGGTCAGTTGCTCACAATGCATTCTATGGTAGCATTCCCAAGGAGCTTGGAAACCTCAAGGAACTAGAAATGTTGTAAGTTCCTCATAACATTCTCTGTTATGAAATATATTTTCTTGTCTGCAAAATATAAACTTAGGATGTATTTGGTTCTTTGATTCAGCTTCTTTTCCATGGAAATTGCGCAGGAACCATCTTTTCCATCTTCACTCGTGCATGTTTGCAACGTTTACAAGGAATCAATACCAATACTGTTTGGTTTAGCTAACTTTTCCTTTCTCCTTGGAATCAAATAACAATCTCCACTGAGCTTTTCTTTTCCATGGGAAAAATTCCGAAGTAAAATAGTTTCAAAGGATCCAATTGCTTTCCATTTTAACGAATCAAACATTCTTAAAGAAATGTCATGTAGTAAGAAACTTCAATTGCTTATGAGATAGTGGCTAGAGCTAAGCTAATCGGTAATGTTTCATAATGGACATTATTCTGAAGATGTATTATTCCTTACATAGCTAACTAAAGGTAGCTGAGGTTAACATACATTGCAGTAGAAGGACATTGTGCACTGCATAGAAAATACATACTTTATAGTTACTTGGTATTTCTCGTTCTTTCACTATATATCTAGGAGTAAAAGATCAAGTTTAGTATAGTACAGTGGACGAATTTACAATTTAGTTAGTCTTTTAATTTTAGCTACTATTGTTTTGTGGAGCATATTACCAGGCTAAGCATTGAAGTAGTATTATTTAGTTGGATTCCTTAATGGAATTCGCTTTTACTATTCGATCTTCCTGTTGTCATGGGCTTGAATTGTATTTTGCTAATCAAAATATTGAATTTTCACATGGGAATAATGTTTTTGATAATTTATTTAATGCAGGGCTTTGGGAACAAACAATTTTTCAGGGACCCTTCCTCACGAACTCGGATACTTACCGAAGCTGGGGCTACTGTAAGTTTTTAACTTTAATATACGTATTTACTTGCAAAATAAGGTATGTTGAAGATTTTATTAGTATGTAATGTATATGATCTGAAAAATAATAGATTCTGAATTGTGAATTCAACAGTTACCTAGACAGCTCTGGTATAGGCGGTGAAATTCCTTCAACATTTGCTAACCTTTCAAACATGGTTGTCCTGTATGTTATTCTTTCCATCTTTTTACCTTGATTTTTCTTCATGCTTACTAAAAAGAAGAAAGGGAAATTAATTATGTTCACAATGAAGCTTTCATATTTTACCTCAAATGACCATGAATCACCTTGTTGACTTTCAGGTACACGACGGACAGTCCATTCACTGGAAAGATACCTGATTTCATAGGAAGCTGGACAAAATTGTTACAGTTGTAAGTGAAGAAACATTTCCAAGTCTACTACCTATCTTTGGATAGTACTATACTACTATTAAATTTAGGGCATTTTGACCATTCCCCATGTTCATGATATGTGGAATTAGACTTAGCGCCCCCCCCCCCCCCCCCTTTTCAGAATCATTTGCTATCTATTTATTTTATGTAATCCTTTGAGATACCCTGCAACCAAGTCTAGTTTCTCTTTAAGAACAGGGGCAAAGTTAAAAAAACCTTTAAGTTTATTCTGAGAGTATTGCTTTTGAGCATGTTAATCGTTCATACAGGCGAATTCAAGGGAACAATTTTGAAGGACCAATACCATCTAGTTTTTCTAATTTGACCTCACTGACTTCGCTGTGAGTTTTTCATTCCTCCAACCTCGCTCCTATGTCTGTGTGGAACAGTAGTAGTTTCACTAATATCAATGTAAAATTGTGTAGGAGAATTACCGATTTGCATAATGTGAGTTCCTCTCTTGATTTTATCAAGAATATGAGGAACTTATCAGACTTGTAAGTTTACCATGCTCTTATACATGTACTGAACTCCCTCCCTTTTATTTGAGTTCTGAATCTTCTGATTATGTGTTTTCCCGTTCCTGCAATGAAATACGCTAATTTGTTTGTTTATTTCTTTTGGTTAGAATTCTGAGAAATGCCTTAATATCAGATACTCTTCCATCGGATATTGATAAATATCAACTTTTAAGTACACTGTAAGTTCTTGTACGTTTACTAAATATCAAGGTCCATAATCACTCTTATTGTCTTTAATACCATGCTCTTCATTTTTTAGGGATTTGAGTTTTAACAACATTACTGGTCCGTTACCAAGCAGATTAATGAATATGACTGCTCTCACTTCCTTGTAAGAGCCGATTAATCCCTTAATTACCCGTTGGCTTGACAATTCTAAACTTAGGCTGTTATTATTTCTTCTGAATTATCTCTCCATATTTTTGATGTAATGACAGGTTTCTTGGAAATAATAGCCTGTCTGGCCCACTTCTTCCCCAGATGAATGACAGACTTCAGAATATGTGAGTCAGCTTATATTGCTAAAGAGCGTAGAAATAAAAGTTAATGGATCAATTGTCTTTTAATATGTAAATACACACTGTACATATATCTTTAAATTTTTTAAATTTTTTTTTAATGATTGACCTTAAAAGGTTGTTATCAAGGTCCCACAAAAAATGGGACGCACACTTAGCTTCCATGTTATATGGATATAGGTAATGTATATACGAGGAGAGTAATTGTAAATAGAGAGATTTGTGTATGAATTTCAAGACTGCTAATTGAAGACTGATCGATTTCTGTTTTGAAATTTTTATATTCTGATTTATTAAACTCATTTGTTTACAAGTCTTGATAATATTTTATTTTTGCATGCAGAGATTTCTCCTACAATGAACTATCTGGAACTTTTCCTCAATGGGTATATCCTTCATGGCTGAAACCAAATTTACAATTGTATGTTTCAACAAATTATTATACTTGTTTGCTTGTAATTTTATTTAACGATTACAGATTGCTTAGGGGAATAGATATTGATCGTTTTATAGGCTTATCCAATATGTCCGATGTATCTCAATACCATATAATTTTATCTTTTAGAATCAATAACCATCATATAATAGTTGGTTTATTGATTCGAAAACTAATTATTCCCTTTGCTTTTTGCTTTTTAAGAATACTATTACTAATCTTTTTTTTTTGGGGTATTGTGAAGGAATTTAGTGGGAAACAATTTCAGATTTGATAGCTCAAACATAAGGTGAGTGACTAAATTGCCATTCTACTTAAATGCATTTCTTTGATTAATTTACAGTAGATAAACAAATTCAATTTTCATTTATAATCCGATGCCTTATCATATCGACGTCGTATGCGTGAAATGGATCCACATGCCAGGCAAAGCTCTGTATTAATTTACAGTAGATAAACAAATTCAATTTTCATTTATAACGAGGAATTGTCGTTATTGCATCTGCAGTTCTTTTCCAGGATTACATTGTCTTCAGAGAAACTTCCCTTGCAATAGGAACCCTCCACCTAGTAAGTCATTTTGATCTCTTATTGTTTTTTGTATTTAAAATATTATGATACATAGGTCCCTGGTTTCTTTGCCCATTTATTTCTTTTCTTCCCTTAAATCTGGTGAATTTATTTCTTATGCTATTCCCCTTGAACTGAGGTACTAACTACATTAATCGTCATTCGCAGAAAAGTATTTAGGAAAAGAATTGAATCTTTTTGATGATATGTTGATTGGGTAGGACCATTTACATAGTCCCTTCCCGATACTGTATTTTTCCTTAAAGGTTCGTGTTCAGTGAACTAGCCTCTGTAGGTTTGTTAATCAAACAAGCCTGAGTTTTCTGAGTATTTTGTTTTCTCTTTTTTCTCTCGTGAGATATAAGACTCTCTTGAGTCTCCCGAGTTCTGAAAAAGAAAATGTAGCAATTGTGTTGAAACACTAAAATTTTGGAACCTGGAAAAAAATCATTTCTAACATACTTAAATAGAAAATAATTGAATTCCTTGGAATTGTTTTCTGCGGAAAATTTTCCATGGAAAACACGAACATAGCTGTAAGATGTTTTTTGGATTCCATGGAATATGAAAAGTTACACTACAACAAGTTGTACCATGGAAAACTATTTCTCGAAAGATAATGCAACACCACTAAAGATGGAACATAAGGAATCTTGGGCTTTCCCCCCAGGGGAAAAAGATTCAGCCTACCACACCCTAATTGTTTTGGCACTCGAGAAACATCTTCTGGGGACTTTTTATGATTCAGTCTCTAAGACTCATATTTTATTTCTGAAGATGCCGACTTCTCAATCAATTGTGGTGGGCCCGCGGTGAGATCCAGAGATGGCACGCTCTACGAGACTGAAAATTCTACTGCCCTTGGTCCAGCAGCTTATTATGTAACCCAAGAAAAATGGGCAGTAAGCAATGTTGGTGTAGTTATTGACAGGGAGAATCCAACATATATTACAACCACCAATGTGCAAGTCGCAAACACCATCACGCCGGAGCTTTTCCGCACTTCGAGGACCTCCCCGGGTTCCCTTAGATACTATGGTTTGGGACTACAAAATAGGACTTACACTGTAAGCCTATTCTTTGCTGAAACTCTTATTAGTGATAGGAGCACGCAGACTTGGCGGAGTCGTGGGAGGCGTGTTTTTGATATTTACATTCAGGTAAAAAAGCATAAAAAAAAACTCCCTCTTTCTCCCTCACTCTCTCTCTTGGCTCTTGCATACTGTTATCTTCTTATTAATATATTGTTTTTAATTGCTGTTTCCTATAAAAAAAAAAGAAGAAATATATTGTTTTAAATGAATATACTACCCCATGTCAAAGAAGATCCCATTTGAAAAAGAGTCATTTATCTCCTTTCCGCCTGTGGTGTAACTGTGTATGTATGTGTGTGTGTGTTTAACATGTACATGCATAACATAGTGAGTTTGTACATATACTTCTTCATTTTATTTTTTTCAAAGAATATCTTAATATAAACGCACTAAATTATAATTGTTCGAAAGAGAAAAATAATGTGTTTTTGGTAACTAATGAATGTTGCAATTCTTAACATGCATGTAGGTTATTCCAATAATATTTTAAAGTAAAATAAGTGTAGGAGGGTAGTGTGGGGTTAGTGATCAGTGAGGTGTAACACCCGTGTGGCATCAATCACATAACATAGGGAATTTCGGAGAAGGTTGAAGTAAAAACACAGGCACCTCGAGGAGAGGAGAAGAGAGCAGTGCACCAAAGAGGGAAGTGTTATAGAGCTGGTTAGGTGGTAGGTGAGATGAATATTCCTCTGGCAAGAAAGCGAAAAGTAGAGAATAATCACTAAAAGATGAGAGAATATTTTGGGAATCGTGTAGGGAAGATTGTGATGTAACTGATTGAGAATGAGGTATTTATAGAGAGGCTAGTGTATGGACACACTTTTTGCTATAAGGCTCAATCATGGGTTTTCTCCAAAAAAGGGAAATGGGTCATCTTGGGCACTTTTGGGTAATAGTTTAGGATAGCTTTCTGTTTGGTTATGATTTTTGTCTCCTTTCCTCAAGGGGGTCAGGTGATCTCACCTGACAAATCGTGTGTTCAATCCTCCAATCCACTTCTCTTCAAATTCCCGAGAAGGGGAGGGCGTACTACCGGGTACTTCTGTCCTTGTAGGCTATGGATTGGCTGCCCCCTTGACCGATTAGGCCAGGTGTATGAAAAGAGTAGTTGGGTCTGATGCCCCCACCGGTATAATGCAAAGTGCCTTTCCCGACATGACCAAAATAGGCTGGTCAGAAGGGGTCCCTCTAAAATATGTATAGGTATTCAACCAATAATTGTATTAAAGTTACTCTCTTTCTTGGTTTTCTAGGGTATTCGCAGAGAGAAGGACTTTGATATATCGAAGGAGGCAGGCGGGGTTAACAGAGCAATCCAGAAGAATTACCAAGTTACTGTAACCCAAAATTATCTTGAAATTCATCTTTTTTGGGCCGGGAAGGGGACTTGCTGCATCCCTAGGCATGGCGATTATGGACCGTTGATCTCAGCCCTTAGTGTCTCTTCAGGTATCAAATCTTGGGATGTTGTTTATAGGGAAAGGATCTAAAGAGAATCAATTTTTTGGTCCTTAAATGCGAACCAACCATTTTGAGGGGGTAAACGGATTATATTTTTGTAAAATTTGGTGAAGATGATCGCCATGATTAGTAGATAATCTCTACCAAATTTCTTCTAAAAATTCAACCAGGAAGTAGGTTAACTAAAAAATTGATATATATGCGCATTTATGGCAGTTAAAATTTTAGATATTTAGCTATCCCACTTCCTAGTTGAATTTTTCGATGAAACTTGGTGAAGATGATCTAAACGGATGATTTTTTTGATAAAACTTGGTGAAAATTATGTCATGATTAGTAGATAATTTATACCAAATTTCATCTAAAAATTAAATCAGGGACTAGGTTAACTAAAAAATTGATATATATATATATATATATGTGCATTAATGTCTGTTAAAATTTTAGATGTTTAGCAATCCAAGGGGTTGCCATAGCGGTAAGGACAAACTTAGGACTGCGTGGGTAGACGCATGGTCTTAGGTTCGATTCCCCGCTGCGTGAAACCTTTCTTGGGCCACTGGGGGCGTCTCCCGGTTGAGCATCTGAGGCCTCATGGGATTAGTGGGGGTGGGCCCCCGATACCCAATACCCATGGTTATCAAAAATAAAAAATAAAAAAATTAGATGTTTAGTTAGCTCACTTCCTGGTTGAAATTTTTGATGAAATTTAGTGGAGATGATCTACTAATCATGGAGATCATTTTCACCAAATTTCATAAAAAAATTCATCCGTTTAACCCCTCGAAATGGTTGGTCCACATTTAAGGACCAAAAAATTGGTCCTCTTTAGATCCTTTCTTGTAATTTATATTATATATATATAGAACCTTGCTCCAAAGAATATGGTCCACTGGGATGGGTAAATGGATGATTATTTTCATGAAAAGGGTAGAGATTATCACTATGATTATTAGTTCATCTCCACCAAACTCCATGAGAAAATTCAATTTAAAAGTGGATGATATGATCATCACTCATCAGACCTATCGGCGGCCGAAAATGCACATCTATATCAATTTTCAACTTGTCATATAGATGATCGTCAAAAATTTCTACTCATCATAAAGATGAACACCAAATTTCTTGAAAAATTGATCCATTTACCTATCCAAATGGATGTTCCTTTTGCTTGAAGGGAGGGTACAGGACTGTTCTCTTTTGAGTGAGGCTGAAATATATATATATATATATATATTTCTGTTTGAAGTAGAAGCACTTTATGTGGCCTTGCTGTTTTTATTTTGTGCAGGTAGTAGAAGTAGTGCTGGTGGGAGCAAGAAGAGCAGGACTGGGTTGATTGTTGGTATTTCAGTTGCTGGTGGAGTTCTCAGCCTAACCCTTTTAATTCTTCTTCTGTACTTCAAAAGAAGGGGATCAAAACGATATGAAGAGGAAGGTATAAACATGTTACTACTAACACAATTTTTTTTGTTTGTTTCTATGTTCTTTTCTTTAAAAAGATTTTCCAAGATGTGCCCAATACTGAAAATGGGATAAAATTCTTTGATGTTTTTGCACTACAAAAATAGGCGGTGCAGGGAATCAATGGGATACTAGTTACATTAACCTAATTCGTTTCTGTTTTACTTCAGCACTAACACATATGCCTTCTACCTCAAATTAAGTTTCATTTTCCTTTTTTGGACATGCAAACTTAAGAGTCTCATTTCCTTTTCGGGACATAATCCATATACCAAATCTCGCAGTTGTAAATACATTATATTCTGACCATTGATTATGTTGAAAGTAATGTTTTCTTTTGCATAAATATACAGAGATTCTTGGACTTGGCCCCAAACCAAACACTTACAGTTATTCTGAGTTGAGAACTGCAACCGATGATTTCAATCCTTCAAATAAGCTTGGAGAGGGGGGATTCGGACCTGTTTACAAGGTAAATGTAATAAAATCAAGAATTTTATTTGTTAGCAATTTTAACAAGAAGATCGAGTGCTTATAAGGATCCATTTGATAAAAAGTTGTGAAATCATTGGAAAAACAATTAAGTTTTATGACATGTTATAAAAAGAGGTGAATGATTTGGTGAGACGTTCTCCATTCTCTTCTTTTTTTATAGAAATTTTTTCTTACCCACAGCCCAAATAATTGGATTCCATGGAAAAATCGAAAAAGTAACAGCACGTCTTACAAAATCACCATCTCTTTTTCCAACTTCTCATAAAGTTTAGTAGTGTTTTCCATCATTATCCAAAAAAATTATAAGACACCTTAAATTTCTCCACTTTAGCAGAAAAAAAGAGAGAAGTCTTTTATTGTTACTGAAGTTTGCTATTTATTTAATAGGGAAAATTAAATGATGGAAGGATAGTAGCTGTGAAGCAACTCTCAGTAGCATCACACCAAGGAAAGAATCAATTCATAACCGAGATTTCTACAATTTCTGCCGTGCAACACTGGAATCTAGTCAAATTGTATGGATTTTGTGCTGAAGGACCTAAGCGTCTTTTGGTTTACGAGTACCTTGAGAACAGGAGCCTTGATCAGTCACTCTTTGGTATGAAAATGTTGAAGTGACTTTTACTCGAAAAAATGAAGAGAAAAGAAAATATAAATGATTTTCGTGTTATAGTGCATTCTCACTTCCAATAATTTATTACTCCCTCACTCCCAAATAAGAGCACTTTTTGAAAATAGTGAACCGAAACAGAAATTAGTCTAAAATAAGTTTTCTTGTTGACTAATGACTAAATAAAAATTAGGGTTTGCTTGGTTGCAGAAGGTAGAAAAGAATTGGATTCGGGAATATTTTTAGGGCGTGTTCGATAAAAAAAAATGCTGGAAATGATTGGAAGAACTACTAATTTTTATGAGAAGTTGGAAATTAAGTTTTTTGGTGAAATGCTATTACTTTTCGGTTTTTCCATGGAATCCAATTCTTTGGGGGAAGGGAAGAAAACTTTTCCATGAGAAAGGAAGAAAAGATGCTGAACATCTCATCAAATCACTTGCCTCTTTTTCAAACTTCTCCTGAATTTAATTGTCGTTTCAGTCATTTTCCAACTTTTTTATCAAAAGGAACCTTACTTGTAATTGTTTTCCATGGAATCTATTTCTTTGAGATGTTTGATTGCATTATGCTCCTGGCTGACAGGCTCATAATCGATGCCGCCCCTTTGTTTTCCATGGAATTGAATCAGGTTCAAGTCCAGGCCGAAAACTGAGTCAAAAATTAGAAGACCCAAGTCGTTGTCTGAAAATTTGAACAATGAATCAAAATCTTTTAACTCTGTTTCCAAGGAATTGGATGGCCATCTATTGAAAATTATTAAATGGAAAATGTTGCCAACCAAACACGCCCTTAATGTTTCCTTAGAAAGTTTGAAACTAATTAGAAACACTTAATTTTGGACTGATGGTGTAACACAAATTGTTCTTTGCTGTCTTAGACTTCCAAGTTTTGCAAGTCAACTTTGTTTACAAAATTGTATTATTACACGCCTTTTTTTTTAATCAAATTAGTGACATTGATTCGCAGGGAAAAATGATTTGAAAATCAACTGGCCAACACGATTCAGTATATGCCTTGGAACAGCAAGGGGACTAGCTTATCTTCATGAGGAATCGAGGCCTAGAATTGTACACCGAGACGTCAAGGCTAGTAATATACTCCTTGATGCGGAACTCTGCCCTAAATTATCTGATTTCGGATTGGCCAAACTTTATGATGACAAGAAAACCCACATTAGTACCCGGGTTGCAGGGACCATGTGAGTAATTTAACCATTCTTTGTCTTTATATCTTCTACTTCTAGTCTGAACATTCAGATACTATCATTGGATATAACTCAAATATATGAAGGTTTATGATAATTGGCCAGTGGTTAGACGTAGGTTTAATAACTTTCTTAGAAGCAATGGTTTGAATCCCATAGCAAACATATTTTTTTATGAAAAATAACACTAGAGGGGTAAAATTGGAAATAAATAAATGAATGACGAGAAACAGATGAAATCTCTCCTGGCTTTATATAATAGCATATTTTGGTATTTTTCATTTTAAATGTACAATAGAAAGCACACAATCATTATAAGTAAAAGGAAACAAGCGAAGTAGTTTTTAATCAACATTGGTATGATTTCTATACAGCATCAAGAATAATATATGATCAAAGGTAAGAAATAATTTGGTTACTAATTATTGGACCATGTAGAAATTTAACTTCCGCTAAGCTGCTTTCACTTTGAATCTTCAGTGGATATCTAGCACCAGAGTATGCAATGCGTGGGCATTTGACATCAAAGGCTGACGTTTTTGGATTTGGAGTTGTTTCTTTAGAGATTCTCAGTGGGAGACCCAACTTTGATGATGGTTTGGACGTGGAAAAAAAGTACCTTCTTGAATGGGTGCGTGATTAAATTTATTATGCCCTTCCCCACACCCCACACAAAAAGGAAATGGCAAAATGAAAAAGAAAATACGCATGCACATTGTAGAGACCCACACACATGTATATGTAGAGAGAGAGAGAGAGATTCTTTCCAGTTTTGTCAACCGTTATTCATGCTGCATGCATTAGTCAGTTGTGCATTAATAGAATGTATAGCCCAAAAGTGCTCCCGGTAGGAAAAACTAGTTGATGAAATCCGGCAAGTGCAGTAAAGCTTGTCTGCTTGGGCAGATATTAAGAACACATACGTCAAAAGAGCAAGGCCATGGACAAGCATTAAGCAAGGCATTGAGACCTAAGCAGGGTCATGTTCTTTCTAGTGAACAAGGTGTCTTCAACATGTTGCCTCAAGGCACACACTAACAAAATCACTATGAATTATAAAGTACCTCACCCCCCAAGAACAGACACACAAAATGTACACACTCAATGCGAGAGACGGGGAGGGGCAGACGCATGGAGGGAGAGTCTACAGTAGAGTAGTAAATAGATTGTTCCTTTAAGATTGGCTGGCTTAGTTTTTGATAGACACTTTTTGCCTTTGGCGAGGACTCATTTAAATAGAAACTACTTGTCAAAATCTGAACCATCTAATTTTATATGAACGGTCGGTCGAGATTTCATCAAATCTCCTCTAGAGTGATTTTCATGACTCTAGAGGAGCACGATATGAGGCGGTACGAGTTTTTCCCCGAAGCTAATGGTTAAATTGTGAAAACCTTTTCTTTCTTCAGTCCAAAAAAATTGTGAAAACCTTCCCCATTCAACTGTATCTATGATTTTTTTTTCTCAGGCTTGGAGTCTTCACGTAAGTAATCGAGGTTTAGAGCTAGTGGACCCCACATTAACAACCTTTGATGAACAAGAGGCAATGCGTGTACTCGGAGTTGCTCTTTTGTGTACGCAAGCATCACCTGGGATGCGGCCTTGCATGTCCCGTGTAGTTGGCATGCTTGCCGGTGACATTGAAGTGAATGCCGTTACAACAAAACCCAGTTATTTGACAGATTGGGATTTCAGTGATATAACAACAGGCAGCAGCTATTTGGATCAAGAAGAACCCTTAACTTCCAGCACAAGCTCTGGAGTTGATGCTTTGCCCTCTTCCTTAAATTCAAGTGAACCAATGCTCAATGAGACCATCAGAGACGGAAGGTGAGACATTCTTGTACTGTTAGGGTCTCTTTGGAAAAAAGATTGGAAAAACAACTAATTTTTATAAGTTGGAAGAAGAGATCAGTGATTTGGTGAGATTCTCGATCTTTTCCTCATTTTTCTTGGAATAATATTCTTATTCAACTGAAAAAGTAATAGAATATCTCACCAAATCACTTGTTTTACTATCCAACTTCTGATAAAAATTAGTAGCATTCTAAATCTTTTTTTGAACTTTTTTTTTACCAAACACACCCTTGTACGTCTGTCAAAGGTTCGTGTTGTGTCATGTCTGTTTATAGTTGGATTTGGGTCACTTATTTCCTATTTATTTATGTTTGAGTATATTTAGTTTTCGGATCTGTTAATGACATGAAATTGTAAAAAAGTTTACCCGTTAAGGGAAAACTGTGTGGTGTTTATATCGTGTTAAAGAGTTGTCAGCTATGTTAGTTTATTTGTTCAACTTCTTAAATTTGAGATGGTATGACTTGATCCCCACTAATTGTTGTATTATGTGCATGAAATAGTATAAATCTTTCTAATCTTCTTGGTATTTTGCCATTCATATGTAAATTCTTTTTTTGTTTACTTAGGCTCCATTTGATAATAAGATAGAAAGTAACATGAAAAAAAATGTATGTTTGTGAGAAGTTAGAAAATAAGTTGAGATAAGTGAAAATAACTCTTGCTTTTAGGCTTCCTTTGTGGAAAAAATTTCTTTGGGTGGTGTTGAAGAAATTTTTTCCAAAAAATATAAAGGAGGATGGAGGACATATTACTTACAAAATAAGCATGAGATAGATATCATCTCTTTACATCCCTAAAACTTATTTTTCTTCTTCTTTTTTTTGTTCTTTTAATGTTGTCATCAAATGGAGCCAGTTGTCCCTTTTAGACGAGCACTCACAACAGTGAAACTTGTATGGTATATTACTTATTTTGCACATTCCAAGCATGAAAGTAAAATTGATGCCCGATTGAACTGAAATGGATAAGAGGTCTATTGATCACCAACGGACTACACTTGTTTGTGTGATATACACCAATGGACAACTGATGTCTGTTTGGTACTGAAAAGTACACTAGGTATCTGTTTGAATCCTAAAGACATCAGTTGGTATAAAGAACTTTGCCGGAATACTTTATCTATTTCCTAATATACAACACAATGTTATACGATAGATTTTTCGTAGTATCCTACAATTTTAAACTGTTGTGGACGCTCTTTAGTGGAGACATATTTAGCGTACAAGCCTATTTGGCCACATACATTGTCTAATTTATAAAGCACAAGTTGAAACAGGTGAATCAAAGGACGTTACTTGGATGCTCCTGCAGCTACATACAAAGAAGTAAAAGCTATTTTTTCCGGAGAATTGGCAGTTGGAATTATAATGCGTGACTACTTGGCGTGGGGATTTGCTGTAAATAATTCATGCTAGCTTCTTTTTTATTTGATTATGGCCTACATCTCCAACTTTTCGTACAGAAATTTGTAGTGTTTTCATAAGATGAATTTCACATTTCACATTGCGCAATTGAGGTTATGTAATTTTCTGTATTTTTGGGGGGATTGTATTGTTTACTCTCCTAAGAATTATTTTCAATTTGTAGCATTTTATGTTTCAATTCTTGCAAATGAGCAAGTCCTGCAAACACGGACTTAGTTACTCTCCATTGTGCCGTTCCTTCAATTTATTTTGATAGAGTAATTTTGAGGGTTAAATGGACGAATTTTTTTCATGAAACATGACGGAGATGATTTACATAATGAATAGATTATATGCACAACATTTCAACAAAAAATTCAAATAGGAAGGTTTTACTTGCACCACATGTAAAATTTGAAAGTTTACACCTCTCAATTACTTTTTCTCAAATTAATAATTTATCAGTTCATCCGTCTCTATTACATCATCATTATATATTAAATATGTATGCAAAAAATTAAATTAATCAGTGATAAAGAATCTTCTTATCATAATCATGTTATGTATTAAATTATTAACCTTATAAAATTAAGTAAAACTAAACTTATTCATGAAATGGTTATAAATATCTAATTGATTTGAAACTTTACGTACTTGATAACAAAAAAAAAATTAGTTAATACATTGGTGGAATTGATGAATTGTGAATCTGACAAAAAGTTATAACTGGGTGTAAAATTATTTAATCTTACACCAGTGTAACTTAAACCTTACCCTATATATATATATATATTAGAAATTAGGTAGAAGGTCTTACTACACATTGATTTTTACCAAAACTCCAATGAATAATATTTTTTTGAATGAAGGGCCTATTTTTAATTGGTAATTAGTGTAAGAGGCCTATTTTATTTTATATTTTAAATGAAGGTATTTGAATAAATTTAAATATCATTTAATTAATAAAAACATGTTATATATTACCTAAATTATCCCCTCTTTATGAAATTTGCACAAAAAATATGAATATTGCAGTGAAATATGGACTGCAATATGAACTTTGCACTAGAAATATGGACTGCAAAGTTCACATTGCAGTAAAATATGGACTGCAATATGAACTTTGCACCAAAAATATGGACTGCAAAGTTTATATTGCAGTAAAATATGGACTACAAAGTTCATATTGCAGTGAAATATAGACTGTAAAGTTCATATTACAATCCATATTTTAATGCATATTGGTATTTTTTAGTTTATTTTAAAGGTTGGGATGTCATTTTATAATGAAAAAAAAAACACATGTCATATTATTAATAAAATAAAAAATAGGCCCTTTATTTACAAAAAAATTATTCATTGGCTTTAGTGTGAAAATCTTTCTCTAATAAGACCTTTTTTTTAATTGTCCCATATATATATATATTTGTCCATTGAAATTTAGATGATTATCTCACTCACTCACTTTTAAATTGAATTTTTTTCATAAAATTTTGTAAAAATAATCTACTCATTCTAGATACCATCTTTACCGAATTTTATATAAAAATTCACCCATTAAATATGAACCCCATGGAGAGAAATTGAAGGGATGGGATTGGGGTAATGGAAACTAAGTCCTTAAAAATGACAAAAAATATTTATGAAATAAATAAATTTAAACGATTTAATTAATAAACTAAAGGACAACTTGATCGGATTAAGCGAGTGTTTGTTTTCTTTCTCTAAATGCTTAATGCGAATGTTTTAAGTATTCAGGGATATATAATGATATTTGTTTTTTTTTTATGATTAAAAGGTTAACAATCATATTTTAAAAAAAATTGAGCATTCAGCACTCTCAACCTTGCTGAATGTGCTTAACTTAAAATATTTTATTTTCCTCTTTTACCCTTATTATTTTAATCTAATTACACAAATTGCTTAGAGTTCTAACGTTAAATATATTCAAAAAGTTCTTTAAAGCGACACAACTCTCATCCCCATCTTCTATTTCAAAAAGACCACTTTGCATTCTACCATTTTTGCAATTTTTGCTTTATTATTTTCTGTTCATTCCTCTACAAACCCGTGAATTGATGCATTATTATTATTATTATTATTATTATTATTATTATTATTATTATGTGGATGATGTTTACTTTACATATCTTACAATAATATATGATGGTGTCAAAATCTAGAAATAGATAATTAACCAATCAATAAGCGAATATCGGTGAATAAAAAATAAATGCGGCGCAATAATGAACACATGACTTTTTTTTTTAAGGTAGGTTCCCCCGGTAGCGCTTATGCTATTCCAGTGGTACGTCCTCCTTTTGTGTGTGCTTGTTTTGTATTACCTCAAAGGCGATCAATTTGGAAGATAATACAAACTACCAACTTCTCTTTCTCTATAATTTCCTTAATTCTATTTATAAGTATAGAATTAGGATTACAAATATTTTAACAGAATAAATAATAAACTGTGTAGGAGAAATAGTGTATAAAGGTTGTTGGTATTTTTTGGAGTATGAAAATAGAGAGTATAAGACCCTTCTATTTTTTGGGGTATGAAAATAGAGAGTATATGACTCTTCTATTTTTTCTTGAATTATATAGGAGAGAAAGTATTTATATTACCAATGGCTTTATATCTCTTTGGTGAAGAGAATGAATCTTAGATAAGAAGAATTGTGTGTTTTTGGTGTTTAGATTGTAGAAAGATGATATTTTTGTGTGGTTTGAATGAATGAATGAAGGGGGTATTTATAGGTAAAATCTAGAATGGTAAAAAAGTAAATTTGATGAAAATGAGGGGTAAAAAGATAATTTTACAAAGGTGAGTGGATGTAAGTGGAATTTGAGTGGAAGTTAATGGATGTGAGTTGAATTTAAGTGGAAGTTAATGGAGGTGAGTGGAATTTGAGTGGAGTTGAGTGAGATTTTTAGTGGAGGGTAAAAATGAGATTTTACCGAGGGTAAAAATGAGATTTTACCGGAGGTAAAAAATGTTGAACTACCTTTGTAGGCCAATGGTAAAATTAATATTTAACCCCATCAATATAGATTATACATATGTTAAACTGATAGATCAAATATTTGAATTACAGCAAAATATGATCACTAATTACATACCCAAATTGCAAATTAATGTTAAGTCAAAACTATTGATCATATTTATATTTTCAGCTTACAGTATTAGTATTTTTATCTTTTTTATTAGTTTGATGCGGTATTTTATTTGGAATTGTGTCATTATAATTGCTAAATTAATTTCAATTTATTTTTTGGGTTTTATAGTCAAAAGTCTTTTCATTCAACATTTAGAACCAATTTGAATTAAACAAAAACAAAATAATCATATGCTAATTTAAAATAAAAACAAAGAAGTATTTTCAGAGTTTGAATTCAAAATTCTGCATCCAACACTCAACATTTCGCATTCAGTATTCAAAAGTTAAAAAAACAAATGCACCCTTAAATGTTTTTATATTTTGCAATTTGTTTAGCACGTAATGAAATATATTGCTATATTGTCTCAGCTAAAACAATTGGGCATTTGAAAATTCGAATATGGATATATAAATAAACGTAACCTATAAGAATTCATAGCAATTGTCGTCTCAAAATGTTCTACGCAACACGCTAGTGGTAATGAAGTTGGAATGCGTAACCGAGAAAATAAGCAAATTCCATAAAACATGGAAATGAGGGTGCATTTGAATGCAAGCATGAAATTTGCATGGAAAGAAAATAAGTTTCAGGTAATTGAATTACTTAAAATTGAGTTCGTGAAAAATGTCAATTAAATGTGTTTGATTGTCTTAATTTTCTACCCGAAAAATATTGGTTGTATTATGGCATTTTTAATGTAAAAAAAATTATTGGTATTTTTTTTACATAATTCTATAGTCATGATGGGTCTTGTTTAATTGAGCTTGATTAGTAGATTTTAAATATTAAATTTTGAATTTTTTATTTTAAGTTATGACATTTTTAATGTAAAAAATGGATAAAACTTTGTCTCGAAAAATGTGTCAATAGCCTAGAAAATAAAAACAAGCTCCCCCCCCCCCCCCCCAAAGAAAATGTTTTCAAGCTTTACATGGAAAAGTACATGAATAGTGACAAAAGATGAAATTTGACTGCGTGAAAATTTTTGCCAAACAAACAGTACAAAAGTAACAACTTGAGTGAAAACCCCCTATTTTTTATGAAAAATGAGGGCAATCAAACACACCCTTAGTGAAAAATAGTAGTGACATTTACTATAAACAATGTGGGAATGAAAAATGCTTTTCTTACCTAATAAAAATGTACAATAAAAATATCTAGTAAATGTAGTAGTTTTCTGCGGGAACAATACCAAAGAATTTGGAAGTAGATCTCTTCTTTTTTGTTTTATATCACAAATATAAGTTCTATTATTTTGGTATTCTCTGCTACTTATATTTCTTTGAGTAGGTGTGTTTCAGTGATAAAAAGATTTTGTCTAAATGTCAAAGTCACATATTTTTAACTTTCACCATTGTGAATACCCTCTCTTCTACAATAGTGTAGGATGTTTAAGTTTAACGTTCTTAACGGTTAGTAATGCTAAATATTTTTCTATCCTTGAAAAGGTACGAAATCAATCTGGAGTCTTAATTTTAGACCGTCGTTCAAACATAAGGTATACATATAAGGTATCACGTATTTTACGAGATCAATGTGGTGGGATTATTTGACCCACTCATTTCATAACATGTATATGACATATATAGTATAATAAAAAAAATTAATGAGGTAGAGGTTGTAGTAGAGCCCATTAAAATTATTCAAACACAATAAGAAGTGGGATTAAACGGGTTCATTTTCAAATAAAATTAAAGTGTAATTATTTTGAACATGTATGTGATGTTAAGGAGTAATCAGTACTAATAAAAAATGGTTTATTAATTGACCCCATTTAAAAAAATTCATGGCTATGCAATTGTATAAGATGATATTTTTTTTTATTTAAAGAAAATACAAGAATTAAATTGAATTAGCTGTGTTTTAGGTAGACCTAATAGAATTACACGTTATACGATAATGTAATCGACACAAATCAACACGAAGTTTTAAGTTAATGTGTTAGTGTTTAACGAATTCATATGGTTATCAGGTTCACTCATTTAATACTAAATGATAACAGGTCAGTTATGGGTTCACCCTTAACATATTTGGATGACCCTTTAGAGCATCTACATTGGGTAGGGTAAATTGATAAATTTACCCTACTCCTCTTCGCAGCAGAGACGGTAAACGGATAAAAATTGGGAAGGTAGAGTAGAGAATGAGTAAACTTAATGTACCACTAAATTTTTTGAAAATGGTCATACGAGTAAACCACACTCGTATGGCCATTTTTTATTTTATTTTATTTTTTTAAAACACAAAATTTCATACGAATGAAAGATAATCGTATAAGTATATTTTTACCATTTCTACTGTGTACAAGACTAAAACTTAATTACCAATCAATAAATTTAGCCTAATATTTACAATATCCGTTCCGGATGCTCTTAGACCCGTTAAATTTTTTGTAACTTTTAATACAACTAAAGTTTATTAAATCTTGTTAGAGTTTGTACCTATTATAAGATTTATAAATATTTATCTCTTCTTTTAAAGTAATATTAGTTAATTTTTTATTTTGATTCTAGTGAATAATTTTTAGATTTTTTTTAAATATAAATTATTTGCTTAAATGGTTCTATAGAATTGTGTCGTATCACTTAATAACAAAACAAATCGAGTGGTATACGAATTCAGAAAGTATCACTAGATAACTTTTTAAGTTGTATTTAAGTAAAGATAAAAATGACTCACTTGATAACAACTCGTTGACGGGATTTGTTTTAAGAAAATTTAATGTTAAAACCATTATTGAATATTGATACAACAGTTTTGCTGTTCTAGTTTTCTGAAAGTGTAATTATTACAACAAAGGAAAGGGAAAAGAGAAGGACGGTGTTAATGAAAATAAATAAATAAATATATATATATATATATAATATATGTATATGTATATATGGTACACTACACCTTTTGCTACAGTAAAATATAATTCCGTATCGGCGTAAATGAAGCTGGTTAGATGGACCCACCACCATCGAAATGGGCCCCACTTAAATTGGAGATTTTATAAAGTCCACTCCGCATGCGCGTGAACAATGATATATTGCGCGAATTTGGGGCCTTGCCGGATAATCCAGCAAGTCAGCGGTTCAACTCTTCTCGAAGCGCAGGTTTTGATTCAAATTTTCGGTTCAACTCTTCTCGGAGCGTAGGTTTTGATTCAAATTTTCGACAGACATTAGGATGTGTTTATCGGGACGAGTTAGTCTTAAGGGCTTAGGGGTAGAAAACTTTCTTATCATTAAAAAAAAATAAAAAATTGCCACAATCACGTTTTGCATTTTGGGGTATTGCAGTAAATTTAAAAATTGAAAGAATGAACTTTATTGAACCGAAATAATTCGTAATAAATTGAATTGAACAAAAATCAAAATTGAAGTAAAAAAACCAAACTGAAACCGAATATGTTTGGTTATGGTTGAGGCATGACTTTGTAAAACTAAAATGAACTGAAATAAAAAGAATCATTGAATATGTGATTCAAAATAGTATTATTTCATTATTTAAAATTTTATATTCTTAAAATCTACAAAGTCTAGTGAGAAATAGACTATTTGGGTTATCATGAATATTGAAATTATATCATAATTATAAAAGTTAATTTTCTTTTATCCAAAATAAGTATTTTTTATAATAAAAATAAGTATTGTCTTACAATTTATTTAGTTTTTTTAAAAATATATGAAAACCGAAATAAACCGATAGAAACCGAACCGAAAATTTTGGTTCTGGTTTGTTAGATTTTAAAACCAAAATCGAACTTTCAAATTTAGTTTGGGTTTGGATCTCCTAATTTTTACCCCGAATGAAATCGAAAACACCCCTGACATTGTCAAATTGATGCAAAAAATATTAATTAGGTCAAATGGGAATTAGTTGAAGTGTGTGAAAGCTAACACAGCATAAACACCGCGTGAAATAACTTTCGAACCAAAAAAAATATTAAGTATGCATACTTATTGCTTTTTTTGTATATATCCTCTCTTTATCTGTCCATTTCTTTTTCTTAAGCCATCTCCAATGATCATTTATATCCAAGCAAATTTATATGTTATAAAAGATAAATGGGAAAAATGTGTTCTAGTGGTCATGTTTCTTGCTATTTCTATATAAAGTGAAAAGTGAATCATATAAAGAATTTCTATAAGTATTTCTACATGTGTAAATGGTTCTTATATAACATATAAACAATCCTACCGAATATCAATAAACTCATTAAATATTTCTCTTCTTAAATAAATGACAAGTAAGCAAAAAATGATATACTATTGAAGACTATTTTTCTATTATTTTCTATCCACATAAACATTTTGTCAATTAAATATAAAAATAATTTACAAAAATTATTGATACATAACATGAAAATGTAAAAATAAAAATTACTATTCAAGATGGGGCTAGTACTTTGTTAGATTATTTATTTTACAGCCAACGTACAATTTCTTTCAAATCTAACCCGGCCCCCTCCCTAAAAAAAATAAAAAATGTACGTTTACGTGACTAGTACGTGTTGATTGCATGCGTAGTTGATAGAACAGTGGTCACCATGTGCAGCATCATGATGAGAATTGAAGTTGATGGATCAGTTTGAGATTTTTACTATTGTTTTCGTGCCTTCCATACAACTTGACTTTGGATTCTGTATTTCTAAATATGGATGTAACTTCTCAATCATTCGCATTACAGAACTCGTTAAATACAAATATAATAATCTCAAGGGGTGGCTTAATAGATAGAGGAGCCAATTTAGAATGTACGACACGTTTTATATTCGAACTTTTTCTCATGTAATTTTTTGGGGTTAGTCATCACTCATAGAAAACGGGTTCATATTTAATATTAATGTGTTGGTCATGGGGTTTAGTCACCTTGTACAACTATGGCCTATACGAGGATCGGGAATTAGTCGAATCGAAGGTGCGGATACTGAGGGGTATGGCCAAAAAAATAAAAAAATAACTATATATATATATATTATATTATCTATGTATATATTAATCGAAAGGTGGAGTGAGTGTGCTTGCAAGTTTAATTGATAAGACATTCAATTAAATTCGTGAGAGATTTTGGTTCGAGTCTCATTCGAAGTAAGGTGAGATTTTTCGAGATAGGTGCCAAGTTGTTATTTATTTAATATTTTTAAATATAATCGTATATTAATACTTGTATAACGTAAAAACAAATAAATCATAGTCATAGATCCACCAACCAAAACAAAATCGTACCAGAGGTTCACATCCATATGAAATTATCAATTTGTTTTGAGTAACAATAAAAAAAAGCTATGAAAAAGAAAATGCAATAATAAAAAAAATTTAAAAAGAAAGTTCAAGTTGCAGAAAGTAAGGTAAAATAGTGAATTTGTAATTTGGCAAAGAGAACTCTTCTTCTTTTACGAGTTCTAGCTATTGCTGACTAGCATTAGATTTCAATTGGAGAAATGAAATATTGCATATGTTTTCTTTAATGGTAATATTTTAACAAAAAGAAAAATAGCATCTCCTTAAAAAAAGGGAGGAAAAGAAGAAGTAAGAAGTCAATGTACCTGCCTAGTTCAATTTGGAGCCCTCCTAAAATCTCATAGTTCATCCTGGCGCCTGCTAAAAATTCTGTTGGAGGTACTCGAACTTCTGATCTTTAAGTTTTAAAAAAAAAACACCCTAGCTTGCCATTTGAACACTTCATTATTTTTTAAATATTTTGATTTAAACTTAAATGTGTACATAAAAAGAAAACGTCAACACGCATTGCATGTGCTGAGAAATGAAATATTGCATATGTTTTCTTTAATGGTAATATTTTAACAAAAAGAAAAATAGCATCTCCTTAAAAAAAGGGTGGAAAAGAAGAAGTAAGAAGTCAATGTACCTGCCTACTTCAATTTGGCACCCTCCTAAAATCTCATAGTTCATCCTAGCGCCTGCTAAAAATTCTATTGGAGGTACTCGAACTTGTGATCTTTAAGTTAAAAAAAATTAATAAAAAATAAAAAAACTAGCTTGCCATTTGAACACTTCATTATTTTTTAAATATTTTGATTTAAACTTAAATGTGTACATAAAAAGAAAACGTCCACACGCATCGCCTATGCTAAAAACTAGTATGTATATATTGTAAGATTACCTAGAATTAACTAATAAATGTATAATACTATACAAATTTTATACATATATAGATTTACATGTATAATATTATACAACTATTTATATTATTAGAGGATTTTAAGAGTTATTATTGTATTAACGAATATTAATTAACTAGATTCATTAATTTATCGTGTTATCACATTGATGTTATTTTACCAAGTTAATGTTTAAGACTTGTGTGCTATCGCGTATTGACATGTCTTCTCCACCTTTATCTATTCCCATACTCTTTCTATATTATTTTGCGCCATTCATATTTTATGTATATTTTTTAAGAAGTATGTTGAGATCGATCAAACAAAACAGCAATGATCAATACACAGTTTTGTAAGGTGAAAAAACATGGAAATCCTCTTATCAAAAGATCAGCTTTATTTTGTATATCTGCATTGATAATTCTCTTAGAAAAATCAAAAACATTCTTAAGCAGCTCTGAGTGTGGGCGACTGGATATGATCCAGACTACAAATAAAAATAAAATAAAATTATGGTTAAAAACTATAATGGAACCTACATCAAACCAGTGGTTGAGCCAGAATTCTGGTAAGGGGATGAGATTCAAAGCGAAAAAAAAAAAACAATATTTAAAGTCATAAAATTTTAATGCAAATATAATAGCATTAATAAAATACATCATACGTACAACTCAAATAGCGAATGTGAACAATTACAAGAAATTACAATAATACAACGCAAAAATAATAATATTAATAATATTAAGCAATTAATCAAGAAATACAACTAATAGTAAGCAAGTAATCAAGAAATAAAATTATACTTAATATTAAAAAGTAGATCTAAGAAAAGATTTGTTGGAAAAATGGGTAAAAAAAACCATTTTTGAGCCATTTTGAGTGTAATTTTCAGTGGGTCTTCACATTCGTTTTTGAAAGTTTATTGTAGATTTGTGTTATCCTCCATGAGGATATCGAAATTATATATTTGTTTGCTCAAAATGATTATCAGGTGAATGAGAAATTGTCACTCAAAGTGAGCTATTTATTTGCACCTAGATTTATTTGTCAATTCCTTTCCATTGGTTTTGAAGGCAATTGGTGCGGCTGAGAGTGTAAAAGGGCACCCAAAGAGTTTTGCTCCTTACATTTAGATACTCTCAAATATAAATTTATGCACATAAGTCCCTAAATATCTTTTTTTTTTCCCAAAAATTACCCCATATGTAGTCAACAAAAAAATCCAAAGAGGGACGGTTGCCTTACCCCTTACTACATCCGCCCCTGATCAAGACAATATGACCTTGTTTGATTCGGGTATTAAAAAGTGGGATGAGATTGTTAATACCACTTTTTTTATAATACCTTGTTTGATTCGCACAAATGTGTTGGGATTACTAATACCGGTACTAACTTAATACCACTTTTTGTGGTATAATCTAATACGAGGAGGGAGGTGGTATTATTCATCCAGGATTAAGAAAAACGAACCATATATTTTCAAAAATGCCATTACTACTATAGTATTTTCAAAAATGCCACTACTACTACTACTACTACTACTACTACTACTACTACTACTACTATATTATTATTATTTTAAATTTTTAAAAAAAAATAAATTTTTTTTTATTTTGTTAGTCCAAAATATAATCCCGTATACGAGTTATAGAATCAAATATGATATTAACATCAGCATGAGATATCTCAGTATTAATGCTGCATGAGTCAAACAAGGTATTGGTATTAAATTAATACCAGGATTAATAGTCCAGTACTATTAATATTGGTATTATTAATCCCACTTACCCTAATACCTGTATCAAACGATGCATATATATATTAAACACGTGAGTCACCTTTTGGTTTGCACTAAAAATTATAAAATTACCTTTCATTAATTTAAAAATATATATTTCTTATAAAATGGTCTAGATTCAATCGAACTCCTGCCTTTGAATGTTCACACATCTGTCTTACCTGCTCAAATGTTTAAACATACGTTTATTTAAATTTAATTATTATCATGAAATATATTAAAATTTATTTACTATCATAAATTTTGGTACACATTATACTCTAGCCTAGAGGCTAGTTTCATATAACGTATTAAAGTAAGGGTCCAACAATTATACTGTGAAAATATCGATCGTTTTGATTTTCGTACATATGCATGTCAAGAGCAACTTGAGTACGTAATATATTATAATCTTATAACGAAAAAAATATGTGTATTAATATTTCTGTATAAAATGAATCTTATATGTATTAATATTTGTACGTAATATATTATAATCTTAAAATGAATCTTATATGAATTTTTTTCAATAAATCACACATGGATGCATTTATCAATATGGTTAATTAAATCATTCCAATAGATGGCACTTGTAAACTAATGAATTTTATATTTTTAAGTCCGTGTTGACAAATACTCCCTGCATATATAGTCCTGCGCTTTGACTTTGGTATTGTTTCAAATAACACTGACTTCAAAATATTTAATATTTAAAAATGCAACTACTTTTTCATAGTGAAATCTATTAAATTGATTATGTAATCAATAAAAAAAATGAGACCATAGACAACCCGGGAAAAAAATTAGATAAAGATTTGAGACGGAAAGATCGAGTAATACATTAATCCGTATAAGGAAAATAAAAATTGAAAGGAAACGTGGGAGAAAAATCTCTTGCGTCATGATCATATTCTTACAAAAATTTTGAGATAAGACAGCAATGATACATTTTATTATCATAAATAATAATAAGTATAAAACTATGTTTTTTAAATAAATAAATTAAGAGAGATCTAAGTACAAAATAAAGAAAAACTCCCGTCCCACCCGAGTTGTTTATCACTTGCACGAGATTTGATATATGTACCTATGTCAATATATATTATAACACACACACACACACATATATATATATATATATATATATATATCTTGTAGATACAAAATATTTCATACCATAACTTGCTTCAATGATAAGATTTTACATCCTATCATAAACACATTATAATTGTAAAGAACTAGTGGCATAATTAGTAATTTTTTTCTATGGGGTCAATCAATAAACCATTATTTATTGTTGCTTACTATGTACTTTAATTATTACTCCTTAACATCACATGCATGTTTAAAATAATTGTATTTTACTTTAACCTAAATATTGACCCTGTTTGAACCAACTTCTTATTATTTTTCAATAACTTTAGTGAGGTTTATTACACCTTCTACATCAATAAATTTTTATTATACTATATATGTTATATATATATTATGAAGTAGGTCAAAGGACCCCCTACATTGGCGGTCCTCTTAGCCATGCCCCTGCAAGAAACACAATTAAATATATATTTTTTCTTATTGTTTTGAAATTAATATAATTAAAATAAAAAATATTGCTGCATCTCTAATTATTTCTTATAATATGAGAAGACAATGGAGATAGAATATGGAAGGAACGAATCAGATAAAAGTTGAAGAGGTTGTTAGATTTTTGGAAACATATTTTTTTTATTTTTGGAAAAGCTGCTTTATTAGTTATTAATTAGAAAACTTCTTTTACTTTTTTTCAAAAATATATGTATATACATATAGATATATAAAAACAAATAAAATATAGGTGATGCTTTTAATTTTTTGGACTTGCGCGCTGCTAACCCTCCCCAGGGTTGGCTCCGATCTGGGTGTATATATATAGTATTTACAGGTCTTCCATTTCTCTCACAATGTATATAAGCGTATATATATTTATTTACTCTAGCTGAAGCCATTGAGAGAAGAGAAGAGAAGAGAAGAGACTTGTTAATCAACCAAAAGCTTAATTATAATGAGAAGGAAGAAGAAGAATTGAAGTAAGTACAATAGTTAGAAAATGTGCCTGGCTCCCTGTATGCCACACGCAAAAAGCCCAATCTCTTCATTGATTGCCCTTCGGCTGGTGGCGTACCTGGAACCATGCATACATACCACTCTCTCTCTCTCTCTCTCTATACATATATATGTGTATGGTTAATGTTGGCGTTGTAATATGGTATTAAACTATTAATTGTTGCCTGATACGTACGTACGTGAAATGAGCGGAGAGAGATTAAGGGTTGAAATCGAGTTCTTTTTTTAAATAGGCTTGTTTTCAAACTTATTTAGGAGTATGGGGTGGTTTTGAACTTATTTATGGATATAGGATAGTTTTAAAAACGCTGGTCAAAGTCACGTTTTTAAGCATAAAAACGCTGGCCAAAATAGCGTTTTTACACAGCGAATTTAAAAAAAAAAAAGAAAAAAAAATTAAAAACGCCGACTTGTATAGCGTTTTTACGCGTAAAAACACTAGTCAATCTAGCGTTTTTACGCGTAAAAACACTAGGCCATCTAGCGTTTTTACGCTTAAAAATAATACACCATCTAGCGTTTTTAAATCAACCAATTTTCACCCATTTTCTTTAACGTGTCCAAACTCATTCATGGAATGCTTATAAACTTTTCAATGTTTCTTTAACGAGTGCTGAGTAACAGAGATTCAAAAAGTAGTGTTGGTATTGCATTATCATGTATGATTTCTCAGATTTTAAATCTTGTTTCATTAGAATTGAGTTGCTACTATAAATAGAAAAAAATCAATTTTTTTTTAGCTTTACACTTAAATAACATAAATTAATTAAACCCCTACTAAAAGTTGTAATTAATTACTATTTACTATAAATAGAAAAAATTCAATTTTTTTTAGCTTTACACTTTAATAACATAAATTAATTAAACCTCTACTAAAAGTTGTAATTAATTACTATTTAGGGTGTATTTGCTTATGTTGCTACTTGCTCTGTCAGTTATATGTAACTTGTTTTATTAGGCGGTGTAGGTTTATGTGGAACACGTTAGTGTTTTTTTTGCATATATGTTATTTCAATATGTATGGATTTGGTTACATTCTATTTTTCTTAGAATGTGTAACGTTACATCGAATGTGCGTTTTTTATTTTTTCGTATTTAATGAAGATGTAAATATGTAAATATCAAATTTATTTATTAGTTAATGAATGGATTTGGACCCTCGTACATCTTTTTTTTCTATTTATAGTAAATAGTAATTTATGTTAAATTACTATTTATAGTAAATAGTAATTAATTACAACTTTTATAGAAAATAGAAAAGGGGTGAAAATTCATTTGCCCGGCATTTTAAAAAAAAAATTGAATTTTTTCTATTTATAGTAAATAATAATTAATTACAACTTTTAGTAGGGGTTTAATTAAGGATGTTCTTAAATACACCCACAAAATCAGTCTTCTTACCCCAGTGTGAGAATACTTTCTTCTCACTCCAGCAAATCTTTAAAAAATCTTGCACTTCACCTCAGTGGTGGAGTGAGTTTACTAAAATAATGCAGAGACGATAAAGTTTTGTCGCTAAAAATAAAAATATTAAATATTTCATTAAAATAAGACATAATAAACAAAAATTACATTGTTCTTAATAAATTTCATTAAAAATTCTGCCTAAATAGTTCCTCTGAAGATACAAAATATTAATTGTGATAAATACATTTTTAGCAATTATATTAAATTTTATATAATCTTTTATTATTCATTACTCTTAAACAGTTATTATTCATATTTTAAATTTGTCTACAAATTTTATTTTTATCAAATAAGTAAATTTAAGTCGTAATTCAGTACATCAAAAATGTTAAAAGAACAAAAACTCTAATTCATATATATATAGTGGTATGTTTGATATACAAAAGAAATTTTCCATACACTTGAAATATTTACTCCGATTCCAATCAAATTTAGATCATCCTTTAATTTTTAGGCATTTTGAAAAAATTATTAATTATTTTCAACACAATTATTAATAAAACAAAATTAAATTGATTTTTTTTATAATATGAAAATTTAAACATTAATTATATTTAAAAAAAAACCCGAAAAGCCCTTACACTATTTTTTTTCTTTATTAACTTTTTTTGTACATACATTACGTAAGCTATCTCTCTCTAAAATGTACATGTAAGCGATATGGAGCAATAAGTTAGGTAAGATTGCAAAGATTCGGAGGAGCTATTGAAATTAACTAATTAATTAACAAAAGTAATAATTAAGTCTTATACTATATAAATATATGTCTTAATTCACTACATCAAAAATATTAAAAGAACAAGTTTATTTTTATCAAAAATATTAAAAAAAAGACGATGGAGAAAAAAAAACTCGCGAAAAAAAAAAGTGAATAGCGATGATTTTTTCCTTAGAAAGAAATTGGGGTGAGAAGAAAGTTTTTTATAATATTTTTTAGGATAAGTTTGACTTACTTTTGGATTTTGATGGGGTAAGAAGACTGATTTTGTGGGTGTATTTAAGAACACCCTTAATTAATTTATGTTATTTAAGTGTAAAGCTAAAAAAAATTGAATTTTTTCTATTTATAGTAGCAACTCAATTCTAATGGAACAAGATTTAAAATCTGAGAAATCATATATGATAATGCAATACCAACACAACTTTTTAAATCTCTGTTACTCAGCACTCGTTAAAGAAACGTTAAAGAGTTTATAAGCATTCCATGAATGAGTTTGGACACGTTAAAGAAAAGGGGTGAAAATTGGTTGGTTTAAAAACGCTAGATGGTGTATTCTTTTTAAGCGTAAAAACGCTAGATGGCCTAGTGTTTTTACGCATAAAAACGCTAGATTGACTAGTGTTTTTACGTGTAAAAACGCTATACAAGTCGGCGTTTTTATTTATTTATTTTTTTAAAAAAAAATTTGCTGTGTAAAAACGCTATTTTGACCAGCGTTTTTATGCTTAAAAACGTGGCTTTGACCAGCGTTTTTAAAAATACCCTATATCCACAAATAAGTTCAAAACCACCCCATACTCTTAAATAAGTTTGAAAATAAGCCTATTTAAAAAAAGAACTCGTTGAAATCTTATCATTTTAAATTAATTAATATATATATATATATTCTTGTGCTTGGAGCCAATTAAGCTAACCTTGTTTCTCTCTCTACAAATCTGTCTTGAGAGTGAGCAAGATGAATGATCGATATAGTCCTTATTAAATTTGTATTAGTAGTTTATTAGAAGACCATGTAGGACAAAAAAATATTTAAATAATATGCATTAATTAAACAAGATCCGATATTATATGGTAAGTTGGTACCGACTAAAAAAGTTTCAAAAGTAATAATATAATTATATTTGTGTCATTTTGAAAAAATACATGCCAAGTTTTTTCCCCCAAAGTTCAAAAAGATTATTTACTTTGTAAGTTTGTATTATATCTTGGGAGACCGGTCCTTATTTGTAAGTTTGACTCTACAAATTAATAAAAAAAAATCACTTTCCTACCCCATGAATCGAATATCTGAAATCTGATCGAATAGCCCCCATTGTGACTTCCTATGTGATAAAATCTGTTTGTTTGAGTAAATTTTCAGAGCTTAATCTTTTGTTTTGGGTCTGAATTATTCAAACATGATTTTGCTTCTAATTATTTTGATATCTGAAGTCAGATTTCAAAGGTTCCAGATGTGATATTGAAAAATAAACCAGATGTTTAAGGAAATTACACATAGTGTGCTATCGTCTAGATAGAATATGTATTAGGGATTTTACTGTGTAAATTATGTATCATGGGCCATAATGGGCTTCCTTATAAACCCTATTTACTATTGTATTTGTACCCTATTTAAAGGGCTCATCTAATGAAGAATTGAGGAGAATTATTCCTACAACACGTTATCAGCACGCTCAGAGCTAATAACCCTAACCCTGAGAAAACCCTAGCCGCCGGTCACCATTACCACTGATCGCTTCTTTCTTCGCACAACCTTCAAGGTACGCAAACAGTTTTTTTAAAGATATTAGATTTAACAATTATTGAAATTTTTATGTCTTATCATTCAAATTTTTGTATTTGCCTAATCTTAGATTTAAGAATCATTGGCTAAATTAGATATTTTGTTGTTGAAAAAAAAATAAAATAAAATAAACACTATACTGTTTTCGAAAGAATGAAAATATCGTAGCTGCCGATCTATGTATGTTGTAATTTCCGAATAAAGTTAAGGGTTTCTGCCTTGTTTTCCTCCACTACCGATGCCTTGAAAAAAAAATTTCAGTAAGCCCCTTGTTTGAAGATTAACTGCACCCATGGCCAATGAAGCAGACTTAGTTAATTTTAAATTGACAGAAACTTACTTGGCTTTTAATCATTATCATAGTTTTTGTTCTATATGGTTGGATTTTATTTTTGTTGTTAGTTTTATGCGGATGGATTTTGAGATAATCATCACAGATTTATACATGTATTATTTAGCCTTGTTTGAAGAATTTATTTTAATTAATTTTCTGTTTTACATAAAAACAGTTTTTATTTAATTAAAATTCTGTTTTATCTTAAAAACAGTTTTTAATTTCCTTAATTTTCTGTTTTACATAAAAACAGTTTTTATTAAATTTTTATTTTACTTAAAAACAGTTTTTATTTTAATTAAATTTCTGTTTTAATTAAATCAGCATGCTAAAGAAAATTTAAAGATTAGTTATATAATTGTTTTACTCACAATTATTTATTTTGTTAATTATTTTATTTAGTATGTTATAAATTGAAAGTTGCCATGATGATGAAAATTCATGCGCATTATAATCACTATGATAAAGTATTTTCATACAGCATCGAAAAATGTGACCATTATAGATCTTGATTTTTGAAATCTAATTCATAATCCTGAAAAATAACTAACATGGATGTACTCATAATAGTGTAATATCTTCTTTATTATTTTTTTTAATATGACCGACCCAACTCGACCCGAATTTGACATTTTGGACTCAGAAGGACTTGAGTATCATCGGTGAGTTTCTGATGTAGAAACCGCTTTTGTGGCTAAAGAATACTCGGCTACACTTACTGACCCCAAAAACCCCACAGACAATGGACCGTCTGATAAGGTGAAAGCAAATGCATTAATGTTTCTAAGAAAACATATTGACCCCAGCCTACGTTAGGAGTACCTTCAGTTGAAGACACCTAAAGAATTATGGAATGCCCTTAAGGGACGTTTTGGGAACATTCATGACACTTTGCTCCCAGAATTGACCGTTTAGTGGAATGAAATCCGCTTGCTTGACTATAAAAGGGTTAATGACTTCAACAAGGACATGCTGCGCCTAAAGGCACGTCTTAACTTCTGTGGAAAGGATCTCACAGAAGATGATATGATTCAGAAGACACTTTCCACTTTTTCTACTTCAGCACTTATACTAGCGAACCAGTATAGGCTCGAGTATGATAACAAAAGAATCACAACATTCAATAAGCTGATCAACCTACTGCAAGTGGCTGAAGGCATAATGAGGTTCTTTTGAATAACAATGTCAGGCCCGTCGGGACAAAGAAAATTCCTGAGGCTAACTACGGTAAGATGAACAGTGGAAAGAACCCTAATGCAAGGGGGTTGGACGTGTTGATCCCTACCCACGTGGCATCAAGGCACAACGTGGAAAGGGACGTGGGAGTCGTGGTGCGGGTCGTGGAGTCTCTTCCAAAGTATGGAGAAGAAATGATAATATTGGACCTAGTGGTCAAGAAAATAAGGTGCAAAATGCACCTAACAATCCTCCGATCAAAAAGGAAAGAGTTGGTGACGAGCCATGTTATAGGTGTGGAGTTGCTGGGCATTGGTACAAGAACTGCCATGCAAGCGCTAAAGTAGCAGCCAGTTACAAGAGATACCGAGAATCTAAAGAACAAGAATCTCACTTTATGAACGAAGAAGACAATGACGCTTATGTCAACTTCACAATCGCAGACATTAGTGGCAAGAAGGACTTTGCTCAGTCAATGGATGCACCCGATTTTGACTGATCTACTTTATTCACTTTATTTTTCAGAAGTAGTTGAACAGGCATATTGCCTAATTTTTAATTAGACTATGGTTTTGTTTTAAAGTTTATGTTGATTTGATGGATTGGATTTCTAAACAAGATACTGAATTGATTACTGTTAGTTTTATTCGAATTATATTCTAAAGTAATTGAATTTGTTTGTTTTATTACTACATAGTTCGGAATTTATACTCGATTCCATTACTGTAAAAATGAATCGATGATAACTTTAATAATTGGTTGATAGTGAGAACACTATAGCCATACAAAGAAATAGGCAATTAATAACCTATAATACCTATGTGACTATGATGATTAAATCGTCATAAGAGCAAAGAACTGCTCAACCATTTTGTTACAAAAATGGTGTTTACAGCCACATACGCTCTATATGCACATAGAGCGACTCGAACTTTGTTAATGATATTCATATCAACAGTAATCATACAAAAATAAAATGTAAGAATGGAATAAAAATATATTTATTTTACTTTTAAACAAAAGTGTAAAGAAACGCATTTTAAAGAAACTTATGAGTTATTCTAGTGGAATGTACCTCATTAAGATAAGGATTGTCAAATCTTATGATGTCACTAACAATGTACCGTGGGACATAGACTCATACAGGCTTTGGCATGCTTGCCTAGTGCACCTTGGTCATGATAAACCGTGCGTTAAAGTATTTACACGGATATCCATTCTTTTGAGTGACAAATAAATGGGACAAAACTTTAACACACTGCAATGTGTTGATACTAGTAATGCTCAAAGTAATTCTTGATTTTCGAAGTATTGAAAACCATATCCCCCTTCCCATTATGCCTAATTGACCATGTCAAAGGAACGACACTCCATTTTTTCAAAGCCTGCTCTTTAGCAGAAATAAGATCGAGACCTTCTTATGCTAAATATACAAAATAAAATATACCATTCTTACAATATATATTTGTAGATAAATCCATCCAGAGTGCGGAACCATTCAAAGTACTTTATGGATCTGGTGGATAATT